>JAREYC010000018.1:4282500-4727500 GCA_030015325.1 Cryptoblepharus egeriae | reverse complement strand
GAACTATTGGGGTTTCATTCAGATCCTCTTATCAATTATCAATATATTAATTGAACTATTGAGGTTTCAATTCAGATCCTCTTATCAATTATCAATTTATCAATTGAACTATTGGGGTTTCATTCAGATCCTCTTATCAATTATCAATATATTAATTGAACTATTGAGGTTTCAATTCAGATCCTCTTATCAATTATCAATTTATCAATTGAACTATTGGGGTTTCATTCAGATCCTCTTATCAATTATCAATATATTAATTGAACTATTGGGGTTTCATTCAGATCCTCTTATCAATTATCAATTTATCAATTGAACTATTGGGGTTTCAATTCAGATCCTCTTATCAATTATCAATATATTAATTGAACTATTGAGGTTTCAATTCAGATCCTCTTATCAATTATCAATTTATCAATTGAACTATTGGGGTTTCATTCAGATCCTCTTATCAATTATCAATATATTAATTGAACTATTGAGGTTTCAATTCAGATCCTCTTATCAATTATCAATTTATCAATTGAACTATTGGGGTTTCATTCAGATCCTCTTATCAATTATCAATATATTAATTGAACTATTGGGGTTTCATTCAGATCCTCTTATCAATTATCAATTTATCAATTGAACTATTGAGGTTTCAATTCAGATCCTCTTATCAATTATCAATTTATCAATTGAACTATTGATGTTTCATTCAGATCCTCTTATCAATTATCAATATATTAATTGAACTATTGAGGTTCAGTTCAGATTCTCTTATCAATTATCAATTTAGCAATTGAACTATTGGGGTTTCATTTAGATCCCCTTATCAATTTATCAGTTGGACTATTGAGGTTTTGTTCAGATCCTCTAATTAATTATCAATTGATCAATTAACCTATTAAGGTTTCATTCAGATCCTCTTATCAATTATACAATTTATCAATCTAACTTTTGAGGTTTCATTTAGATTAGATCCTTTTAAATCAGAGTGGCTTGACTGACTAAGGCTGCAATCCTAAAGACACTTTCCTGGGAGTAAGACCCATTGAACACAGTGGACTTACTTTTGAGTAGACATGGTTAGGATTGTGCTCTTAGGCTGCAATCCTAAAGACACTTTCCTGGGAATAAGACGTATTGAACACAATGGGACTTACTTTTGAGTAGACATGGGTAGGCTTGTGGCTCTTAAACATTTGTTCCTCTTTGATGTCATGCTGACAACTTGAGTTTTGTATGTGCTTTGGGGGCAGAGCTGCCTTTGTGTAAATGAGATCATGGCATGTGATTTAATGCCAGACAATTCTTCATTCTTTACTCCGCGTTGACCTATTAGGGCCCGATCCTATCCAACTTTCCAGCTTCAATGCAGCCCCAAGGTAAGGGAATAAACCCTCCTTTCCTTGAAAAGGCCTCCATAGCACCCCCTCCCCCCAAAAAACAAGATGGCACCAGATGCCCCATTGGCACGGCTCGATCATTGCTGGAAAGTTAGAGAGGATCGGGGCCCTGAGTCTGTAAACGTGGCTAAAATGGGTCAGATATCCCATACCTGGGTACTATGTGGTTTGTAAACGATACACAAGATCCGATTGCCCCACAGCAGGGAGGCGACAAGATTCCTGGTCAGGTTGCGCTGGTTGTGCAACCGGTTCTTGCGTCTGGTGACTCTCAAGGAGCACATGAGAGTGCTTGAGGAGCACCACTTGTTTCAAAGCAGGTTTCTAGAGGGCTCGCCTATAGAGGAAGAAGGGGGCAGAGTAGAAGCCCTACCTAGAGGCAAGCAGTTCTGTGTGAAACATGAGTGGTAGATATGCACAGTGGCATAGTTAGGGGGTGCAAGAGTAGCACTTGCAGGGTGCTTGGGGACGACAGCCCGACCACCCACCAATTTTTTGGTTGAATAAAACCACAGGTGTGATGTCAAACCCAGAAGTGACATCCCTTCCGGGTAACATTTAGGGGGACCCACATTTCTAATTTTGCCCCTAGCTTCAGAGTGGAGCTGTGCCACTGGATGTAGGATGGTCCTACATTCCTGACGGTCAGCAGTGGACTAGATTGCCAAGGAAGGCGGTGGCTCAACAAGCACCTGTTGGAGATGCCCTTGGAGGATTTCCTTCTACAAGCAAAGGGTTCATCTAAATGACCTATGAGGTCCCACCTGTTGGAGACACTCTAGGAGAATTTCCTTCTACAAGCAGAGGGTTGGACTAGATGACCTCTTAGGTCCCACCTGTTGGGGATGCTCTAGGAGGATTTCCTTCTACAGGCAGAGGGTTGGACTGGATGACCTCTGAGGTCCCACCTGTTGGAGATGCTCCAGGAGGATTTCCTTCTACAGGCAGAGGGTTGGACTGGATGACCTCTGAGGTCCCACCTGTTGGAGATGCTCCAGGAGGATTTCCTTCTACAGGCAGAGGGTTGGACTGGATGACCTCTGAGGTCCCACCTGTTGGAGATGCTCCAGGAGGATTTCCTTCTACAGGCAGAGGGTTGGACTAGATGACCTCTTAGGTCCCACCTGTTGGAGATGCTCTAGGATTTCCTTCTACAGGCAAAGGGTTGGACTAGATGATCTCTCAGGTCCCACCTGTTGGAGATGCTCTAGGAGGATTTCCTTCTACAGGCAGAGGGTTGGACTGGATGACCTCTTAGGTCCCTTCCAACTCTCCAATTCTATAGGATCGCAAGGTACGTGGGCAGAAGGGGGTTGAAAAGACTTTTCCTCCCTTCTCTCTCACATTTCCAAATGCGCAACCAGTGACACCACTGGGGAATGACATGAAGTGCTCCAGATCCCATAGGGATTTGGTTACCACTGGAAAAATTTGGGGGGGGGGGCACAGATCTAACATCTTGATTGTGTGGCACATGTTCTCTTAATGGCGACTAACCCGCATCCCCCATTCTTTCTGATCCAGGCCATGCTCCATTACCGTTCCAGCCTCTTGCAGACCCTCGACACGCTGGCCTTTTCCAGTCTCCTGCTTTCGGGGTTCTCTGAGCAGAAGCAGATGGTGGAGGTTGAACTATTCTCAGACTACAAGGAGGACTCGGTGAGTAGGGGTGTGTGTGGGTATGTGACAGACGTTGAGAACCAGCGTATGGGATTATGAGTGTGCGCACGGGCACCCCACTTCATTAGGGAGCGCCAGGTGAGCCTTCCTTGCCATCTGATTTTTTCCCAACAACCTTGGAAGGTAGGCTAGGGTGATGGACACGGGCTACAATCCAGAGTAACTTGCACAGACGTGGTTATGGGAAATGCATAGAGCAATCCAGAGTAAGTGCTCTTACGTCTTCCCGTAGTTACTCTGGATTGTTACAAAGGTCACATGAAGGGCTTAGTGCCTGAGTCGGGTCACCCTTAGTCCAGATCCGCTCTTCAGCTACCAAGCAGTGGATGTAGGGGATCCGTAGTTAATGTGTTCTCATGAGTTTCCACTAGAGGGTCCTCACTGACTACTATTAGAAGCCAAATACTCAGTGGAAGTTGCTCTGATCTCGCAAGGCAGCATTTTTAGGTCTCTATAACTATATTATGGCTGCAATCCTTAAGACATTTTCCTGGGAGTAAGACCCATTGAACACAATGGAACTTACTTTTGAGTAGACATGGTTAGGATTGTGCTCTTAGTTTACTATATTGTATTTTTTTAAAATGTAAGATAAACCCATTGTTAGTAGTAAAATTAAAGTAGTGCCATTAACATAAAATTATAACATTAAACCTGTTGTTCTATTAATTAATTAAACATTAATTAATTGAACATTAAACCCGTTGTCGTATTATTATCATACTGTTCATTGTATGCAGTAAAATTTAATTTTAAGCATTTTAAAAATCGCTAGCATTTTAAAATAGGGATGTGCAATTTGGTGGCGCATTAGATTTGGTGGCGCATTAGATTTGATGGCGCATTAGATTTGATGGCGCATTAGATTCGAGGCAATCTCCTTCCTTGATCCCTGATGTTTGTTTTCTCCTCTCCCACCCAGTATACTCCAACGGTCGGCGCTGTGATTGAAATCCAGACCAAAAGGGTCCAGATTTATGCGGCCCACCTGCGAATTCAGGCGCACTTCAGTGGATTGCGGTAAGGGTGACACACCAAGCCTGGGGTGTGTTTTGGGGGTGTTGGTCCTGAATTTGGGGGTGACTCTGCTCTAGAGTTTAGCCCCATACTGTGAATTACTTTATACTACCAGATTCACTTTATACTACCTGAGTACTCAATAGGCAGGCATTACTCAAGGGCTTCTAAGTATATCTGCAAAAACATGAGGACTAGAAACTTGATTCATTTCAATTGAAAGGCCAGCTAAAATTCTCGACGTTCATACCCTGGGTACGAATTACCCTCCTTTACCCCACCCCGGGGGGTCCTGAAGAGGAGAATATACAGAAGGGGCTGCAGGGAGAAGAAAGACACCCTGCAATCCAGAGTAACTACAGGAAGCACTTACTCTGGATTGCTCTAAGCATTTCCCATAGGTGGCACCGTAACTACATCGGTGTAAAAGGTCCTGTAGTTACTCTGGATTATATCCACGGTGGCCTTGGTGTAAGAATGTACAAGTCTACTACAACCCCAGGAACATTTACTAACACCAAGGCCATAACTACGGGATCTTTTACACTGACGTAGTTACGGTGCCACCTATGGGAAACCTATGGGAAATGCATAGAGCAATCCAGAGTAAGTGCCTTTTGTGTCTTACCATAGTTACTCTGGATTGTAGGGTGAGTCTCTCTTCTCCCTGCAGCCCCTTCTGTACATTCTCCTCTTCAGGACCCCCGGGGTGGGGTAAAGGAGGGTAATTCATACCCAGGGTCAAAAGGGGGGGGGGCAGAAGCTTCCCAAGTTCTTCCATTTTCCTATCTCACCTGGACGCGCCACCCATGTGGACTGCTGGGGGCATCCCTGTGGTGATGGTAGCAGCTACTACCGCAAGCCATATGCGCCAAGCTGAGGAAAGGTGTCACATCCTGGAGGAGACTGGCCTGCCATTGTGGTTCTTTGGCATGTGGATCCACTTACATGAACAGCATATAGGATCTATACTTAGATCATAGAATCCTAGAGTTGGAAGAGACGCAGTGGATCATCTAGTCCAACCCCCTGCCTGTAGCAGGACATCCTCATCTTGTGGGGACCTGGGTCTTAAACCTTGGCCTGCTGGTTAACAGGCACAGCGTCTTAACCACTTGCGCCACCAGGTTAATCCTATTAACCCTTTAACCCCACAGCTGTGAAGCTGTGGGGTTAAAGGAGATGCAGAAGGATGTTTTAATACACCCCGGACATGTCCTGTTCTAGTGCGAGCGTAAAGAATCCAAAATCCGTTCCTACCATTAACAATTCCTTTGGGGAATAGGGTCATGAGAAACTTAGTCCCCCCCGCCCCCCTAATAAAATTCCTCTTGGACATCCCAGTGCATCCCAGGTTGGGCATGCATTTTATGTAATTTGAGTAACCCTACAATCCAGAGTAACTACGGGAAGATTGCTCTGTGCATTTCTCATAGGTTTCCCATAGGTGGCACCGTAACTAAGTCAGTGTAAAAGGTCCCATAGTTACTCTGGATTGTAGTCTAAGATAGTCTGCGGATCTCTTACTC
Source organism: Cryptoblepharus egeriae (assembly GCA_030015325.1). Taxonomy (NCBI): domain Eukaryota; kingdom Metazoa; phylum Chordata; class Lepidosauria; order Squamata; family Scincidae; genus Cryptoblepharus; species Cryptoblepharus egeriae. The sequence continues at coordinate 4,721,883 of JAREYC010000018.1, read as the reverse complement.
ATTGCATTCTGTCTCCCACAGGTATCTTCTTTACAACTTCCCGGTGACTTCGGCCATTTTGGGCGTGGCGAGCAATTTTGCGTTCCTCAGCGTCATCGTCCTCTTCAGTTACCTGCAATGGATGTGGGGCAGCATGTGGCCCCGGGAATCTCTGTCCATACAGGTGAGAGGCCATCCCTTGGGTAGACCATCCCAGGACGTGGTGGTTATAGGCTGGTGGTGCCCAAAACAATTCCATTAACCTCAGTTTCCTCCACATCCACACCTGTTCAAGCCTTCTTGCTGGCCTGTGGGACATATAGATATCCAGTATATATATCTAAAGGGCATATAGATATATCGTATATCTACCCCATGACAAATTCTGGCCAACACACCTGAAATATAGCCCACTCTGGGATGACAAATTGGAAACTGAAGGTCTTGATGGACATCTGAAGGGCTTGATGGACATCTAAAGGGCTTGATGGACATCTGACGGTCTTGATGGACATCTGACGGTCTTGATGGACATCTGACGGTCTTGATGGACATCTGACGGTCTTGATGGACATCTGAAGGTCTTGATGGACATCTGAAGGGCTTGATTTGGATCTGGGACATCCAGTGGTCTTAAAGGCACATTCCCTATTAGTTTGCCGATCTTTCCCATCTTGTCTTCCTCATCTTGTAGGTATCAGCCGGAGAAGGAGGACAACAGCAGAAGGAAGAAGGCCACCGACGGGTTGTGCTCCCTAAAGAAGGTGGTAAAAATGATTATCAAGATATATATGGATTAAGTTTTAATCTTTTTTTATTATATATGGATCCACTTTTTCGGTTGAGTTGCTGGACGCATAGGATTAAGACTTAACTTTTTGCTTCCTCAGGTGCTGAAGGAAGTGAAGAGGTTCCCTCAACCCAACCAGAAGATTTGGGGGCCGCTGAAAAAGAAGAGGTGTCTGGACCAGGTGGGCAATTTATAGGTGCCAACCTACTGGCACTGGTGATCACTGTAAGAATAGATCCATAATAGACCATAAGCATACCCATAATACTTAGATATACCCATAATGAGCCGGCCAAACCAGGGGTTAGGATCGCAGCCTTAACCTTCCACACTTAATCCAGACTTAACTTTTCACCCTTAATCCAGACTTCCCATTCATTTTGAAAAATTAATGTATCCTTGTATATACATTTGCATATACTTTTGTATATACATCCTTGTATATACATTTAGTTGAGCACAGGAGCCCCTTTTCATTGTCTGCATCTCACACTTCATCATCACCTGATCCCTTTGTGCTTTTATTCAAACAATATTATTAAATATAATATTAAATATTATATTTTATTAAAATTATTTATATATATTAAAATAATATATATGTATATATTAAAATATATTAAATATATTTTGTTATTAATTATAATATTACATAATAACCTCCTGCTGCAGGCAGGGGGTTGGACTAGATGACCTACTAGGTCCCTTCCAACTCTAGGATTCTATGATATAAATAAATGTTATTTGTTATTAATATTGTTGTGTTGTTATGGATCTAATCGGGATCCGCAGTCGCAACAGGCTGACCCGGCTTCTCCTTCCGCAGAGGCAGAGTTTGAGTCGGTGGACAACTCTTCCTTACTCACAGAGGCCAACTTCCCAGCACCTTCCCAAGAAGGGGACCCAACCAGCCTGCAGTCACCGGAAGGGAAGGAACCCACCCCAGGGTCGGAGCTCCGTCAAAGGACCATCTGCTCCAGTTCCTGAAGCGATGGTGATGATGATGATGGTGGCGTGAATGCCTTCCTCCAGCATTTTTGCACTTCTAGTGTCGGCCTTGCTCTCCCGGGGACGCGTCCGCTCCCAGCTTGTGTTTACATTCCAGCCCCCCTTTACCCCCAAATGCCCGGATATACTGTAACTTAATAAAGAAAAATAATCTGCTAACACTTCAACAAGTTCCACTGCTTTTCTCTTTACCCCCAACCACTCAAGGGGTGCCAATACATGGGTCCAACCCATGGTTTTCCAACCCCCAGATGTGGCCCACAACAAGCCTCTATGCGGCAAACCCTCCCCCAATACAGCCCATAGGTGAGCCTTGAGAGCACAATCCTAACCATGTCTACTCAAAAGTAAGCTCTATTATGATTAATGTATCTTACTCCTAGGAAAGTGTCTTTAGGATTGCAGCATTTATCGTCTCCCGACGCTGTTTTAGGTCCAGGTAGGGCCGGACACCTCTTTCTGTATGAAAATGTTTAGGTACTGGTTTGAGGGTCACCTGTGCTTATGAACGGGTTTAAATTCACTCATTCATATAAGTTCTATCTCTAATATATACATTTATCAAATTTGAAATGTAAATTATCTGTATTTACTCAAATCGAATGCGCCATCAAATCTAATACATGCCCTGATTTGGGGGCTAAATTTGGTCCGAAAGATGCACATTATATGCTAGTAAATATAATATATAATGTGCCATCAAATCTAATGCGCACCCTGATTACGGAGGCTAAATTTACCTGGAAAAGGTGCCCATAAAATGGCAGGAAATATATCTTGAATCTAATGCGCACCCTGATTTTGGAGGCTAAATCTGGCCAGAAAGTGCACATTATATGCTAGTAAATATGATACCTTGAATATAATGTGCTGTCAAATCTAACACACACCCTGATTATGGAGGCTGAATTTATCTGGAAAAGGTGCACATTATATGGTAGTAAATATATCTCAAATCTAATGTGCCGTCGCATCTAATGCGCACCCTGATTTTGGAGGCTAAATCTGGCCAGAAAGGTGCGCATTATATGATAGTAAATATAATATTTAATGTGCCGTCAAATCTAATGCACACCCTGATTATGGAGGCTAAATTTACCTGGGAAAAGGTGCACATTATATGGTAGTAAATATATCTCAAATCTAATGTTCTTCCTGAATCCTAATATTGCATGCAAAAGGGCTGGGGCACAGTGCCCTTAATGCCAAACTGCAACCCCATTAAATTTTGAGGGTTTTTGGGACCCCGTTTTCTTGCGGACAAGTTATTTCATCAGTGAGGCCCTGAGTCAGCCAAAATCCAAAGGCTCGGCAATCATAGTGGGATTGTCCTGGAAATCATAGTGGGGTATTCTTGTGTAAACCACAAAAGCAAACCACAAAAGCACACCCCACAGTTATTAGGAAGCCACAACCCGACATGGCTTGAAACAGTATTGGAGGAACAGGTTTTTTTTCCCTCTTGGCCACTTCGCTAAACTTTCCAGGCAACCCTTGCCCACGCTGGATCCTGTCCAATGTGACCTGCCCTCCAATTTTCCTGGGAGGGGAAAGTGTGTACATCACTCCTTCCCATCAAGGGAAAACGGGATGTCTGCATTCCAGTGGTAACTAGTAACACTGTTGTAATGTCCGTGCCTGATGTTGGTTGTCGCCCCTCGCATGGGTGTGCCTACCTCCAGCGCCAGAACATGTGTCTGCCAGGGATGACGCATTGCTCTGCCTGCCTCCAAACATGCCGCTGAGATGTGTTGCTGATCATGGGAAACATTTTGGGGTACTAATAGTAATAGTAATTTAATAGTAATCCCCCTGCAATCTTGGGGGGGGGGGGAAGATGAGAAAGTTGATCAAACTTTCACCCTCTAGCTCAGCCTTGCATAATTTGCAAGGATCGCTTGGGCAAGGTGACCTTTGGCGAGCCGAGAGGAGTCCCTAGTCGAGCCGAGATTAGGGATTAGGCGAGCTGAGAGGAGTCCCTAGTCGAGCCGAGATTAGGGATTAGGCGAGCCGAGAGGAGTCCCTAGTCGAGCCGAGATTAGGGATTAGGCGAGCCGAGAGGAGTCCCTAGTCGAGCCGAGATTAGGGATTAGGCGAGCCGAGAGGAGTCCCTAGTCGAGCCGAGATTAGGGATTAGGCGAGCCGAGAGGAGTCCCTAGTCGAGCCGAGATTAGGGATTAGGCGAGCCGAGAGGAGTCCCTAGTCGAGCCGAGATTAGGGATTAGGCGAGCCGAGAGGAGTCCCTAGTCGAGCCGAGATTAGGGATTAGGCGAGCCGAGAGGAGTCCCTAGTCGAGCCGAGATTAGGGATTAGGCGAGCCGAGAGGAGTCCCTAGTCGAGCCGAGATTAGGGATTAGGCGAGCCGAGAGGAGTCCCTAGTCGAGCCGAGATTAGGGATTAGGCGAGCCGAGAGGAGTCCCTTGGTCTTCTAGTAGGACAAGTTTCTGGTGAGGATGGCCAATGTATTCAAGGGCTGGAGACCCTTACAAGGAAACACTATCATGGTGGGGGTCTTCATTGGGGCAAGAAGGTCTTTAATGGGACAAATTATGATTTAATGGTACCGCTAGTCCCAAATCTGCTGCCAAATATCTTGACACTTGGATCTGTGGAACTCACTGCACCATGAGGCTGCTAGCTTGGGTGGCTTTCAAAGAGGACTAGGTAAACTTAACCGATCGGTGGTTCTGGATACCGGTTGGGAGAGGGGTCCGTCTCATTGGTCAGCTTGTGGGCTTCCCTAATGCAACTAGTGGGTCACTAAAACCCATCATACTGGTTTTTACTGGTCACTAAAACCCATCATACTGGTTTCCAGGCTAAAAAAATTATCTTTTTTCCCCGCTTGCAAAATTCAGAGGATGCCCAGAATGGGCTGTGCCGTTATGATTCATGCCCAGGAATGTATCCTCAAAACAAGAACCAGCTTTTCATTGCCCGGCTGGCGAGAGAGAGAGAGAGAGAGAGAGAGAGTGAGTAGATGGATCAAAAGCATTCTATTAATTAAATTATCTCATTTAATATTATTCATTAATAGGGTGCCATTCTGTTTTTGAGGGTGTTGCAATAACGACATAAATCATTAATTGCCACACGTCATAAATTGCATTGCACCTTGACCTCATGCGGTCATACGTGTCATCAATTGCAACACGCCTTGACCACATGCAGATTTGCATGCATGGGCCATGCGAGTGGATGCTTCTGCTTGCAATGCGCACAGCATCTGGTTACCTCCCGAGACAGGAAACTGTGGTTTTGTGCACATCAGAGTCTACTCACCAGTAAGGACAGCGCACCGCAGGTTTTCCTGTGGCAGGGTGATGAAGGGTACGGGTCTTTTAAGAAACTGCAAACGGAAACTTCTCATCATCCCGTCTATGTGTAGAGGAGGGCATGGCAGGGCGCATGAACTTGATGCGCCCTGCGTCTTGCGCCTGTCACTACCAACGAAGTTGTGAGCAGGGATCAAATATATGTGCCATTCAAAATGCCAATCAATACTGTTGAGTGATTGATGGATGGATTGATTCTCGCAAAGGATGTAGTAGAGCTGGAGGGACTGGCGATCAAGCTATGCGGTGGGATGGAGGATAGGATAGGATAGAGCATTCGGGACTGTTACGAGATTTGGGGCAAGGCAGTGGGGGGTCACGGTGGCCCTACTGGTTAAAGACGCTCTACTTGTCAACATGAAAGGTGACAGGTGGGTGGTTTGAGATCCAAGAACCTCACAGCTGTTTAATGATGTCACAACCATCAGTTGATGTCACTACCATCTGATCAGTGATGTCACCTTCTGCTTACTGATGTCACAGTTACCCACTTAATGATGTCACAATGTGCTTAGTAATGTCACAACCATCCACTTAATGATGTCACTTTCTGCTTAATGATGTCACAGTTACCCACTTAATGATGTCACAATGTGCTTAGTAATGTCACAACCATCCACTTAATGATGTCACAATGTGCTTAGTAATGTCACAACCATCCACTTAATGATGTCACTTTCTGCTTAATGATGTCACAGTTACCCACTTAATGATGTCACTTTCTGCTTAATGATGTCACAACCATCCACTTAATGATGTCACTTTCTGCTTAGTAATGTCACAACCATCCACTTAATGATGTCACTTTCTGCTTAGTGATGTCACAACCATCCACTTAATGATGTCACTTTCTGCTTAGTGATGTCACAACCATCTGCTTAATGATGTCACTTTCTGCTTAATGATGTCACAACCATCCACTTAATGATGTCACTTTCTGCTTAATGATGTCACAACCATCCACTTAATGATGTCACTTTCTGCTTAGTGATGTCACAACCATCCGCTTAACGATGTCACGACCAACCGCTTAATGTTGTCAGTGAATCTGTTTAATATTCACTTCCGACCCTCATTGGGCACCCTCAATGCCAGCTTTGGCCCTTGGAATGAAATGAGGCTTGGTTTGACACCTCTGTCCTAAACAAATCACTGCCAAAGGGTTGTATGGAAATTGAACCTCCTTGTTCAGGGGCAGTTCACCTTAAAACATCTGTTTCCAGCAGGGGAAATCAATTTCAAGCGCCAAACCCGGCAGACGGGACGCTGACCAACTCTCATACCGGATCCTTCCGCAATGTGTTCTATCGTTTCTTTTTCTCCCCACCAAATGCTTCTCCCTTTAGCAACGAGACCTTCATTGATTCGGCCATTTTTGTGCCAAATCCCTTTCTCGCCAAGTGATGCAGGATCCCAAGAATGTCAGGATGGGGTTTCCAAATAGTTTTGCAAGTGTCGAATTTTGCACTTCTCTAGCCCGGAATAGGCAGGCTCAGCGTGACTCATGACCAAGCTGTGCCAAGGCCAAGCCGAGTCAGGCCGCCTGGATGCTTCAGGATTCATTCAGACTTGTTGAAAGTTCATTTTTGCGGCTGGAACAGGCCCCGAGTTCAAGGATGCGCTGAGTCAGTGGCCCCCCCATGACAATGATTCAGCACAAAGTGGATTCTTTCACTACCACCCAATCGTTCTCAATTCCTGGTTTGTTTGTTTGTTTGTTCATTTGTTTGTTTGTTTGTTCACTGGTTCTTTCTTTCTTTCTTTCTTTCTTTTTTCTTTCTTTCAAGCTATATTCCATTCTATATATTCCATTCAATATATTCTATATTCTTTTCTTTTTCTTTTCTCCCTTCCTTCCTTCCTTCTCTTTCTTCCTTTCCCTCCTTCTTTCCCTCCCTTCCCTCCCTTTCTTTTTCTTTCTTTCCTTCTTTTCCTTCCTTCCTTCCTTCCTTCTTAAAAAGCTATATTCCATGTTAACTGACAGCTGACATTTCTTTCTTTTTCTTTCCTCCCTTCCTTCCCTCCTTTTCTTTCTTCCTTTTCCTCCTTCCCTCCCTTTCCTCCCTTCCTTCCCTCCTTTTCTTTCTTCCTTTTCCTCCTTCCCTCCCTTTCTTCCCTCCCTCCTTTTCTTTCTTTCTTTTTCTTCCTTCCTTCATTCATTCTTTAAAAGCTATATTCCATGTTAACTGACATTTTCTTTCTTTCTTTCTTTCTTTCTTTCTTTCTTTCTTTCTTTCTTTCTTTCTTTCTTTCTTTCTTTCTTAAAAGCTATATTCCATGTTAACTGACAGCTGACGTTGCTTTTCTTTTTCTTTTTCTTTCCTCCCTTCCTTCCCTCCTTTACTTTCTTCCTTTTCCTCCTTCCTTCCCTCCCTTTCCTCCCTCCCTTCCTTCCCTCCCTCCCTTTCTTTCTTTCTTTTCCTTCCTTCCTTCATTCGTTCTTAAAAAGCTATATTCCATGTTAACTGACATTCTTTCTTTCTTTCTTTCTTTCTTTCTTTCTTTCTTTCTTTCTTTCTTTCTTTCTTTCTTTCTTTCTTTCTTTCTTTCTTTCTTTCTTTCTTTGAAACTAATTAATCCTTGAAACCAATTAATCTTTCCGCCCCAGCTTCCAATATGTCCCACAGGTCCCATCCTTCAGAGATCCTTTCCCTTACAAAACCAGTGGTGGTTTAATCTGGGACACCCTCCTCTCATTTAATGTCTCCAACTTAATTACAAAACCACATTTTCCTTGCAGTGGCTGCTCTGCAGACAGGAGATACTTCGGAGATGAGCTGAGTCTACGGAGAGTAGAATTATTTGAAAATGTGGGGCGTGACTTTTCCCGAAACGAAGGAAAAAATTAACTAAAATTAGTCGGCAGACCATAAATTGAACCTGGGAGACAAACAGTGCAATCCTAAGCATGTTTACTCAAAAGTAAGTCCCATTATAGGCAAAATCCAGAGTAACTACGGGAGCACGTAAGAGACATTACATTCACCTATAGTTAATGCACCACCTATGGTGGTGCACCACCTATTTTCACCTATGGTGAAAACCTATGGGAAATTCATATTGGAATCCAGACTAACATGTTCTTACTTTGGAGCAAGGACTCCCCATAGTGACTCTGGATTTCACCCTATGTTCAATAGTACTTAGTCCCAGGAAAGTGTGGTTATGATTGCAGCCATACCCTACAATCCAGAGTAGCCATACCCTACAACTACCCATACCCAGCCATACCCTACAATCCAGAGTAGCCATACCCTACAACTACCCATACCCAGTGGTACCCTACAATCCAGAGTAGCCATACCCTACAACTACCCATACCCAGCCATACCCTACAATCCAGAGTAGCCATACCCTACAACTACCCATACCCAGCCATACCCTACAATCCAGAGTAGCCATACCCTACAACTACCCATACCCAGCCATACCCTACAACCCAGAGTAGCCATACCCTACAACTACCCATACCCAGCCGTACCCTACAATCCAGAGTAGCCATACCCTACAACTACAGGAGCACATAACAGACATTGGCTGCAATCCTAAAGACACTTTCTTGGGAGTAAGACCTAATGAACACAATGGGGCTTATTTTTGAGTAGACATGGTTAGGATTGCAGCCATTATGTGTACCCATAGTTACTGCACCATCTAGTGAAAACCTATGGGAAATTCATATTGCAATCCAGAGGAAATTGTTCTTACACCGGAGCAAGGACTCCCCGTAGTTACTCTGGATTGCACCCAAAGTTGTGTATTCTAGGCTGCAATCCTAACCACACCTTCCTGGGCGTAAGTACTACTGAAATCAATGGGACTGACTTCTGAGTAAACATACTTAGGATTGCGCTGTTACTGATAGAAGCATGTGATTGGTCTGAGCGGAAAACAATTGAACAAATATTTGCCGATGGGTTAAACTTCAACCACAATCCTAACCATGTCTACTCAGAAGTAAGTCCCATTGTGTTTTTGGGTCTGACTTACTCTCAGGAAAATGTCTTTAGGATTGCAGTGAGGCAGTGCAATTCTAAGCATGTCTACTCAGTTGTGTTCAATAGTACTTAGAGCACAATCCTAACCATGTCTACTCAAAGGTAAGCTCCATTGTGTTTAATGGGTCTTACCCCCAGGAAAGTGTCTTCAGGATTGCAGCCTGACTTCCAGGAAAGTGCAGATAGGATTGCAGCTTTGGTGCACAATCCTAACCCTACAATCCAGAGTAATTATAGGAGCAAGTGAGAGACATTTACGTTGACGTAGTTATGGCACCGCCTAGTGAAAACCTATAGGAAATTCATATTGCAATCCAGAGTAAATTGTTCTTTCTCTGGATTGCACCCTAAGTTAGCCTCAGTTTCCCACCAGTGAAATGGGAAGAATTCCTATTCTATTTATTTTACCTTATTCAGTTTATATCCTGCCTTTCTTCCTAAGGGAAGGAAGGACCCCCAAGGTGGCCGCCCACATCTGGAGGATACCCAAAGATGCTCAGGTGAAGGAAAGACTGTGAGAAGGTTGGAATGATGGAAATGAAAGGACCAGCTCTCAGTAATCCTCTGGGCCCCGCTCCAGATGGGAGGCCACCAGGCCGGGTGATTCTGCCATGAGTGGACGGCCCGGGACAGGGCTTGGCACCAGGAAAAGTCACTGTCTGGGATGAGAATCCAATGCGGGCACTCAGCCAGGAATAACCTCATCTTGACAGTCTTTCTTTCTTTCTTTCTTTCTTTCTTTCTTTCTTTCTTTCTTTCTTTCTTTCCTTCCCCCTCCTCTTTCTTTCTTTCTTTCTTTCCCCCTCCTCTATCTTTCTTTCTTTTCTTTCTTCCTTTCCCTCTCTCCCTCCTTCCTTCCCTCCCTCCATTCTTTCTTTCTTTCCTTCCTCCCTCCTTTCTTTTCTTTCTTTCTTTCCCTCCCTCCTTCCTTCCCTCCCTTCTTTCTTTCTTTTCTTTCTTCCTTTCCCTCCCTCCCTCCTGCCTTCTTTCCTTCCCTCCCTCCCTCCCTCCCCTCTTTCCTTCTTTCTTTCTTTTCTTTCCCTCCTTCCTTCTCCCCTCCTCTTTCTTTCTTTTCTTTCTTCCTTTCCCTCCCTCCCTCCTTCCTTCCTTTCCTCCCTCCTTTCTTTCTTTCCTTACTCCCTCCTTTCTTTCTTCCTTTCCCTCCTTCCTTCCCTCCCTTCTTTCTTTCTTTTCTTTCTTCCTTTCCCTCCCTTCTTTCTTTTCTTTCTTCCTTTCCCTCCCTCCTTCCCTCCCTTCTTTCTTTCTTTTCTTCCTTCCTTTCCCTCCTTCCTTCCTTCCCTCCTTCTTCCTTCCTTCCCTCCCTCCCTGCCTGCCTGCCTGCCTGCCTGCTTGTTTGCTTGCTTGCTTGCTTGCTTTCTTTCTTTCTTTCTTTCTTTCTTTCTTTCTTTCTTTCTTTCTTTCTTTCTTTCTTTCTTTCCCTCCCTCCCTCCCTCCTTCCTTCCTTCCCTCCCTCCTTTCTTTCTTTCCTTCCTCCCTCCTTTCTTTCTTTCTTCCTTTCCCTCCCTCCTTCCTTCCCTCCCTCCCTTCTTTCTTTTCTTTCTTCCTTTCCCTCCCTCCCTCCCTCCTTTCTTTCTTTCTTTCTTTCTTTCTTTCTTTCTTTCTTTCTTTCTTTCTTTCTTTCCCGAAACGCTCTCCAAATCCCCCCCCTGGATCTGGACAAGTATGGGAAGTGCGCTTATAAGGCTGTGTTTGTTTTCTTGGCAGACACCTGTGGGGCAGGGTGGGGGCCTGCAACGTCCACCCCTTTGGCTGAGCTTGGCTGCTTCCCTCTGGCTGGGCCCACAAGCGCACATGGGGAGGCGTGGGGAAGAGATGAGGTCATGCTAAGCAGAGGATATAAAAGTTTGCTGCAACCCCTCCAAAAAGTCAGTCCTGATCTTGCCAGACAAGCAAGTTCAAGAAACTGTCTGGTGCTGCCGGGCGCAGGGAAACAGCCTCCAGACCCCACACAGAGCACAGCGTGTGCCCCCCAAGTTGGCTGCTGGTCCAGGGTGGTCCCTGGTCATCACAGCATCCCTCCTTGAGCATCACTTCTGCTTGGATACCAAGTTATTGCCCCGGAGGCTCTTCCCCAACATCTTGGGGTACTTGGTGCCCGAGATCCCAATCCGCAAGAGGATGCCAGGTGAGTAAAATGGGTTGTGGGGCACGCACCCCTTCGGTGTTGTATTCACATCATGTTTAGTTCCATTTCTCCTGCCACTCAACAGTGGTCTGCTGGACTCAGTTAGTGGTACAGCCCTGGGCGGAAGGATTGTAGGTTGTGGTAGAGTCCTTGCTTGGATGTGGCAAGTCCCAGTTTCGATCCCTTGTAGTGTCTCCAAATTGGGCTGGGAAAGAACCTGGCTCTGTGTTACCCTCCCCAGATTTCGGGCATGGATCAAACCTGGTACCTTCCACATGCCAAACATGTTCATGCCATTAAGTCACAACACGCCAGCCATGCGTGTGGCACATTTATGCAGAATCAGGGGCCAGATCTCTGCCCCAAAGGGTTTCCAGTGTATAATGTTACATGTGTTAAGACCATATGTGTTATATGTTATGTGTTATGTTATACATGTGTTATGACCACAATGGGCATGTACCCCATTGGGCATATATGGCAACCATTCAAAGCCATGGTAAGAGAGGACTTGGAGGCCATCCAGTTAATGGTGTTGCCTTATCAGAACTTGAGATATTATCCAGTGTCTTGGTCCTGCGACTCCTAAAGCTGGCCCTATTCAGGACTACCTTGCAGAGTTGTTGTGATGACACAAGAGGCCACTGCTGTAAATCAGGGGGTTTCTCAACGTTTTGGCCCCATAGCATATCGTAAACATGGTGTTGGGGGCTGGATGTGGTTCGTAGATGGGGTTTGGCCACCCCTTCAAATCCCATGCCAAAACAAATGGCCGAGGCTGCTTACAAATCTCTCATCCTTTTGTCTTCACAACAACCCTGTGAGGTAGGCAAGGCTGAGAGCCAGCCCCTCTCTCCTCTCAATAATATGAGCATCGATGTTGTTGTGGGACTTCCCAGTGGGAACAGTGTGGGAAACAGGATGCTGGGCTAGATCGCCTTTGACCTGATCGAGCACGGAGATTCTTATGCTCCTTGGCAAGCGCATGCGGGGTGTACGCAATGCCCATTTGCTTCTGTGTGTGAGAACGGAGATGGTTCCATTGGTTCCACAGAGACAGTGGAAAAAATGTGGTACTTCCCAGAGGTATTGCATGGGGTGATCCTTCCTGGGAATAAAATACTTTGAAGCATCACGAGTGTGTGAAACCAATTAGCTGGTGCGGGGCAAGCCCTGCTTTGGATCCTCATTGATGCCCACACCTATATGCGCTGGGCCACATTGACACCTATATGGGCCCAGTACACCTATATGTACTGGGCCAGGTATGAGGTTCAACCTGGCCATGCTGGATCTCTAATGATGGACATGGGTGGACTAGATGACCTTGTGGGACCTTTACAGGATCTCTAATGATGAATATGGGTGGACTAGATGACCTTGTGGGACCTTTACAGGATCTCTAATGATGGACATGGGTGGACTAGATGACCTTGTGGGACCTTTACAGGATCTCTAATGATGGACATGGGTGGAGTAGATGACCTTGTGGGACCTTTACAGGATTTCTAATGATGGACATGGGTGGACTAGATGACCTTGTGGGACCTTTACAGGATCTCCAGTGATGGACATAGGTGGAGTAGATGACCTTGTGGGACCTTTATAGGATTTCTAATGATGGACATGGGTGGACTAGATGACCTTGTGGGACCTTTACAGGATCTCCAATGATGGACATGGGTGGACTAGATGACCTTGTGGGACCTTTACAGGATCTCCAATGATGGACATGGGTGGACTAGATGACCTTGTGGGACCTTTACAGGATCTCTGATGATGGACATGGGTGGACTAGATGACCTTGTGGGACCTTTACAGGATCTCTAATGATGGACATGGGTGGACTAGATGACCTTGTGGGACCTTTACAGGATCTCCAATGATGAATATGGGAGGACTAGATGACCTTGTGGGATCTTACAGGATCTCTAATGATGGACATGGGTGGACTAGATGACCTTGTGGGACCTTTACAGGATCTCTGATGATGGACATGGGTGGACTAGATGACCTTGTGGGACCTTTACAGGATTTCTAATGATGGTCATGGGTGGACTAGATGACCTTGTGGGACCTTTACAGGATCTCTAATGATGGACATGGGTGGAGTAGATGACCTTGTGGGACCTTTACAGGATCTCTGATGATGGACATGGGTGGACTAGATGACCTTGTGGGACCTTTACAGGATTCTTACAAAGTTCCAACTTCTCAATGTTCCTTTTTTGTCCCTCTTTTCCCAGGAGTCACAAGGATCCCATTGCTGGCTGTGGTCTGCATCCTCTCTCTGTGCCCTCCAAGTGCACCCACGAGTATGGGTCATCCACTGCCCATGCCCCTCCGAGAGGCCCACCTTTTTCCACGACCCTTGGGGAGCAACGCCTCGGCAATGGATGAGGACAGATCCGCCTTGCCGACTCTGGATGACTTGTTAGATGACGATTACTCTTACACCCTGGAACCCCAAACGCCCGAGACCCCACAAGCGCCCTCTCCACGCTGCAACTACAGTAACTGCCGCCACTTACAGATCCCCTGCTCGGAGCTGCACAGAGCCACTGGTTGCTCATGCCCGGGCGTCACAGGTCCAGACGTGGCCCCTGAGCCACCACGCTTGGAGACCATCCATGCCACCGAGGCTGGGGTCAGCCTGCACTGGTGTGCACCCTGGTCCACCGTAGAGGAATACCACCTGCTGTACCAACCGACAAGCGAGGGTTTCATCCTCGGTCCGGTACTCAACAGCACATCGCGCATGGCGGCCGTTTCAGCTCTACTGCCTGATACCGAATACTTGTTCTGTATTGTCGCCTCCAACCAGGCTGGTTCGAGTCCCACGGATGACGGGAATCAGGAACGTGGGCCGTGCCGCGTGGTCCGGACTCCTGCTCGCCAAATGCCCTACGTTTACATCGCGGCAGGCCTGGCCGCCACTCTGGTCCTTGTGGTGATCTCGGCCTTGGTCTGGCATTTCTTCATCCGTCGGAGGAAATTTTTATTCCACGGATCCCGGGATAACATCCTGGACGGCGAACCGCGCCTGCACGGGGTGGCAAATCACTCTTTCCGGAACGAGGAGCAGTTGTAAGAACTGGACTCTCCTCGCTGTGTAGCAGCGCTGAACAGACCCTACAGACTCATGAGAGTTGCTGCATTTGACTTTGATATTATGCGCGGTTTTGCTATGCGCGGTTTTCAACCCCTTTCATCTCACGGCGCACCGAAGAAGCGCTAAAACTGTCAAGACGCTATCAGGTTTTGGATCGGCGATGCACATTGTTTTCCCATTGTAGGGGGCTTTATATCCCTCCAATGGCCCTACAAATAAATGGGCGCACCTATGCATGCACTGACGGCACACCATGGTGGAAAATCATGGTAGAGACCCACTCATGCCCACACATGCCCTGTGGGGCACCGAATCAGCCACAGATCTTGTGGAATGCCAATCAGACCCATGGCTCTGTAGGAACAACCCCTTACATACTGGGAAATGTCCAGTATGAACGTATCATGTGCCGAAAGCTAGTGATCAAACCAGTGACTTAATCTGTGCTTCCAACCTGTTAAAATAACATTGGCTGTCCAGATCCTACACACCCAGTCTAAACCAGTGTGGATCCTACACACCCAGTCTGAACCATCTTCTACCCCAGATGTTCTCCAGGTGAACAAACTGGTCAGTTGTGATCACACAGACTCGCTTTGGGGCACATTTCGGACCCCTAAATACATGGATTGGTGACTGCTGTCGGCAGAACCTGGAACGATGGGTGGAAATGGCATCGATTTTATTTATTTATGTATTTATTGTTAAAGAGGTAATAATAGTGCCAATAATGGATGATAATAATAATAATAATGGATAATAATAGTGCCAGTGCTGTAGAGGTACACATAGTGGCAAGGACGGAAAGGAACACCAACAACATCTAGCTCTGATGAGAAACCTCTCCATGTCTGGGGTGGAAAACCCGGTACGATGTTCAAACGGGGTCCCGATCCGTCACAGTTCCTGATCATGAGACAAGCAACGGACTGAATGAGGAACTTATTCTCATGCCCTTATGTCTCATAATAAGCTTGTGGTTGCCACATTTCATATGTTCTTGATACCGAAAGACTGTTCCTTCCAAGAAGCACAAATCAACGTGGTCCGTGTTGTTTATGTGAAATGGGGGGGGGGGGAGTTGCACATAGATAAATTCTGGTACAAATAAATAAATACTGGTATACCCTCAGTCCTAAACTGGCGTGGATAAGAGTCTATACTTGGTTTATTTTTCTATCTTTCCCCCAAATGAGGAGTTAAAAATGTTAGGAATTCTTTGCATTCTCAAACTGTGGGCCCTGTGGGACCCACTAGGTGGGTCACGTACCAGGTGGTTCATATAGCACCCACCTGAGACATCATATAGGGCTGAAAATATAGAGTGCAGAACGGCTGGGTAGGGCAGGTGGAAGAGAGTCTTGGTGCTTTTCCCTAAATAATTAATAACAATTAATAATTAATAATTTATTATTATTATTATTATTATTATTATTATTATATAATATATAATATAATATAATATATAATAATATATATAATAATAATATAATAATAATAATAATAATAATAATAATAATAATAATAATAATAATAAACGTCCTAGGCACTTGGGAAGGGTCTGACTGGTGATGTGACAGAAACCAGTATAAAGTTGTTTACTGTGTATTATTGTTGATTTATGAATGAATGAATGAATGAATGAATGAATGAATGAATGAATGAATGAATGAATGCATATATTTGCCTATATATTTGCTGAAGCCAAATTCCGGGTATGGAGATCATACTTGGCCAATAAACATATCTATCTATCTATCTATCTATCTATCTATCTATCTATCTATCTATCTATCTATCTATCTATCTATGAATGAATGAATGAATGAATGAATGAATGAATGAATGAACGAACGAACGAACGAACGAACGAACGAACGAACGAACAAACGTGGAATAAGATGGGGAGCACTGTGCGGTGGTAAAGGATCCAAGCCTGCCTCTTGCCTTGACTTCCAAGCTGGAATTTTCATAATTAATGGTGTTATTTGTGTTATTAGTGTGATTATTCTTAATTATTATTATTCTTAATAAACCTTGCTAAAATATACCTTCTAAAGCTCATCCTTCTACAAAGCGACACTGTTTGATTTAAATGTCTAGCCTTCTGTCTTACCACCAACGAGGCTGTGCTTAATTCCCGTTACAGATATTGTTTGCTGCTCTTTTGGTAACAGTTTTAGTGGGTCCCGACAGATTGTCCAAGTGGGTCCCGGTGATGAAAAGTTTGAGAACTTCTACCTGTAGATCAACATCTCCTAGGATTGTACGGAAGCAAGAATGTTAAAATCGGAAGCATAGATATATAGCCGATATAGGCTATAGGGTAGATATATAGCCTATATAGGCTACATAGGATATTTTATTAATTCGGTAATCGTAATTCTTCTCTCCTTCCCCCTCTTGAAGCAAACAAAAATATCTAAATATACACTTAATGAAATAAGGCTAGAGGTATTTATGGACAAACATCTGTCCATCCCATCCCAAGATATCCATTTCCATAAGAGAGCGTTGACGTTAATTTATTTTTGATGGGATTGGCGTGGAATAAAGTCTTGAAAAGTCATCATTCTTCTAATCTTAGTTGAGTTATGGGAACAGGACGGAGACATCTCCAACTTGACCCCCCCCATATGTGTACCCTGAGACTGGAACGGCTGTTGGCAACTGGTGCCGGCGGAGTTAACAAGCCATTGAGCTGAGGGCTGGAAAAGTCAATGGTTTCCAGATGTGCGTTGAGGGAACATCTGGAATAGGAGCGTCTAGCATGGGACAACATGTACCCATAGACCTCGGGGTATAAGGGGGTGAGGAGACGGGGATCTGTTTCTGGATGTCACACTCAAATGCATGAAGTCTGCAATTCTAAAACTTTCCGGGGAGTAAGACCCATTGAAAACAACGGGGCTTACTTTTGAGTAGACACGGTTAGGCTTGTGCTCTAAATGACGTTTTTCAATACCGTTAAAAGTGGGTACCACTTATTTGAGAACCACGACATTATAGGTTTTCCATAATGCAATCCTGTCTACGCTTTCCTACGAGTAAGCTTCACTGACTATAATGGGATTGTGCTCCAAGTTCTTTCCTCCTAGGATAAAATGCAATCAAAGGGCAACAAGATATTGTGCCACAATATATACACACACATATAAACACACACACACACACATATATATATATACACACACCTACATATACATATACATATGTGTGTATATGTATATATATACACACACACACATTTGTGAATATATATATATATATATATATATATATATATATATATATATATATATATATATATATATATATATTTTTTTTTCTCGGATACGTAGCTCTTGGCTGGAAGGTCATGGCAGGTGGGATCTTGTCTCAGCCCACCTCCCTGACCACTTTGCACCCACCCCACGTGGCACCCCACGTGGCATCCCTAGGACTCCTCGGCCCCTGTGGTTTCCATTCTCCAGTCCCGGCGATTCGGTTCGTTGCTCGCCCACACACCGGCTCAGTAGTTAATTTTATTTGGAAATGGACCTGACTCATGTTTGAACCTTCCCTTCTTTATTGGCTGAATTTTGGGAGGATAAACAAGTTCTGTGTGTGTCCTGGAGATCCAGGCGCGGCGCCAACTCAATCTCCGTCCTACCCAAAACAGACTCCAATTTATTTATACATTCATTTTTTATAACCCCTTTCCATCCTCCACGCAGCTCAGAGCAACGTACAGAGTACCTTCCCTCTATTAGCCATCAAGTCAATATTTAATCCTCTATATACAGTAATACATTTATTACCAAACTTGTGAAAAGAGTACCCACGAGTAAAATTCCCCTGTACGCCTTCCCCCCACTGCGCATCAATCCCCCACGCACATCAGCTCCCATTGCGCATTTACCCCATGTGCAACATCCCCATGTTCATCTAGCCCATGCGCATCATCCCCCCTATGCATATCAACCCCCATGCTCATGTACCCCCATGCGCAAATCCCCCATGCATAACAACCCCCAGGCGTAACATTCCCCATGTTCATCCCCCAATGCGCATCAGTCCCCCATGCGCATCAACCTCCATGCGTATCAGTCCCCCATGCACATCAGTCCCCCATGTGCATCAACCCCCCCATGCGCAACATTGCCCATGCGCAACATTGCCAGTGTGCATTGGTCCCCCATGCGCATCATCTCCCCTTACGCAACATCCCCCATGAGCATCAAACCCCCATTGCAACATCACCCATGCGCAACAAGCCCCCATGCGCATCAGTCCCCAATTGCAACATCTGCAACATCTCTGCATGTGCGTCAACCCCCATGTGCAACATCTCCCCGTGCAACATCTCCCCATGCGCATCAATCCTCATGCACAGTAACCCCCCCGTGCGCAGAGTCCTCCCCAGTGCAACTCCTCCCTCCGAACAACATCCCCCCCGTGCGCCAGGCACCGAGCACCATGCACCCCTTTCCAGCCCCTTAAGGGTTAAATTTCTCCATATTGGTTCTTACTGGGTGTTTATGTGACAGAAGGAACACCCTCCCCAAATTTCATGCTTCTTGGTCCAGGGGTGCACCCCTTTTCACCCCCTTCCCATTGGAGTGCACCCCTCAGTCAGAACACCCTCCTGGTTTTGGCTGGGTGTTGACCATAAGACAACATGGAACGACAACAACTCAGCCACTCTCCTTATCCATTAACTTATATTGCACAGTCATCATCAGTAACAGTTTTTAGCAAATACCAGTAACAATAATAAGCAAAACAAGCATCGAAGAGTTGCCAAGAGAGTCAGGTGAGGGTGAGGCAGAACCAGCTCCTGCCTCTTTACCACCTACTGTTGGGTTTTCTGTGCTCCTGTCAGCCCACCCCTGCCCCACTCACTCCCCCCTCTACACCCACCCCACAGCCACGTCCTCCCACAGGGATGATCCCCTGGAGAATCGGAAAAAACCCATTCACTGAGTAAACATGCTTCACAGTGTGCAGTCCCTTCATTTGCATAGCCACGCCCTTTGTTTGCATAGCCACGCCCACATTCACCAGTCTTCTCTTGCATAGCCCCACCCTCCATCTCATCTGCAGAGCCTCATTCCAAGGCCCCATTCGCGGCGCATGCACCGAGGTGGACCCTCTTAAGGTCTTTTATGGCTTTTTATGGGCAAAATCCAGAGTAACTATAGGGAGTCCTTGCTCCAGTGTAAGAACAACTTACTCTGGATTGCAATATGAGTTTCCCATAGGTTTTCACTAGGTGGTGCAGTAACTACGGGTGCACGTAAAGTCTCTTACGTGCTCCCGTAGTTACTTTGGATTTGGGTGTACAATACAAAGGGGCTTCCAAGTAGACCTGGTTAGGATTGTGTTCTTACCCCCAAATCAGAGTAACTTATGCTGCAATCCTAAGAACACTTTCCTGGGAGTAAGCCTCATTGAATTCAATGGTACTTATTCTGAGTAGTCATGAATAGGATTGCACCTTAAGTAAGAGACTATGTGCACCCATAGTTACTGCACCACCTAGTGAAAACCTATAGGAAATTCATATTAGAATCCAGAGTAAGTTGTTCTTACACCGGAGCAAGGACTCCCCGTAGTGACTCTGGATTGTGCCCATAGTGAGGCTTAGGGAAGCCCTGCACTCTCAGCCTCGGCCTTTCCAAGCTGCAATGGGGATAATGATCCTGTCCTCAGCTTGTGCCAGCCAGGAAGGGTCACCTCCTCGAGTAGGTCGGGCTGGTCCAAGAATGGGCCTCGAACCCTGGAAACTGCATCCAGCCTCCATCACATGGAAGAGGGTGAAAGCTAGGCTGATGCGGTGGTCTTGGGGGTCTGCGGAGAGCCGAGAAGAGGGGTTGAGGGTCAGGGGAGGGGGGCTGTGGGAAAGCAGGGATTGGTGCCAGGATCCGGCACGTGTGCCAAATCCTGACCCCTATCCCAGGCAGTCCAGCACAGTTCTGGGCTGCTTGGATTTGCACCACCTCTTTAGTGGCACCAATCTGAGTAGACCTATGTGGGCTTCTGCGGCTCTCCCCAGGATAAGGGGAATTGATTCCCCCACCCCTGGGTTGAGCCACTTTCAGCTCAAACCTGCTCTGGATACGGGGCAGGCCAGCCGGCCAAGGTAGGATGACACTGTGACCTCCCTTACGACACTGCCAGCAAGAAAATACAGGGATCCTGGCTGTGGCCCCGATTCATAAGAGGTGCACCCTTGGACCAGTTCCTCTTTCTCCTTCTCTCTTTTTCTCCATCACCCTCCAAGGACAGACCCAAGCCCTTTCCTAAGACCCAAGACCCAACCTAAGTGCGCTTTCCTGGGAGTAAACCCCATTGAACGCAATGGAACTTGCAAGTGGGAACATATAGGATGGCACTGCATGTTTATGAACATAGATTGACAGTGATGGTAAAAAAAAACATTTTAACTATACGTCTTTGTGACTATATGACATATATGTGACTTAAGAAGCCATAAAAGACCTTAAGAGTGTCTACCTTGGCACATGCGCCGTGAATGGGGGCTTGGAATGAGGCTGTGCAGATGAGATGGGGGTGGGGCTATGGAAGAGGAAGCGCTTGCGCTGGCAAGGATTCTGCGCATGGGGAAAGTTGCGCGTGGGGAAAGTT
This sequence comes from Cryptoblepharus egeriae, assembly GCA_030015325.1. Lineage (NCBI taxonomy): Eukaryota > Metazoa > Chordata > Lepidosauria > Squamata > Scincidae > Cryptoblepharus > Cryptoblepharus egeriae. Next base: position 4,700,885 of record JAREYC010000018.1, on the reverse strand, counting down.
GCGCAAGGGGAAAGTTGCACGTGGGGAAAGTTGCACATGGGGAAAGTTGCACATAGAAGTTGTGCACAGGGGATGTTGCGCATAGGGGATGATGCGCATGGGGAGAAGTTGCACATGCGGGAGGTTGTGCATGGGGGTAGTTGCGCATGGTGGAAGTTGCACATGAGAGAAGTTGCGCTGAGGGGAAGTTGCGCACAGGTGAAGTTGAGCATGGGAGAAAGTTGCGCATGGGGGGATGATGCGCATGGGGGAAGTTGCGCATGGGGGATGATGGGCATGGGGGTTGTTGTGCATGGGGGAAGTTGCGCATGGGGGAAGATGCACATGGGGAAAGTTGCGCATGAGGAAAGTTGCGCACGGGGGGAAGTTGCGCACAGGGGAAAGTTGCGCATGGGTGGATGATGCGCATGGGGGATTATGCGCATGAGAGAAGTTGCGCAGGGGGGAAGTTGCGCATGGGGTGTTGATGCACCTTGGGGGGATGAAATACGGGGAAATGTTACTCCCGCGGGTACGCTTTTCGCTAGTTCTTCCTAAAGCCAAGGGGCTCCGCTCCATACCTCTCTCCAGGGTAGAGGGATCTACTGTCCTGATCTTAGCTGCTCTGCCATTACTATTATTAATTTCAAGTCTATCGTTACTATCTCTCAGCCTCACCTACCTCACAGGGTTGTTGTTAGGACAAAAAATGGGAGGAACTACATACACCACTCCGAGTGTTGGTATAAAAGGGTGGTAGAAAAGATGAAAATACCATCCCAACACTGCGCACCAATCACCCACACATATCAGCCCCCATTGTGCATCCACACCCATGTGCAACATCCCCTCATGTTCATCCGCCTCATGTGCATCATCCCCCCTATGCACATCAAACCCCATGCGCATCAAACCCCATGCACATCAACTCCCATGCGCAACATCTCCCCATGCACATTATTTTCCCATGCACATCAACCCCATGCATATCAACCCCCCATCATTGCCCATGCACAACACTGCCCGTGCACATCAGTCCCCCATGCGCAACATAACCCCATGCACATCAAACCCCCATGACCAAGTCACCGGCTCTCTCCGTCTCATATGCACGGCCTCATTCCAAGCCTCCATTCACGGCTCATGCGCCAAGATAGACACTCTTAAGGTCTTTTATGGCTTTTTACGGTTAACACAATGGGGCTTACTTTTAAGTAGACCTGGTTAGGATATAGTTAGTATATAGGATATAGTAGATATGGTTAGGATATCCCCATGCGCAACTTTCCCCCATGCACATATCCCCATGCGCAATTTTCCCCCATGCACATCAACCCCATGCGCAACTTGCCCCCATGCGCAACTGCCCCCATACGCATCATCCCCCCATGCGCAACCTCCCCCCATGCGCAACGCCCCCCAAGCGCAACATTCCACCCATGCGCATCATCCCCCCATGCAAATAATCCTCCCATGTGCAACTTTCTCCCATGTGCAACTTGCCCCCATGCGCAACTTCCCCCCATGCGCAACGCAACTTCCTCCCATGCGCAGCATCCTCGCCAGTGCACCCTCTTCCTCCAAAGGACATCCCCCTAGTGCACCAGGCACGGAGCACCAAACTGGATGGATGTTGCTCAGTGTTCCAGGTTAAGAATAGGATAAAATCACATTGCACCCCTTTTCAGCCCCTGAAGGGTTAAACTTCTCCAGTTCTGGGCTGCTCGGATCTGCACCACCTCTTTAGTGGCACAAATCTGAGTAGACCTATGTGGGTTTCTGCGGCTTCTTCCAGCCGGCCATGGGGGGGTTGCTGTGCATGGGAGTAACTATGGGGAGTCCGTGTTCCGGTGTAAGGACAACTTACTCTGGATTGCAATATGAATTTCCCATAGGTTTTCACTAGGTGGAGCAGTAACTACAGGTGCACGTAATGTCTCTTAGGATCTCCTCGAGGATCTGTCTGGATTTTTAGCCTCCTCTCCGGGTGTCCTACATTTTGGCTTCATTTTTGAACTCCCCTCCTTTCCCAGGTCTGGTCACCTTTTGCAGATGGTCTTCCGTCTGTCCTTGGAGGGTGATGGAGAAAAAGAGAGAAGGAGAAAGAGAAGGAGAAAGAGGAACTGGTCCACCTCTTACGAATCAGGGCCATAGCCAGGATTCCCCCATTAGTGTATCCCTGTATTTTCTTGCTGACAGCATTGTAAGGGAGGTAAGTGTCATCCTACCGTGGCCTCCCACAGTCCCCCGCACGGCAGGCTCCCCTCCCCTCAGGATTTGGCACACGTGCCGGATCTTGGCACCAATCCCTGCTTTCCCACAGCCCCCCTCCCCTGCCCCGCAACCCCTCTTCTCGGCTCTCCGCAGACCCCCAAGACCACCGCATCAGCCTAGCTTTCACCCTCTTCCATTGTGATGGAGGCTGGATGCAGTTTCCGGGGTTCGAGGCCCATTCTTGGACCAGCCCGACCTACTCGAGGAGGTGACCCTTCCTGGCTGGCACAAGCTGAGGACAGGATCATTATCCCCATTGCAGCCTGGAAAGGCCGAGGCTGAGAGTGCAGGGCTTCCCTAAGCCTCACTAAGAACACAATCCTAACCAGGTCTACTCAAAAGTAAGCCCCATTGCGTTAACCGTAAAAAGCCATAAAAGACCCTGAGAGTGTCTACCTTGGCGCATGAGCCGTGAATGGAGGCTTGGAACGAGGCTGTGCATATGAGATGGCTAGGCAAGGGAAGAGTGGTGAATGTGGGTGTGGCTATGTAAATGAAGGGCATGGCTATGCAAATGAGGGGCGTGGCAAAGCAAATGACGGGACCGCACACGTGTTTACTCACTGAATGGGATTTTTTTCCGATTCTCCAGGGGATCATCCCTGTGGGAGGACGTGGCGATGGGGTGGGTGTCGTGGGGGGAGTGAGTGGGGCAGGGGTGGGCTGACATGAGCACAGAAAACCCAACAGTAGGTGGTAAAGAGGCAGGAGCTGGTTCTGCCTCACCCTCACCTGAGTGAACCTCTCTTGGCAAGTGGCACTTCGTTTCGCGGAATTGTGTTACTGATGCAAGTAGAAACATAATGGATAATAAAGGAAGGAGAATGGCTAAGTTGCCTTTATTTAGTCTAAGACTAAACTAAGCAGGTGACTTGGTCTTAGGGTCATGCTTAGGGTCATACAGTATATATACTATATATATATACTGCTTTTCTATATATACTTTTCTATATATACTTTCTATATATACTACCTGCGTTTCCCCCCATGGTGTTTCCCCCCATGGCGCAACATCCCCCCGTGCGCAATAACCCCCCCATGTGCATCATCTCCCCATGTACAACAACCCCCATACGTATCAATCAACCCCCCATGCAAGTAAGGCCCCTACGCGCATCATCTCCCCATGTCCATCAATCCCCAACCACCCATACGCATCAAGCCCCATGTGCATCAACCCCATGCGCATAAACATGTTGCACCCCTTTTCAGCCTCTTCCGGTTGGAATTTCCGAAAACTGGTTATATATATGTATATATAAGAGAAAAGTCACTCACTGACTCACCCACTCACTGACTGACTCACTCATCAACGCCCTGCCAAAACTGCCGGGCCTAGAAGCATGAAATTCAGGGAGGGGGTTCCTTCTGTCACATGAACACTCACCAAGAACCAATGTGGAGAAATTTAACCGTTAAGGGGCTGAAAAGGGGTGCAACATGTTTTTGCTGCGCATGGGGGGAAGATGCGCATTAGGGAAGTTGCACATGGGGGAAGTTGCGCATGGGGGAAGTTGGCATGGGGTTTTGATGCACATGGGGTTATGTTGCTCATGGGGGACTGATGCGCATGGGCAGTGTTGTGCATGGGCAATGATGCACATGGGGGGTTGATGCGCATGGGGAAATGATGTGCATGGGGAGATGTTGCACTTGGGATTTGATGCGCATGGGGCGTTGATGCACATAGGGTTTGATACACATGGGAGGAAATGGTGCATGGAAGGAAGTGGCACATGGGGGTTTGATGCACATGGGGGTTTGATGCGCATGGGGATGATGCGCATGGGCGATGTTGTGCAAGGGTGATGTTGTGCATGGGGGTTGATGCGCATGGGGGATGTGCAGCATGGGGGATGTTGCGCATGGGGGATGTTGCGCATGGGCAATGTTACACATGGGAGGAAGTAGTGTATGGGGGTTTGGTGCGCATGGGGCTTTGATGCGCATGGGGGACTGATGCACATGGGCAATTTTGCGCGTGGGAGTTGATGCATATGGGGTGTTGATGCGCATGAAGTATGTTGCACATGGGGGATGTTGCGCATGGGGGATGATGCGCATGTAGTGTTGATGCACATGGGAGGATGTTGCACATGGGTGTGGATGCACAATGGGGGCTGATATGTGTGGGTGACTGGTGTGCAGTGGTGGGATGGTATACAGGGGAATTTTACTCCCGCAAGGCGGGTACACTTTTCGCTAGTAAAACCATAAAACAGGTCATCTCCTCAGCCTTCACCATGGGTGTCACAACGCTTCGCATCAGCCAGTGTGGAGGTCAGCGCATCACCCCATGCAGTCAATTACATGAATGGTGGTGGTGCCCTGGCTGTCTCCACTGGTTTTTGGTCACACATTTTCATAGAATAAAGATATGTCAAAGTGGTTTGTTTCACTGTATTGTGCTATAAATTACGCATATATATACATATATATACATATACATATATATATACATATATGCGTATATAACTCAATGGGATTATTTCTACAAACCATGATTTTAGCCATTGAGGTCACTGGGGGTGTCACTCCCCTCTAGGGTGCCCCCTTCCTAACAACCGAGTGATGTCCCTGAAAAGGGGCGGAAAGGAGTGGAACGCCAACGGCATAAAGGAGAACTTGATTCAATAGGGTTTTTGCTTCCCTCCCGGTGGTTTCCCAGAGCAATAGGTTTTCCTTGGTGGCATAGCTGGGGGGGGGGGAAGTGGAGCAGTCAATCCCTGAGTGCCTTGCACTCCCCTGGACTCAGTGGCATAGCTAGGTCATCTAACACACAGGGCCCATCAATTTTTATGAGCCCCCTTATGACAAAATTATTAATTATTAACAGTATCAATTACTTAATAAAATATTAATATTTTCATCTTTTCTACCAACCTTTTATACCAACACTCGGAGTGGTGTATGTAGTTCCTCCCATTTTTTGTCCTAACAACAACCCTGTGAGGTAGGTGAGGCTGAGAGATAGTAACGATAGACTTGAAATTAATAATAGTAATGGCAGAGCAGCTAAGATCAGGACAGTAGATCCCTCTACCCTGGAGAGAGGTATGGAGCTGAGCATCTTGGCTTTATGAAGAACTAGCGAAAAGCATACCCGCAAGGCAGGAGTAACATTTCCCCATATTTCATCCCCCCAAGGTGCATCAACACCCCATGCGCAACTTTCCCCCATACGCAACTTTCCCCCATGCACAACTTTCCCCTGTGTGCAACTTCCCCCGTGCGCAACTTCCCCCATGCTCATCATCCCCCACACGCAACTTCCTCCCATGCGCAACTTCACCCGTGCGCAACTTCCCCTCAGCGCAACTTCCCTCATGTGCAACTTCCCCATGCGCATCTACCCCCATGCGCAACTTCCCGCATGCACAACTTCTCCCCATGCGCATCATCCCCTATGCGCAACATCCCCTATGCACAACTTCTCCTATGTGCATCTTTCCCCATGCGCAACTTTCCCCATGCGCAACTTCCCCCCATGTGCAGAATCCTCGCCAGCGCAAGCGCTTCCTCTGAACAACACCCCCACCACAGTGCACCGGGCACTGAGGACCAAATTGGCTGGATGTTGTTCAGTCTCCCATATTAAGTATAGGACAGAAACACGTTGCCCCCTTTTCAGCCCCTGAAGGGTTAATTTCTCCAGATGGTTCTGGCTGGGTGTTCAGGTGACAGAAGGAACTCCCAGAATTCCATGCTTCAGGCCCAGCAGTTGTGGCGGATGTTGCTGAGTCAGCAATTCTCAATGCAAAGTATAGGGAGGAAAACGTGTTGCGCCCCTTTTCACCCCCTTCCAGTTGGAATTTCTGAAAACTGGTTCTTAGTGCACCCCTCAATCACGGAAGGAACACCCACCCCAAATTTCCCGCTTCTAGGCCCAGCGGTTTTGGCAGGGCGGTGATGAGTCAGTCAGTCAGTCAGTCAGTCAGTCATTGACTTTTCTCTTTTATATATATAGATAAAAGAGAAAAGTCACTGACTCACTGACTCACTGACTGACTCATCAACACCCAGCCAAAACCAGTGGGGCTAGAAGTGTGAAATTTGGGGTGGTGTTCCTTCAATGACCAAGGGGTGCACTAAGAACTGGTTTTCGGAAATTCCAACCAGAAGGGGGTGAAAAGGGGCACAAAGCATTTTCCTCCCTATACTTTGCATTGGAGAATTGATGACTCCTCAACATTCTGCCCCAACCCCAGACCTAGAAGCATGGAATTCTGGGAGGGAGTTCCTTCTGTGACATGAACACCCTCCAAGAACCCATGTGGAGAAATTTAACCCTTCAGGGGCTGAAAAGGGGCTGAATTTTGTCCTATTCTTAACCTGGAACATGGAGCAACATCCATCCAATTTGGTCTTGGTGCCTGGTGGTGGGGATGTTGTTTGGAGGGAGGGGTTGCACTGGGGAGGAGGCTGTGCATGGGGGTTGCGCATGGGGGGTTGATGCGCATGGGAATATGATGCGCATGGGTGCGATGATGCTAAATGAGAAAGAGGCACTCTTTCAAGTGGGTTTGTTGCGTATGGGGGGTTGTTGAGCATAGGGGTTGATGCACATGTGGGGTTGAAGTGTATAGGGACTTATGTTCATGGGGGGTTGTGGCACATGGGGGCTATTGCACATGGGGAGTTGTTGCATATGGGGTGTTGTTGCACATGGAGAGTTGATGCTCATGGGAGACTTATGCGCATAAGGCGCTTATGTACATGGGGTATATTGCACATGGGGGTCTGATGTGCATGGGAGGATGTTGCGCATGAGAGGATTCATGCGACTATAAAAAGCCATAAAAGACCTTAAGAGGGTCCACCTCAGTGCATGCGCCATGAATGGGGGCTTGGAATGAGGCTGTGCAGATGAGATGGAGGGTGGGGCTATGCAAGAGAAGACTAGTGAATGTGGGTGTGGCTGTGCAAATGAAGGGTGTGGCTATGCAAATGAAGGGAATGCACACAGTGAAGCATGTTTACTCACTGAATGGGTTTTTTCAGATTCTCCAGGGGATCATCCCTGTGGGAGGACGCGGCTATGGGGTGGGTGTAGTGGGGGGAGTGAGTGGGGCAGGAGTGGGCTGACATGAGCACAGAAAACCCAACAGTAGGTAGTAAAGAGGCAGGAGCTGGTTCTTCCTCACCCTCACCTGAGTGGAATCTCTTTTGGCAACTGGCCCTTCGTTTTGCTGAGTTGTGTTACTGATGATCCAAACGCCTAATGATGGGTTGGAGAGTGGCTAACTTGCCTTTTTTTAGTCTAAGAGCACAATCCTAAGTATGTCTACTCAAAAGTAAGCCCCATTGTGTTCAATGGGTCTTACTCCCAGGAAAGTGCCTTTCGGATTGCAGCCTAAGACTAAACTAAGCAGGTGACTTGGTCTTATTTATGGTCACGCTGCTTTTCTATATATGGAAAAAAGAAAAGTCACTCACCCCCTCATCAACACCCATCCAAACCCCTGGTCCTAGAAGCCTGAAATTTGGGGACGTGTTCTCTCCGTGACCGAGGGGTGCACTCCAACGGGAAGGGGGTGAAAAGGGGCGCACCACTGGACCCAGAAGCATGGAATTTCGGGAGGGTGTTCCTTCTGTCACATGAACACCCACCAAGAACCCTTAAGGGGCTGAAAGGGGTGCAACATGTGTTTGTCCTATACTTACATGGAAGACTGACTAATCTCCAGCCAATTTGGTGCTTGGTGCCTGGTGCACTGCGGGGGATGTTGTTCAGAGGGAGGGGTTGCACTGGGGAGGATGTTTTGCATAGGTGGTGTGGCATACGAGGCCTTGATGCGCATGGGGCTTGATGTGCATGGGGGTTTGATGCGCATGGGAATATGATGTGTATGGGGGAAGTGCTCATGGGGGAATGATACGCATGGGGGACTAATGCACATGGGCGGGCAGTTGATGCGCACGGGGGGGGTTGTTGTGCATAGGGAACTTATGCGCATGGGGGTTGATGCACATGTGGGGTTGAAGCGCATAGGGACTGATGTGCATGGGGGCTTGTTGCGTATGAAGCACATAGGGGATTTATGCCCATGGGGGTTGATGCGCATGGGGAGATGATGCGCATAGCCACGTTCTCCCACAGGGATGATCCCCTGGAGAATCAGAAAAAACCCATTCAGTGAGTAAACATGCTTTCCTGTGTGCAGTCCCATCATTTGCATAGCCACGCCCTTCATTTGCATAGCCACGCCCTTCATTTGCATAGCCACACCCACATTCACCAGTCTTCTCTTGCATAGCCCCACCCTCCATCTCATCTGCAGAGCCTCATTCCAAGCCCCCATTCACGGCGCATGCACCGAGGTGGACCCTCTTAAGGTCTTTTATGGCTCTTTACAATACAGTGGGGCTGACTTTTAAGTAGACCTGGTTAGGATTGTGTTCTTACCCCCAAATCCAGAGTAACTATAGGAGCATGTAAGAGACTTTACATGCACCTGTAGTTACTGCATCACCTAGTAAAAACCTATGGGAAATTCATATTGCAATCCAGAGTAAGGACTCCCCGTAGTGACTCTGGATTGTGCCCATAGTGAGCCTTAGGGAAGCCCTGCACTCTCAGCCTCGGTCTTTCCAGGCTGCAACGGGGATAATGATCCTGTCCTCAGCTTGTGCCAGCCAGGAAGGGTCACCTCCTCGAGTAGGTCGGGCTGGTCCAAGAATGTGCCTCGAACCCTGGAAACTGTATCCAGCCTCCATCACATGGAAGAGGGTGAAAGCTAGGCTGATGCTGTGGTCTTGGGGGTCTGCGGAGAGCAGAGGGGCATGGCAGGGGGGCTGTGGGAGAGCAGGGATTGGTGCCAGGATCCGGCACGTGTGCCAAATCCTGACCCCTATCCCAGGCAGCCCAGCACAGTTCTGGGCTGCTCGGATCTACACCACCTCTTTAGTGGCATGAATCTGACCAGGAGGAAGGACTCAGTAGCCCTACAGGCAAGCTTCCTTTACACTGGGATGTTAATGCTGGGATGTATGTAGCATAAGGTGCTAGGTGGGCCTGAACTGGGGACGACGATGACAACTAACTAGTTTCAAGATGGCATAAGGTTAGCTATCTGGCAGTGGTGGCATAGCTAAAGGGAGCCTGGGCAGTCCGTCTTGGAGCCTCACCCTTCGGCGCCATGCCAGGAGAAGGGAGTTACACAGAGTCATACAAAGGGGTGAGGCTCCCTCCGAGACTGACTGTTCCACCCCCCCAGCTATGCCACCCAGCAAAACCGATTGCTCTGGGGAACCGCTGGGAGGGAAGCAACAACCATAGTGGATCAAGTTCTCCTTTATGCCATTGCTGTAAAAACACCAAAAGAGAACAAACTTCTCCGTTGCCTGCCCAGTTTCTGAACAGTTGGGGGGTGAAACCCCCCCCCCCAAGATTTGGCACCAGCTTCGCAAACTATGGTTTCAATAGTGCTGGGAAAGTGGTTGAAATGAACTTCTGGCACCAAAGCGGCTTAAGAACAAACTGATTTGTATTGTAAATGCGTAAATGCGCGGTGGATCTCTGCCAATTCTTTGCCTTTATGAACGAGTTCCCCCCATTTATTTTTTTTATTTATTTTCAATATTAAAATGTTCCTAAATATTTTTTTATTTCTTTTCAAGCCAGGAACAGAAATGAATCATACTGGGGTGTGTTAAGTTTTAATAAACTGGTTTAAATGGTTTCTTCTCGCCTACGGCTAGAGGGATGACGTCGGTCGGAAGAGTTTACGGATCCGAGAGAGGGATCCAAGAGGGGAATTCGTTGCGCATAAACAGTCTCGCTCGACAGCGCCAGTGTTTGGCAGGCTGATCCACACGTGTGCCGGGACGTGACACTCATGCTATGAAACTGTAGCCTTGTTTATCCAAACACGGGTGTTCACATGTGGAGGCAATTCGTAGACATGCCACACTTTACACACACACACACCACAATGCAATCCTAAGCATGTCTACTCAGATGTAAGTCCCACTGCGTTCAAAAGTTCTTACTCCCAGGAAAGTGTAGTTAGCATCGCAGCCCAAAATGTGGACAACTTTGTGTTTAACTGAACATTAATTCTGGTGCACAAATTCCAGACATGCCGCAATTTTTGGCGTCCCATTAAGTGATCGCGCCACATAATTTATACCGTTGTGTGAGACACCCTACAATCCAGAGTAACTACAGGAGTACGTAAGAGACTTGACGTGCACCCGTAGTTACTGCACCACCTAGTGAAAACCTATGGGAAATTCATACTGCAATCCAGAGCAAATTGTTCTTACACCAGAGCAAGGACTCCCCGTACTTACTCTGGATTGTGCCCACAATGTGTATTGCAATGTATCGTTAGGCAATAATAGGATGGAGAGACGCAAACACCAGAAGTATGATAATTTTTGAAAAGTTGGGAGGATACCAAAAAATTCAGATTGCCTTTGGAATCAGCGCTGTCATTAAAACATTACAATTTTTATATGTATATATAAAATTTCTACATTTTATAAAAAAATAAACCATGAAAAATGTAATATAAGTTTTAGAAACATTAAAAATAAATGTAATATAAACATTTAATTGTAATATAATGTAAACATTTAATTGTGTAAATATTTAATTGTATAAACATTTAATGGTAATATAATGTTTACCGTAATTGTAAGAAAATGTAATAGAAACATTACGTAATAAATGTAATATAAACATGTTATAAACATTAAAAAATAAAACATTAAAAATGTAATATAAGTTTTATAAACATTAAAAATAAACACTAAACACTGTTTATGTTAGGTAGGTAGGTGGATGGATGTGGATGGATGGATATCTGGACAGACGGACAGACGGATGGATATGGAAGGAAGGCAGGAAGAAAGGGATGGATGGATATCTGGATAGATGGATATCTGGATGGATGGATGGATGGATGGATTGATAGATGTGGTTGGATGGATATCTGCATGGATGGATGAATGAATGGACGGACAGACAGACAGACGGATGGATATGGAAGGAAGGCAGGAAAAAAGGGATGGATGGATATCTGGATAGATGGATATCTGGATGGATGGATTGATTGATAGATAGATGTGGTTGGATATCTGCATGGATGGATGAATGAATGGACAGACAGACAGACAGACAGACAGACAGACAGACAGACAGACAGACGGACGGACGGATGGATGGATATGGAAGGAAGGCAGGAAGAAAGGGATGGATGGATATCTGGATGGATGGCTAGATAGATGCGGATGGATGGATATCTGGATGGATGGATGGCTAGCGGGCTAGCTGGCTAGCCAGCCAGCCAGACGGACAGACGGACGGATGGACGGACAGATATGGAAGGAAGAAAGGCAGGAAGGAAGGGAAAGATGGATAGATGTGAATGGATAGATGTGGATGGATGGATATCTGGATGGATGGATGGATAGATGTGGATGGATGGCTATCTGGATGGATGGATAGATAGAAAGATAGATAAACATTACACTGTAAGCGAACATACTCTTCTGGTACCCCTTTGCCTAGATAGGTTAAGGGGTCCTAGATGGGTAGGCCACATTGGCGCATTGTGTCCAGCTGTCTCTCTCCCCCCATGGCTGGAGCATTGGCACTGGAGAGTTAACAAACGCATGAACGTGGTGCCAATCGGGGAAGCCACAAACAGAGGGCATACAAAGCCCCCTTTCATTCCCCCTGGCAGCCCTTTACTGGGTTTAAAAACAACTCTCAGCTGGAGGTCGGCTGCCTGCCAAGACGCCGAGTCCCATAAGCCATGTCTGGGCTGATGTTCCCGTTGCAGCTACTGCCTGCGGAGTCAGACCCTTAGTCCGTCTACGTTGGGGTTGCCAAACCCTGGCCGGCAGCATCTTCCCAGAGATGCTGCAAGAGACTGAGACTGCAATCCTACAGACCCAATGATTACAATGGGGTTTACTTTTGAGTAGACATGGTTAGGATTGTGCTCTGATGCTGAGTCAATCCTCTCCTTTTGCTTTCTTGGCAGCATCAGGCACTGACTGGTAGCAAATTCAGTCCAAAGCATTGAAACTTAGCCGGCCTCACCCCTTGGAGCTGAAATAACAAGAGCAAGGATGCTGTCGACGTTGTTCAGGAGTTGGACCAAGATCTGGGAGATCTGGGTTCGAATCCCTCCTTGGCCATCAAGCTTCTTGGGTGACTTGGGATAATCGCTCACTCTTAGCCTTGCCTACCTCACAGGGTTATTGTGAGCACTGTCAGAGGAAAGGAATGACAGTATAGCTTGTAAATGACCTTGGATATGTGTGTTGGCATTGGAAAGGCAGGGAATGAATGAATAAATGAATGAATGAATGAATGAATGAAGAGGAGTACTAAGTATGTGGCACGAGGTGTCTCGATATTATGAATGAATGAATGAATGAATGAATGAATGAAGACACAAGATGTCTCGATATTATGAATGAATGAATGAATGAATGAATGAATGAAGAGAAGTACTAAGTATGTGGCATGATGTGTCTCGATATTATGAATGAATGAATATGAATGAAGAGGAGTACTAAGTATGTGGCACGAGGTGTCTCGATATTATGAATGAATGAATGAATGAATGAATGAATGAATGAATGAATGAATGAAGAGGAGTACTAAGTATGTGGCACGAGGTGTCTCGATATTATGAATGAATGAATGAATGAACGAACAAATGAATGAATGCAGAGGAGTACTAAGTATGTGGCACAAAGGGTCTTGAGCCACGGGCATATATGCCCAGTTTGATATTATTGACTGATATTGGCACAATCCAGAGTAACTATGGGGAGTCCTTGCTCTGACGTAAGAACAATTTACTCTGGATTCCAATATGCATTTCCCATAGTTTTTCACTAGGTAGTGCCATAACTGGGTCGACGTAAATGTCTCCTACGTGCTCTCGTAGTTATTCTGGATTATAGGGATTATTATTATACTATTATCGATGTTATTATTAGCTAAAAGGTGGGTTTCAGGTGTTTTGATTGGGGTAATATTTCCATCCTTGCTATGGGCCTCTTGCTTAGATACGCCAATGAATGAATGAATGAATGAATGAATGAATGTTATTGATTGATTGATTGATTGATTGATTGATTGATTGATTGAATCATTCAGTCCCTGCCTCCGAGTGCCCCATAGTCCCAGCTACACATTAAAGCGCACCTCCCTTGCCAAAAAAGAACCACCTGGTTGCCTCCTTCTCTCCATCCAAGACTTCCACGTTCAGCCGTCCACCCTCCTGCCCAGTTCCCGTAACACAAAAGTATGTTTGTCCTTCCAGAAGGCGATGACCTGGGAAGGTTTTTTCGAAGTGGCGCATTCCAAAAATTCTTTCGGTGGGTCGGGCCGCCTGATCCTTGTTCCCTTTGGCCGCCTTCTTACCTGTTCATGAATCGGAGCGCTTGTTCCAGGGCTGTAAACAAGAGGCCCTTATTTGCTTGAGTCAGAAAACTCGAGGGTTGGCCCCAAAAATACCGGAACATGTATTTACACCCCCTCCTCGCCTTTAAAACCAGATTAATTTGAAGCCAAGACACCCAGATCAGCGGATGTTTCCTTGACCTTTTTTTCCATCTCAAGGTTTTTTATTTCTTCTCCCAGACTGGAGAGAAAACACAGAATTAGAGCACAATCCTAACCGTGTCTACTCAGAAGTAAGCCCCATTGTGTTCAACAGGAAAGTGTCTTTAGGATTGCAGCCTTAAAACCAGGGAGGTTTTGGTTTTGTCTGAATTTTTCCCGTCGTGCGTGGCAGATATAAAACGAACGACAAAATAAAATTATTTATTAATCTGTGGAACTCCTTGCCACTGGACAAAGTGTCTCAGAGAGGGGATTGGACAGATTTCTGGAAAAAAAGTCCATCACAGTTTTCAAATCATGGTGGGTTTGTGAGATCTGGTGGGTTTTCGAAAGAGGGTACCTTTGAATGTTGGGTATTAATGGAGTACTTATGGCCATTCTCTTATGGAATACAGGAATTAATTATGGAATACAGGAATTAATTAATCTTATGGAATCCTGGAATTAATTAATCTTACGGAATCCTGGAATTAATGGAATACTCTTATGGCAGGGTGACCTCTTCAAAAGAGGATAAGCCCCCCCACTATGTAGGACATCCTAGAAGAATGTAGGACACGACAAAAGCTAAACACACTCAAGAATAGTGCTTTCAAGTATAATTAATATCATTTATATTATATTATTTAATATACTTAAAATTTAATATATTAATTATTGAATTTAAAAATTACACAGAATTTATTGAATAGCAGTGGCGTCACTAGGGTGGTGCGGTCTACACCGGGTGATGCGCCCAAGGGGGGTGATGCACACTGGGGGACCTAAAAAAGAGGACATGTCCTGGAAAAGAGGACATAAGGTCTTATGTTAAGATTGTAAGCATCTTTGTAAGACTGTAAGACCAATCCTGGAGGTGTCTGGTAGGCTATGAGATATAGGAAGCTGGACTAAATGGGCCATAGGGTGGTCAGTAGACAGGTCTATAGATGGGCATAAAGACTATAGGGTGGGCATTGACAAGCAGCCCACTCAATCCTGGTGACAGGTATCATATCTGATGTACCATCAACAGGTAAGGGGATGATGCCAAGTTTACCCCTGGCATCTGAGAATACACAGAATTATAGGGTACGAAGGGATCCATGAGATCATCTAGTCCACCCTACCAAGGGATCCACGAGATCATCTAGTCCACCCCATCAAGGGACCCATGAGATTATCTAGTCCACCCCACCAAGCAATCCATAAGATCATCTAGTCCACCCCACCAAGGGATCCACGAGATCATCTAGTCCACCCCACCAAGCAATCCATAAGATCATCTAGTCCACCCCACCAAGGGATCCACGAGATCATCTAGTCCACCCCACCAAGGGATCCATGAGATTATCTAGTCCACCCCTCCAAAGGATCCATGAGATTATCTAGTCCACCGCACCAAGGGATCCATGAGATCATCTAGTCCACCCCTCCAAAGGATCCATGAGATTATCTAGTCCATCCCACCAAGGGATCCATAAGATCATCTAGTCCACCCCACTGCATAAGGTCTTCCTCTAGGAGCATCTCTAATATGTACCTGCCCAGCCTCTGCTTGAAGATCTCCAGTGGGGAAGAATCTATCACCTCCTTCAGTCATCAGAAATATTTTCTTGGCCAAGCAAATAGGTCCATTCTCTTAACCAGAAAATTAAGGATCAAGCCTTTAAAATTAAGGATCGGGTCCAAAAAAATAAAGGTAAACTGAACATGGTGTCATCCCATCTGGAGGAATTCCAGAGAGAAGTTTCTAGTGGGTTGCTTAGGAACATGAGTTCTGATGCCTAGGCTGGTGGGTCTCCCACACCGTTCCTCTTTGACCCTCTTTTGCACCCAGATCATCTTCACCCCTTTCAACGAGGGGACCCTGGGGGTGGTCCCCCAACCTGGGGATAGACCACTGACCCCCAAAGACATCAAAACAGCTCTTGCCGTCCTAGAGGCTGGTGCCCTGTGAGACTTTCAGGGGTGCCTGAGGTCATCAGCCTTGATCTCATGGCTGCGTCCAGCTTTACACAACCATCGCTGAAAATTAAAGTCATCTACTGGTAAGTCCACTGCACCCCTAAGCCCTTTAATTACCCCCCAGGGAACCTTTAAAGATTGCAAGTGGTCACCCCACAAACGTCAATGTTTTAAAGTGGTTTCCATTCCCTAATCTGATGGGGTGCTGTGGTTAGACCAGAACTGGAGAACCCCGTTAGAGGTCTAATATTAGATCCTCTAATATTGTAATAATCTAATATTAGATCCTCTAATATTTGGGGTCATCCATGTATGATCCTCTAATATCAGGGTCATCCTCTATGACCCCCATATTAGAGGATCATACATGGATGACCCCCCAAATATTAGAGGATCATACATGTTTATCTGGAGAAAGGGTAGGCTAGCAGGAGAATCATCAGAACTTGAGATGGGGTCTTCATATGGGGTTAAAATGTTCTTCAGGTTGCCATAATTAGGGTTGCCATAATTCTCATCCACAAAACCGGGACAGAGTCACCTCCCAAACTTGCCAGTATATGAACACGATCTCCAAAAACCTGGACAGTCCAGGACATATGGCAACCCTTAATCACAATTAACATGTTTGCATTCATGGGGAAATTGTCCCCCCCCCCCATATAGCGGGATTATAGCGGGATTATAGCGGGATTGAATGGTGATTATGCACACACCTGTAAAAAGGCAGAGGCGCCGAGACCTGTGAAAAAGTTGGCAATCCTATAAAGTTGGCAATCCTATACATGAGTCCTTTGCTTTTGTTTTGTAGCCCTCAATGAGGATACCGAGCTCGGGTAAGTCACTCAAGAGCTGTACCTTCCCCATTGCCCCATTTGTGTTCAACCTCCCTATAACCTCCCCAATGTCTATACAATTCCATAGACACTTCCTATATTCACAATATAGACACAATACTTCCTATAGCCCAGTGGTTCTCAACCTTCCTAATGCCGTGACCCTTTAATACAGTTCCTCATGTTGTGGTGACCCCCAACTATAAAATTATTTTCGTTGCTACTTCATAACTGTAATTTTGCTACTGTTATGAATCGTAATGTAAATATCTGATATGCAGGATGTAAGTAGACTTCATACATCGTGCACATTCTGCATCCAGGGAATTACTTCTGAGTAGGCATGCATAGGATTGGGCTCCAAGGCTGCAATCCTATGCACTTTCCTTGGAGGCAATCCCACTGAACTCACTTGACTTACTTCTGAGTGCACATGCATAGGATTGGGCTCTACTGCTGCAGTGCTATGCACACTTTCCTGGGAGTAAACCTCACTGAACTCAGTGGGAATTACTTCTGAGTAGGCATGCATAAGGTTGGGCTCCAAGGCTGCAATCTTATGCACTTCGTTGAGCTCTCAGGGTCAACAACATTTACATGGGGCTTAGTTCCGAGTAGACCACAAGGGCAGGGCTGACCACAACAGTCCACAAGTGGGGCGCCCGCCAGATAGAGGAGATTGGCGTGTTCAACGCTCAGTGTGCTCAACACTCAAGGCACTGGGCATGCGCCGACCAGTCCCTCCGAGGCCAGCGCAGGCACACTGAGGATCTCTGGAGCACACGCAAAGCAACCACGGGGACCTGCCGTCTCTGGTGAGTGTGCCGGGCACCTCACACCTCCCACCCCGAAGGCCCCACTCCGGTTCTACATCGGCCTCCTCGCACCCCATTCTTCCTGAGGCACACCGGCCCCTTCTCAGGTCTCCCACTGGCTCCATCCTTCCCACTTGGCTTCAATGGGTCTTCCCACCAGGCCCCCTACACGAGAGGTCTTTAGGCGACCCCTGTGAAAGGGTCGTGCAACCCCCAAAGGGGTCCCGACCCCCAGGTTGAGAACTGCTGCTATAGACACTTCCTATGGAGACAATACTATATACACTACTCGAAGTGAATAGTGGGGCTAACCTCCCAAGGAACCCCTTTTCCAGATTCAGCCTGGCCATATATCAACCCTTTCCCCACGTCTCTGGATCCCAAAAGCAAAGAGAGGAATAGAACGAGGAAGGAAGTGTGTAGGAGAGTAGAACGACTCCTCTGCACTTCCTCTATTGATTGACTTAGCCCAATATTTCCACTTTGTTGGACGGTGACACCACCACCAAGCGGACCCTGTTCCCCAATTCCTTTTCCAAACTGGGCATCGAAGGAATGATAAAGATGGGCATACGGTGGAGTGGGGGTGGGAAATGCTGATTTTATTATTTGAGATAATAAATAATGCTGATTTTATTATTTTTTGATAAAATAAATAATATTTATTTATTTATATTTATACACCTCTCCAGTATCTCTTCTTGAGGGAACTCCTGGAAGCACATTTCCCAAAGCGCTTGGAGATTGTAAGTCACTATGGGGTGGGAGAGAAATAAGGTCTCGGAGGGGACCGAGACCTCTTGGGAGTGGATCGAGACCACTCAGGGGGTAGAACGAGACCACTCAGGGGGTGAATTGAGACCACTCATGGGTGGTCTTAGGGTGGGAGTGGGGGTACGTTGCCCCAATGTGAGGGATGGAAAAGATAAACACGGTGGTGGACAGATAGTGGGCATAAAATGGTCACCGGAGGCAGCCGCCTCAGTCGGCCTCATGGACGAGCCAGCCCATTTCCAGAGAATGGGAATGTTGTGGGTTCATCCCGCTTTCTCTTGCATGAAACGGTGGGAAAGAACTGAACCCGTGAGTTGGTGCTGGGGCTAAGAACGGTGATGTCTGACCCCCTAAACGAGATTATTCTCTTTTTCCTCCCGCCACATCCTCCTCCTGCCTTCAGAGCGGGGAAATTGGCCCGAGCGGTGCCTTTGAGGTGGTTCTCCCCGACACCGGCCAAGTTTTGCACTCCAAGATTGTAAGTATTGAATGGGCTTTTGGTTCCTGAGTATATACTTGGATGTATTTACTTGTGATGGCCATTCCGTTGCCGAATCTGAGTTTGGACTAAGACCCCATCCCCATCACAGCACCTAAACACCATCCCTATATCAAGTGATGCATCAACTGTTGCCTGCCACACTGTTCCTCCTCCAGTTTCTGCTCCCTGTATTCAAAAAGAAGGGAAGAACATGAAAGGATTGGTGAGAAGAGTGGCAGGTGGAAGTATGGAGGATAAAAGTGTGGAGGGCTACAGAAGCAGCGGAAGGTGGAGGATAGAAGTGTGGTAGGCTAGCATGACAGTGGAATTGTGCAGGGCTAGAGAAACAGTAGAAGTGTGGAGGATAGAAGAGTGGAGGCCTAGAGTGACAGTGGAGGTATGGAGGATCTAGCATGACAGTGGAATTGTGCAGGGCTAGAGAGTCAGCAGAAGTGTGGAGGATAAAAGAGCGGAGGGCTAGAGAAAGAGCAGAAGGGTGGAGGATAGAAGAGTGGTGGCCTAGAGTGTCTGTGGCGGTGTGGTGGTAGGCTAGCATGACAGTGGAATTGTGCAGGGCTAGAAAGACAGTGAAAGTGTGGAGGATAGAAAAGTGGAGGGCTAGAAAGACAGTGAAAGTGTGGAGGATAGAAGAATGGAGGTCTAGAGAGACAGCAGAAGGGTGGAGGATAGAAGAGTGGTGGCCTAGAGTGTCAGTGGAGGTGTGGAGGTAGGCTAGCATGACCGTGGAATTGTGCAGGGCCAGAGAAACAGCAGAAGTGTGGAGGATAGAAGAGTGGAGGGCTAGAGTGACAGTGGAGGTGTGGAGGATCTAGCATGACAGTGAAATTGTGCAGGAAAGAAGTGTGGAGGGTTAGAGAAACAGTAGAAGGGTGGAGGATGGAAAAGTGGAGGGCTAGAGTGACAATGGAGATGTGGGTGATAGAAGAGTGGTAGGCCAGCACGACAGTGGAATTGTGCAGGGCTAGAAAGACAGTGAAAGTGTGGAGGATAAAAGAGTGGAGGGCTAGAGAGACAGCAGAAGAGTGGAGGATAGAAGAGTGGTGGCCTAGAGTGTCAGTGGAGGTAGGCTAGCATGACAGTGGAATTGTGCAGGGCCAGAGAAACAGCAGAAGTGTGGAGGATAGAAGAGTGGAGGGCTAGTGTGACAGTGGAGGTGTGGAGGACGGAAATGTGGAGGAGAGGAGAGGTGGTCTAGAGTGTCCACGGATATATGGAGTACCGTGGTGAAGACACTGGAGGAGAATGTCCCACCACCTGCCCAGGACTCTCATCTTCCTCCACACTTCCTTTTACCCTCTAGCCAACCACTTTCCTCTCCATACATTGTCTCTTGTTCCTTGCCAAATGCTGAAAGTGGGAAGAGGTGGTAAAAAATGGCACGGTTTGGGGGGCTGCCCAGGAACTGTAGTTGGGGGACTGTCCAGGCAGTAAGAAGTCTCTTGTGTGTCCCGTTCCCCCCCCTTGTCTTCCTCCCTCCCTCCCTCCCTCCCTCCCAGCATGGTGATGGGTTCGCAGACACCGAAGATAAGGTAAAGAAAATCTTTAGTTCCATCAGGCAGTTTCTGAGGCCCGTCGCCGGCTTGGTCACCCGGACTAAGAAAGCCAGCGCAACCGCAAAGGAGGCCGAGCCGACAGAAGCCCCAAGCGAAGAGCCCGAAAAGGAGATCAAACCTTCATCAGTTGTAGACCTATTACAACAAGGGAGCGCAGAAACCCTACAGACAATCAAACCTACAGTTTCCCCCGAATTAATACGCAAACCTAGCTTAGGGCCCCCAAAGGAGGGCAAGCCTAAACCGGAACGTAGACGCAAACCAAGCGTTGAACCCGAAAAGGAGGGCCAGCCTAAAGTGATCCCAGAACTAAGACGCAAACCAAGCTTTGAACCTGAAAAGAAGGACCAGCCTATTACAACGGCGGAACTAGTACGTGAGGCACAACCCGAAAAGCAGCTCAGTCCTAAGGAAATCCAGGAATTAATACGTGAGACGTTCACAAGATCCCTAAACGCAATCAAGCCTGTGGTTTCCCCGGAATTGAGACAGCCAAAAGCGGAGTCCCTAAAGGACATCAAGCCTGGAGCGATCTCGGAACGAATACCGGAGCCATACCCGGAATACCCCCTAAAGGAGGTCACGTCTCCAGAACCAAGACGCCAGGCGATTGGTGTGTCCCCAAAGGAGGCCAAGCTTGCAACGTTCCAGGAACTATTACTCCAGGCAGATTCGGGACCCCAAAAGGAGAGCAAGCTTACGTTTCCTGTGGAACTAAGACGCCAGGCAAGCAGAGAACCCCAAAAGGAAGGAAAGCTGACAGTGTCCCCAGAATTAAGACGCCAGCCAAGTAGAGAACCCCGAAAGGAGGGAAAGCCGATAGCGTCCCCAGAATTAAGACGCCAGCCAAGTAGAGAACCCCCAAAGGAGGGAAAGCCGATAGCGTCCCCAGAATTAAGACGCCAGCCAAGCAGAGAACCCCCAAAGGAGGGAAAGGTGACAGTGTCCCCGGAATTAAGACGCCAGCCCAGTGGAGGGCCCCAAAAGGAGGTCAAGCCGACAAGTTTCTCCGATCTGAAACGCCAGCCAAGTTTGGGACTCTCTAAGGAAATCAAGTCCAAATATCTCTCAGACCTCAAACGCCAGCCCAGTGCGGGTCCCCAAAAGGAGGTCAAGCCGACAAGTTTCTCCGATCTGAAACGCCGGCAAAGCTCTGGACCCTCAAAGGAGGCAAAGCCAACGACGTCCTCGGATATTAGACGCCAGCCCAGCATGGGACCCCAGAAGGAGGTCAAGCCAACGGCAGACCTGGAAGCGAGCCCCAAGCCGGAGACAAGTAGAAGCTTCGCCGCAAAGACGACCACGGGTGGCAAAGCGCAACGTAAAACCTGAACAGAAGATCAAGGTATGGGGAAGGGCATGTCCAAGGAGGGAATGGGGTTCTCGGTGGATATTATAAAGGGTCAAGGGGGGCTCCCCTGAGTCTGAGTCTGCCAACTGAGTCTGACCCACAGCCCATCGAGGGAAGCGCTGCCAACACTGTTGGCAGCAG
Organism: Cryptoblepharus egeriae; assembly: GCA_030015325.1. Taxonomy (NCBI): domain Eukaryota; kingdom Metazoa; phylum Chordata; class Lepidosauria; order Squamata; family Scincidae; genus Cryptoblepharus; species Cryptoblepharus egeriae. The sequence goes on along the minus strand of JAREYC010000018.1, from coordinate 4,679,120 downwards.
TTCACCAGTGCGCAACGTGGGAATTTTTGGCATATAATCATATTTACTTGACTTTAATGTGCACATTTTAAAGCCACATCTAGTCTCCAAAATCAGGGTGCACATTAGATTCGAGTAAATATGGTCTGGGATACCAAAGAACAGACTATATTTAATAAAATATAATATGCAGATTTTTATCCAGATTTAGTCTCCAAAATCAGGATGCACGTTAGATTTTATGGCACATTAGATAGTCTGGGATACATATGTATATTCCATATTTACAAGTATCTAATGTCTAGTATACTAGACATTGACTAGTATCATTTACTAGACTTAGTAATATACATTTACTAGACATATACTAGTAAATTTTAGTATCTAGTATTTAGTATTTAGTCTCCAAAATCAGGGTGCACATTAGATTTTTATGGTGCATTAGATTTGAGTAAATACAGTATGTTCTTATGTACATCAAACGTAGGGTTGTCATATGGGCCCCAAAACAGGGACAATCCTGATTTGGGGGGATTGGGATCACACACTGGCAGATGGGACTTACCCCCAAATCCAGAGTCAAAACGGGAGCTCATAAGCGACATTACGTGCACCCGTAGTTCCCGTACTACACCTCCTAGTGAAAACTTATGGGAAATTCATCTTGGAATCCAGAGTAAACCGGAGCAAGGACTCCCTGTAGTGACTCTGGATTGTGCCCGTAGTAGGACATAGGATCCTGTGCCAATTTTGCAGAAGAGAACTATGGCAACCCTACCCTGAGTGAAACAAACATGGGGAACAAGGAACAAGAGGAAGTGTGGAGGAGAAGAGTCTGGGGCTAGACTAGACTATGTCGGAGATGCTCTAGGAGGATTTCCTGCTACGGGCAGGAGGTTGGACTAGATGACCTCCTGGGTCCCTTCCAGCGCTAGGATTTTATGATTTACCTGCCGACACCTTTACCACTGCCCTCCGTGAGTCCATGGCTGCTCTAGCCCACTACTCTACTCTCCTCCACAACTCTTCTTGGCTTCCTTTTCCAGATTTTGGGCAGGAGGGCAACATGTCTGTCCTGTGCAGCAGGCTATAAAAAAGAATTTCAAATTTCTAAGAATTTCAATATTTCAAATAAACTGACATAAATTTACATTATTATAAATGAATATATTACTATGAATGTTGTATATTATTATGAATATATTATTATGAATGATATTTTATTAGGAATGAATAAAGACAGATCAAGACAGTTCATACCCACAGAGAGAGGGGGGGTGATCTTCATATAGAGGAGGTGCACGCAGCCTCTCCACCCCTCAAGATACCCTTATAGGGTTTGTCTGCGGGCTGCATGGAAGGGGATTGCCGTGGGTCGAATCAGGCCCCCGGGATGGGTTTGGACACCCCTGAGATAAAGTGAAAGCAGCCTTCTTGGACCAATGGGGAAAAAAATCAAACCACTGAGCGGGGAGGGGGATGATGTTCTGAGGAGACTTGAGACCCCCACTTGATGTTCAGAGGTGACGTGAGCCCTTTGGGGTTACCGGTCATTTCAGAGTGACCATCACCCTACCTGACTTAAAGGGAAAGACTAGTGTCCGTGGGTGGACCGGTCACTGATCCTGCCTTCCTCTCTGCAGGACGTGACGTCACAGAGGGATGCAGATCATGACAGAATTGTCCGAAAGGGTCCAGCAGCCTTGGTCGATCCTGGATTTTCCCCACCTGCCCTCCCCGGTTCGGCTTCCGTCCACCCCACCTCCTCTGCATCGGCAAAAATAATAAAGATCTAAAAATACCTTGATTTCACTTCCTGGGTGCTCTCTCTTTATCTCTTTTCCCCAGTGGCATAGCTAAGAGGGGTGGCAACTGCACCGGGCGACACACTTTAGGACACGTACACATGAGTGGCCAAAATTGGTACGCACCAAAAACCATCATGTTACATATCATCGGAAAGGTTATTTAATACTGAGCGCACTGAAACAAACTGCACAGAAATATCCTTATTCTATCAAAGGTTATGGCCAATTAACTTAAAAACCTTTTAACTTATTGATTAAATTAAATAATTGATTTATTTATTAAATTAAATAATTGATTTATAATAAATTATAAATTTATTGATTTATAATAAATTATAAATTTATTGATTATAAATAAATAAAGAAGGGGAGACGACAGGATCTTGTTTGATCCGGGGTTGCTGATGCCTTAGCTATGCCGTCACTTAAAACTTGCATTTAAATTTTAAATATTTAAAATGATGGAATATTAAAATATGGACTATTTAAATTTAAATTATGGAATATTAAAATAGGGTATATTTAAAACCAGACATAACAACACAGATTTAAGCATTTATTATATTATTGGCCTCAATATGGACTAGAAACTTGGTACTCTTTTTAAATGAGAGATGCCCAGGAATATAAATCTACAATGGCTTCCGGTACTTTTTTGTCAGATGTCGGACCACAGAGAGTAGGAACCTGATGAAAAAAGTTCTAGAACCTTCTAATATTGTCTCCATGCTGTCCTTCTTCCCGTTGTCGCTCTCAGTGGTTCAAACCGTGGTCTCGTATTCGATGATCACGGCAGAACCGGGGACTTGGCGCCTCCGACACGGAGCCGCACCGCACCCCTGGCGGCACTCGGTGCTGTGGCAAGTGTAAAAGTCGGGCTCTACTGTGGCGATATGGATGCCGTGGTTGCAGAACACCTGCTGGATCTGCTCCATCACAGCGCCGTAGGCGGCCACGTCGGGGCAGCATACGTGGGCCGTGGCGACCAAGCTCCCGGCGCCGTCCAATTGCCAGATGTTGAGTTCTTTCAAGGCCGCCACACCTTCCGTGTCCCGCAGTTGCAACTCCAGTAGTTGTAGGTTCAGCCCTTCCGGGACCGCTTGTAGGAGAACGAGGGCGGAACGACGCAAGGGTGGCCACACCAGGATCAGTAGGGTCACCACCACCACCACCGCCAACCCGGGGTCCAGATAGTGCAGCCAACATGGGGCTTGTTCCCGCTGTGATGACTCCCAGATCCCACAAGTGGTCCTAAAACAGTCGTCGACGCAAGCGGCGTGACCCAGACATGGCGTCCACAACAAGTGGAGAGTCAAAAAGTATAGGAAAACCATCATGGGACCCAAGCAGGCCCCCAACCATGCAAGCCATGGTCCAGCACTTCCTGCAGGAACTATGGGGCTGACATCCTCTTCCGTGGGGAGCCCGTCTTCTTCCGTCCATGACTCCTTGTTTATCGAGGATTCGTTCCCCAGCAGATCTGTCAAGGAGGAGGAAGAGGAAGATGTTTAGGGTGGCTTACTATAAGTGGGGGGAAAAAAGGACTGGCACTTATAGGGGGGAGGTATTATGGGAGAAGATGCATTAATGTGGGTCCCATGTTTGTATCATCCTCTGCAGGGAAAGAATCTGCCAATCATCCATATATTGAGTTCTAATATTTAATAATCTCTATTGAGTTCTAATAGATCTACTGAGATCTATTTGTGATCTATAAAATAGTTATTAAATATTATATTTTATTAATATTTATAATATGATGTAAATATTTATAATATTGATATTTATAATATAATATAGTATAATATATAATATATAATATTTTATGAGGGCTTTAAGGCACCACCATACCAAAGTCACCTTCAGGGCTCAGAGGATCTACTCCGGATAACCACATGTCCTCTTTTTTCAGGACGTGTCCTCCTTTTTAGCCTTGTGTCCTGTAAAAAAAATCTTCATTGTCTTCTTTTTCCTTGTGAGCAGGTAGCATGGAGCCTTCTTGTAATTAATATTGATTGATTGATTGATTGATTGATTGATTGATTGATTGATTGATTGATTGATTGATTGATTGTATGGCATACAATGCATGGACTTATGGACAATCAGATGTTAAAGTCTAGTCCCTCCATCCATTTGGAATAAATAAATTAGATGTAATAAATTAGGGCTGCGATCCTAAAGACACTTTCCTGAGAGTAAGACCAATTGAACTCAGTGGGGCCTACCCTTGAGTAGACACAGTTAGGATTGTGCTTTATGGCACAGACTTATGGTAAATCAGATGTTAATATCTAGTCCATCCACCATTTCTAATTTATAAATTATATATAATGGCTTTAAAATTACAGTATTAATTCGAATCTAACGCTCACCTTTTCCAGCCTAATTTTCCCTACAATCCAGAGTAACTACAGGAAGATGTTAGAGAAACTTAGTCTGGATTGTTCTATGCGTTTCCATTAGGTTTCCCATAGGTAACTACGTTGGTGTAAAAGGTGCTGTAGTTACTCTGGATTGTAGCCTAAGTCTCCTAAATCAAGATGTGCATTAGATTTGATGGTTAATTAGATTTGAGTAAATGCAGTATTTCGATTATAAGCACCAGGTGCGCATTAGATTCGACGGCGCATTACATTTGAGTAAACGCAGTAGTAATGAGTAATAATGATTAATAATTAATGAGTAATAATGATTAATAATTAACCACATGAAAGCAATATATATGAGTGTTTTTAACGTTTATAGTTATGTCCTACATTTTCCTTGGGTATCCTACATTTTTGTCCCATTGTCCTCTTTTTGGGGTTATAATATATGATCACCTTCCCATAAATATACCGAGAAATCTCCGGACTCACCTTCCATCTCGTGGGCAGAGTTACCGGCACGTGTGTCTCTCCTCCGGCTACAGCAGGGCCTGTACCCTGAATCCTGGCAACGCCGTTCCTGCCAGCCAGCTCTGGCCAAGTGAACGGGGATCCCCACGGCCCCGATTCCCATCAGCGCCAGCACGTGCTCTACGACTCGTGGCTCCGCTATCCTGCGGAGCGCCTCAGGCACCAAGGCCAGGCTTAAGGAGCTCAAGAGCACGGCGTTGACCAAAGTGCCCATGACTCTGGCTCGTGCCCACCCAAAGGTGTTCCTCCTGCCGGGGCACCCTCCGGCAGCCAACCAGGACTCCATCAAAGCTAGACCCAAAGTGAGGGCACCTCCTAAGGTGTGGAAGGAGCAGGAGAGCAAGAGGAGGGACCCCGATAAGCGGCTGGCCACCACCTCGACCAAGAAGAGCAAGGCGGAGAGGCAGAACTGGGTGGCCACCCACCCTGGGGTGCCTATGGCATGCAAGGCTGAGGTGCCCATTCCCGTCCACAACTTCTCATTCAGATGGGCTCCCATCTATGCGTCCTTCTGTGCCATGCCGTACCCTGCCCTATATCCTGATTTTTGGTCCTGATCCCAACTTCTTGCTCCATTCATTGCTCTGTTCTCTTCCGCTGTTCCAATTTTCCCGCAATTGGACTCCCACTTTTTTTCCCCCAGTTGGAGGGTTCGGTCTGGGTCGAGGGTCCCTATGGGCACCCTCGTGCCGTGCCAGATCTCAGACCGAAGTGTAGCACACGGTCCTAGAGAATCCGAGGGTCCCTTTGAAAGGCAGTCTCTCTCTCTCTCTCTTTCTCTCTCTCTCTCTTTCTCTCTCTCTCTGGCCCAACGCCCAGACTTGTACCAGCTGCAGAAAAGCGGGTCACAATCATAGTGCATGTGATTCCCTTTTGCACAATAGGAAAGCCGGAGAGTGCAATGAGGAACAATGAGAGGTCTTGCCAGGTCACAGCCACGGAGGGGGCAACAGCTGAGCGGGCGGACCCCAAACCCCCCCACCTGGCACCCCTCTGAAGCAACAGGCTGCCAAGAGGTTTCGAACCAGGTACCAACCCATGCCAGGCGGTGTCGGGCATCTCACAGGTGGGTGGACGTCCCCCCACTTTAAGGGCACCCAAAGGTTGCCCTGTTAGTTGTGACCGACCCCTTTGCAAGGCTTCCATTAATGAATTATTAATCAATGTGATTGATTAATATTATTTTATTTAAAGATTATTTTAATTAAGGCTGCAATCTTAAAGACACTTTCCTGAAAGAGCACAAGCCTAACCATGTCTACTCAAAAGCAAGCTCCATTGTGTTCAATGGGTCTCCTTACTCCCAAGAAAGTGTCTTTAAGATTGCAGCCATAGTTTAAGTAATACAATTATGAATTATGAGTTATTGATCTGAATATGGTAAGAGGTTAATATTAATAATCATATTAAGAGTATTAACTAATGAAGCCATGTCAAGCAAGCAAGTAATGCTAATATTAATGAGAATATTAATATGAATACAATAAACATGATTCATATTGTTTTTAATGATTATGTAATTAATAAATAATTAATTAAGGCTGCAATCCTAACCAAACTTTCCTGGGAGTAAGTACAGTACTATTGAACACAGTGGAACTTATTTCTGAGTAGACACGCTTAGGACTGGAGTGCTAATAACTAAAAAATAAAAATAATACTTAATAAGAACATTAATACTTAATAAGAACAATAATTATTATTAATACTTAATAATTAAAGTATTATTAATACTTAATAATAATACTTAATAAGAACAGTAATAATTAATAAGAATATTTAATGATTATTAAAATTATTAAAATCATTTTTTAAAAAAATATTAAATATTAACCACAAAAAATTAAAAATTAAATATAAAAATCAATAAATTGTTAGATAAATTTATTACATAATAGAATTATTTTGTGATTTATTTAAAATTAATTAAGCTTATTATGAGTACAATCCTAAGAATGTCTACTCAGAAGTAAGCCCCATTCTGTTCAATAGTACTTACTCCCAGGAAAGTGTGGTTTAGGATTGCGGAAAATAAATAATTAAATTATTTAATTGAATCTATTTAAAAATATAATTTAATGATATTTAATTTATATATATATATATAAAAACTTTTAATATTTTACTGAATATATGTAACTATTTAAATAAATAAATATTTAAATTTAATTATTTAAATGAATATTTAATTTAATATCGAATTTAATATTATATTTAACTTTTAAATTTAATTATTTAATATTTATAGATATTTAACATATATAATGTATAAAAATATTTTTAATTATTATTATTTATTATATTATTGTTATTTATTTATATTATAATTATTATATATATAATTATTATGTGTTTATATATATATTATATATAGGTTTAAATATTATATATATTAATTATTTTTAAGTATTAATTAAATTAATTGATACTCTTATCAATATCAGATTTTAGTTAATATTGAGTTTATTGACTGACACCAGTCAATGAATGAATGAATGAATGATTGACAGGCCAGGGGCGGGGCTTCCTAGGCTGGCCCCTCCCCCTTTAGAGAAGGCTTCGCACTGAGGCTTGTGTGTCCCTCGTCGGCCACCGTAGTCCTTTCCGGCGCGCCTCTCCACGTGACCCAAACAGCCGCCTCGCGACGGGATCGCCGTTTCCGGTCCTGCCGCCGGCGCCTCGCAGCGAGGAGGGAGCCCCCTGACTAGGGTGGGTTCCTTGGGGGCAGAGCAGGCTCTTCGCTCCCTCCCCTCTCAGGCCTCGCAGCGGGGGGTCAGGCAGGCCCCTCTCTCCCTGTGGGCGGGGCCTGTCCCGAGGGGGCGTGGCCATGAGTGCCAGAGGGGAGGAGCCACCAGGGCACTGGCCACGCCCACTCTGGGTCACGTGCCTTTCTGGGTGGGAGGGGGAGGAGCTCCCCTTGAGGGAGGGGCTGCCAAGGAGGAGGCTGAGGGGGCGGAGCCTGTGGCAGGCTGGCCTTGGCCTGCTCTGCAGGGGTGGCTCTGGGGAGGGAGCCGTGGGGCTGCCTCCTCCGCAGGGGTGGCGCTGGGGAGGGAGCCGTGGGGCTGCCTCCTCCGCAGGGGTGGCGCTGGGGAGGGAGCCGTGGGGCTGCCTCCTCCGCAGGGGTGGCGCTGGGGAGGGAGCCGTGGGGCTGCCTCCTCCGCAGGGGTGGCTCTGGGGAGGGAGCCGTGGGGCTGCCTCCTCCGCAGGGGTGGCTCTGGGGAGGGAGCCGTGGGGCTGCCTCCTCGGCAGGGGTGGCGCTGGGGAGGGAGCCGTGGGGCTGCCTCCTCCGCAGGGGTGGCTCGGGGGAGGGAGCCGTGGGGCTGCCTCCTCCGCAGGGGTGGCGCTGGGGAGGGAGCCGTGGGGCTGCCTCCTCCGCAGGGGTGGCTCTGGGGAGGGAGCCGTGGGGCTGCCTCCTCCGCTGGGGTGGCGTTGGGGAGGGAGCCGAGGGGCGGCCTCCTCCACAGGAGTGGCGTGGGAGAGAGGGAGAGGCCTCTGTAGTAGGGGTGGCCCTCCCAAAGGAGCCGTTTTTAGGCCAATTCCCAAGTGTTTCCCAACGTGGGGGTCATGAGAATCTACACGCCGCCATCTTGGAATCAGGCCCTGGGTGCCGCCATCTTGGAATGAGGCGCCGGGGCTGCTTTCCAGGGGAATAAACCTCATTGATCACAATGGGACTTATTTCCGAGTAGACACAGAGAAGCTCCAGCACTCACAGTGATGTCACTTCCTGTTCGATGGGCACACTCCGCCATGACATCACTTCCACGTTGATGACATCACTTCCACCCTTGAACAGGCTGTCACTGTCATTAAAAGGGTCGTTGTGATGCCAGAGCCCCTCCGTGTCTACTCAGGAGTAAGCCCCATTGTGTTCAAAGAGACTTACTCCCAGGAAAACATTAACCTGCCAGGCAACAAGGTCATGAGAATGTATCTAGCCCAACATCCTTCCCGGAAGTCCACCTCAAGACATTTAAATGTGGTCCTCAACCCTTTTTGTCCATGACCCCCCCAAATAATGGGCCCCCCCATGAGTCCCTCACTCCTCTTGGGACCCGATCCACTCCCATGCCTCCCACCACTGTAACCAATAGACTTAGAGAAGGCAGCAAAAGTTACTCTGAAGTTACTCCTCTCTCCATTCTCCGTTCTTCTTTTGCAGAGCTTGGTGGTGGTGGCCGTGGATCCGACATGGAGTGCACCGCGCTGGAGAGTTTGATTGAGATGGGCTTCCCCCAGAGCAGAGCGTACGTGCCCATCCCCGGGAAGGTTTGGGGTCCAGAAGTTCCCAGTTCAGTAACTGGCAGTGTCTCCCAGTAGGACTGGGAATGACCCCAGAGTGTGTAGGACCCATGGAAAGCTGCTGCTGGCCACTGCTGAGCTAGTCGGATGTGGGTCTGTGACCCAAATCTCATGCTGTGGCACACTGGAAATAGTTCTCTTCTCCCTGTTTATGAGACTCCTTCCTCCCAGTTTATGCTTTTGAAGGTAACTGGGTGTGCTGGTAGGAAGGGAGAACATCACAGGATCAGAGTATAGAGTCCCCTTCCTTTGGGGTTCCCCAAAACCATCACTGGGAAAAGTGATGGTTTGTCCATGACACCCCAAATAATGGGGCCCCCCATCAGTCCCACACTCCTCTTGGGATCCGATCCACTCCCATGCCTGGAATTGAAGCCATTGCGGGTACCATGGGGACGCCTAGTGGGACGCCTATGGCACCTGTGCCCCGACTTGAGGGTGTTTGGGGGGACACTGTTGCCACTCGTATTAAGGGTTCAAGGGTTGGCCTGGTCAGGCAGACCCTCTAATGGGATGGGTGGGGGGGGGGGCCGAAAGCTGTACCAGAGCCTTAAATTGAGCTGTGATTTATGGTCTCCTTTCTCTCCTTGCCCCCAGAGAGAAGGCGCTGGCACTGACGGGAAACCAAGGCATTGAACCAGCGATGGATTGGTGGGTCCCTCTCTCTCCATGTGGGTCTCTCTTCCTCCTCTTGCCCCAAGCCCCTTTCCAGCTCCTGCAGCATCTCTCTCTCTCCAATGTAGGCTAATGGAGCACGAAAACGACCCCGACCTGGACGAGCCTTACGTACCCCCCCAGGGCAACGTGGTGAGCTCGGAGGAACCCCCCGAAGGAAGGACCCCCGAGGCCGTGCCAAGTGAAGCAGGTCAGAACAAACCCACAACAATCAGGCCTCGATCTTTCCCATCTGCAGCATGGGGTTAATAATAGGTTATAATTATTATAATAATAGGGCTAATAATAGGTTAATAATAATAGCTCTCAGCTGTTCTTAGGACTGGATCGAAGTACAAAGTACAAATGCTCATGTATGGTGCATTTATTTTTTGTTTCCCGTGTCCCCAAATGCCCCCCTTCTCCGGGTCTTCCTCAATGGCCCCACATTAGAGGTTGCCAGTGATGACAATCGACGCCCCCTAAGCGAAGAAGAGAAACGGGAGCAGACCAAGAGGTAACACCTGCATAAAATAAATTTTGGGGCTCAGGGTTTGGGGCTGCATTTTGGGGCTCCGGGTTGAGGCGTCATTAGCAAAGTGACCTCCCCTGCCTCGGTTTCCCCTCCGTTGTCCCTCTAGGATGATGGAGCTGATCTCTCAGAAGCAGCGCGAGCGGGAGGAGCGGGAGAAACGAGAGAGCATCGAGCGGGAGATCCAGCGCCGCAAGCAGGGCCAGGAACTCTCCCTCATCCGCCAGAAGCTGCAGGAGGACGAGATGAAGAAGTTGGCCGAAGACAGGCGCCGGGAGAAGATGGAAGAGAAGTTGGCCAAGTGAGAGTCTGGGGAGGGCGGAAGAAGGGGTGGAGGCACGTTTATTGAGGACACGTCTAGCAGGGGCTATGTAGAGCCTCCAGATCCAGCAGCAGTCTAGCCTGGATTATAACGGTGAGGGATGTCCCTTCGTTTGAGAGATGGGAAACAGGACACTGGACTGGGCCTGACCCAGGAGGACTCTTGGGTTTGAAATACTGTTCTCCTTTCTAGGCAGCGGGTACGAGAGAGGATTGAACGAGACAAGGCGGAGAGAGCCAAGAAGGTGGGTCACCAGTCGAGGGTATTCTTTGGCATTCGGAGCTCCGCTCTACTGCTGAAGACGCCTCTCGGATTCGGTTCTCGGGTTGTGATGTGGGTCGGATTATCGGGCAACAATAGTCCTTGTGCGAGCGTCACAAGGGGTGTGACAACTCGGTGTAGGGGCTTATTTGGGAACCCCTAAAAACCTGTATTTTAAAAACCTGTTTATAAATATAGGTTTATCTCTCCATATACAGTATAAAATCCAAGAGTCACTGACTGACTCATCACCGCCCAGCCAAAACCCTTCCTGCCCAGAGTCCTTCATTTGAGCCTCGCCACAGCCCTGTGGGGTGGACTCCGCTGAAAGAGAGTGCCGGGTCCCGAAATAGACAACAAAGATGGCCGATGATAAAGGGGGAAGGGAAAATAGTGGGGTGACCTCATAAGTCCCCCCCCCAGAGTCTTCACATTGTATAGTCAAAGGAAGGAGGCTTTTACTCCACCCCTATAGCTGGTGGGTATAGAAAAATGGGCACTTCCATACCGGTGACATCCTTCCCGTGTCACTTGTGTTCTCTCCGTATTAGTTTGGTGGTAGCTGTAGCAGCTCTTCCCAAGCGTCCTCCCAGCCCGAACCGACGGCCCCCATGCCTGTCCCTTCCTCGCCCAGCCAGGAGCCCCCTGTCAAGCGAGAATACGATCAGTGCAGGATACAGGTAAAATTGGGGTACAGGGGATGGGTCGGGGTAGGGGGGAAGATCATGCTTTGCTGTTGGCTCCACGTATCCCAGTGAGAGGGAAGGAGAGAACTGGTCCCAGTCCTGTTTACTACATGAGACCCATTGGCCCAGTTAGGGCTCAAGAAATGTACTGACCAACGGCATCTGCCCTGGGTTTCAAAATCCAGCCTCATCACGCCTGGCATGGCTCGGATTTGAACCCAGCACCCTCGGCATCGCTGATCCGCCTCTCCTTTTGACAGGTGAGGCTTCTAGACGGGACCTCCCTCACCCAGACCTTCAGAGCCAAAGAACAGCTGGCGGCCGTGCGCCTTTACGTGGAGTTGAATCGCCAGGATGGCGGCGAGGAGCCCTTCAACCTCCTGACTAGTTTCCCAAGGCGGGTCTTCACCGAGGAAGACATGGAGAAGCCCCTGCAGGAGTTGGGTGAGTCTCAGGAGGCTGGGGTTGGAAGGGCAGAAGGACAGCAGTTGATGGACACCCTTGAGGTGGACAAGCTCCCCACTTCCACCTTCTCTCTGTCTTCCCCGCAGGTCTGGTGCCTTCCGCTGTTCTAATTGTGGCTAAGAAGGGGAACAGTTGAAAGACCCCCCTGTATTGATCTCGGCCCACCCATCCTCTCACCCCGTCGGAGACGATTCTCGCCTTTCCCCCACCTTTGGGTGCCCCAGCGCCAGCCCTCCTCTGGTGTTCCACCCAGCTCCAAACTTTGCAGAGACTCCAAAGTATCGACGTTTCCTGGGCTGGGGTTCGACGTCAGCGATGGGGAGTGGAGGGGGAAAGTAACACCTGGGCTTCCCCAACCCCAACTACCCGACGGTGAGACAGGTAGCATTGAAACCTGGCCTCCCTCTGATGCCGTGTTATGAATAAAAAGCCTCTTCTCTCTCTCCTGCCTCCTCTCGAGACACTTTCTTCCCTTCCGGCTTTGGGTTTGAGATGCAAAAAGGGAGCCTTAGTCCTGTACAGTGGATCGTGGGGGGCTGCCCCACTCCTGAAGGATTTGATGCCCTACCATGACATGGAAGGAGACGTTCTCCTCATTCCTAATACCACCTTTAATTCATTAGGACAGTGTTTCTTAACCAGTGGTGTGGGTACCACTAGTGGTACTGGAGGTGGCTTCTGGGGTCGGTGCCAGACATCTGCTGCCAGAAGGCATTGGTAGGTACACATGATAGAGCTCCAAGGCGTGTTGCAGGTATGTTTCATGTGCTCTCTTTCATGTGCTCAAGGCATGTTTCATGTGCTCTGAAAAGCTCTCCTATCCACCCTGAGCATCTTCCTGATATGTACACCTGGCCTCTCACCCCATAAGTGGCCGTGATGTCAGAGGCGGACCACGTGAAGTGGTACAACAGAGGACAAACTTTCTAATTTCAGGCTTCTGTTTGAAACACGTTTGACAACCCCGATCTACTTGCCCTACAATCCAGAGTAACTACGGGAAGACATAAGAGGCACTTACTCTGGATTGCTCTATAGGTTTCCCATAGGTGGCACCATAACTACATCAGTGTAAAAGGTCCCATAGTTACTCTCGATTGCAGCCATAGGCTGCAATCCTAACCACACCTTCCTGGGAGTAAGTGCTATTGAACTCAGTGGGGCTTCTCAGTAGACGTGCTTGGGGTTACACTATGAAGTGACACAAGGGAGAGGGATGGAGTCCCCCATAAAGCCCCCAATGAGATTTATTTGAATTATTTGAGGGTTTTTCAAGGGTTTAAGAAGGGATTTGTGCTAAACAAGATTAAGGCTGCAATCCTAAAGACACTTTCCTGGGAGTAAGACCCACTGAACACAATGGGGCTTACCTTTGAGTAGACATGGTTAGGATTGTGCTCTAAGGCCCCTTAAATTCAGCAGGCGCCTGCATTGATAAGAGAGTTGGTTAACATTTTAATAATGCAGGATCCAGACTTTCCTGGGTGTAGGGTCTGCAGGAAGTTTTCTCCATAGGGTGGCAGCTACAGTTCTCCTACAACCCCCGGCTGCAATCTTGAAGACACTTTCCTGGGAGTAAGACCCATTGAACACAATGGGGCTCACTTTTGAGTAGACATGGTTAGGATTGTGCTCCCTATGTATGGAAAAGATCCCCGTATATGGATTCTGCTTGGGTTTTCCAATAGAGAAGCGGGCTGTCAATTGAGAAGCCCATTCCTTCACTCGGATCAAGCTACGTGTAGCACCTACGTGCGCTTTACTATGCGTTGAACACATCAATGCAACTACGCTGAGTAGCATGGGTTCTAGTTACTCGTATCTACTGGGAGACACAGAATGACAGACAAATATAAGTTTAAAAGGTTTATCTTTCTATTGACAGTACAAAATCCAAGAGTCACTGACTGACTCATCAACGCCCAGCAAAAACCGCCAGACCTAGAAGCGTGACATTTGGGGAGGGTATTCCTTCGGTGATGGAGGCACCCACTTAAGAACCAGTTTTGGAAATTCAAACCAGAAGGGGGTGTTTAAGGGGTGCGAGCTGTTTTTATCCCTCTATATTCAAAGAATTGCTTATGAATTGCTGATTCATTAACGCCCAGCCCAAACCCTTGGACCTAAAAGCATAAAATAGGGAGAGTGGATTCCTTCTGTGATGCAAGAACCCCCTAAGAACCTATTTGGTTCCTGGTGGGGTTTGGTATCTGATTGAGCCAGGTAGGGATGCCCTGTGCCCAGTGGTGCCTGCTGTCCCCTGCAGTGGTGCCCAGTGGTGCCTGATGACTGGTAGGGACGCCCGGTACCCAGTGGTGCCTGATGCCCGGCAGGGATGCCCGGTACCCAGTGGTGCCTGATGCCCGGCAGGGATGCCCGGTACCCAGTGGTGCCTGATGCCCGGTAGGGATGCCCGGTACCCAGTGGTGCCTGATGCCCGGCAGGGATGCCTGGTACCCAGTGGTGCCTGATGCCCGGTAGGGATGCCCAGTACCCAGTGGTGCATGATGCCCGGTACCTTGTGGTGCCTGATGCCCGGTAGGGATGCCCGGTACCCAGTGGTGCCCGATGCCCGGTAGGGATGCCCGGTACCCACTGGTGTCTGATGCCCGGTAGGGATGCCAGGTACCCACTGGTGTCTGATGCCCGGTAGGGATGCCCGGTACCCACTGGTGTCTGATGCCCGGTAGGGATGCCCGGTACCCACTGGTGTCTGATGCCCAGTAGGGATGCCCAGTGCCACCTGATGCCAAGTGGTGCCTGGTGGTGCAGCTGCCCATTGCATGGTGGTGCCCACTGGTGCCAACTGCCCACTGCTAGATTAAAATAAACCCCTCTAACCTTTTTAATTAGTTGTGGTCTGTTAAAAAAACTTCCCCAAACTTCTGAAAGGGTGCAATTCTATCCACAATTTACCCAGGAGTAAGCCCATTGACTATCATTGTAAAAAGAACAGGCATAGAAGTTTGTTCAAAGTACAGATCTGGGCATTTGAATTGGCATGGAAAAGGCAGGGAAGAAATCCCTATAATGTAATAGTAATAGAATAATAGTCACACTAGAAAACAGTTAACTAATAATAATAACAACAACAACAACAGTTAACTAATAACAGTCTGTAGCTGTAGTGGAGAAACAATATAACAACAGATATCAGTATAAAACCATTTCCCCCTTTCCAACACCCATATTTTCACGAGTAGCTGGAATGTTGACAGTTGACAGCTGGAGTGTTGACAGTTTCCTCTCCTCAGCCTGCTTGATTGACAGAGAATGTTGGACACCCGAACACACAGGTCTAAATATGACACCCTATGAGAAAAGCAGGCTGCATGGAGTTAAGATCATAGAGAAGAGTTTCCCTCTGTGGTTGGTTCTCTGGCCTGCCCCGCTTCCTGCCAGTCTGGCTGGGCTCCTCCCTTCCCTTCCACACCACCCTGGGTGGCAGTGTTGCTGCTGCTTGCTTTGCAGGGTCCTATGGGGACTGCAGTGAGAGTGGCCATGGGTGCCCTGGCACTGCTGGGGTTCACAGGGGTGGGGGTGGGCCTCTGGGCTCTGGTGGCACCGGATGAGCAGCAGAGGAAGGAGATGGCAAAGGTGGGTGCAAGCTATGAGGTGTCACTGGGGGGTGGGCTGCAGGGTACATAGTTGCATAGTGTGCATGCATGATGTGTGGTGTGCATACATGATGTGCATGATTGCGTGGTGTGCATGCATGATGTGTGGTGGGCATACATGGTATGCATGATTGCATGGAGTGCATGCATGATGTGTGGTGTGCATATATGATGTGCATGATTGCGTGGTGTGCACGCATGATGTGTGGCGTGCATACATGATGTGCATGATTGCATGGAGTGCATGCATGATGTGTGGTGTGCATACATGATGTGCATGATTGCGTGGTGTGCACGCATGATGTGTGGCGTGCATACATGATGTGCATGATTGCATGGAGTGCATGCATGATGTGTGACGTGCATACATGATGTGCATGATTGTGTGGTATGCATGCATGATGTGTGGCGTGCATACATGATGTGCATGATTGTATGGAGTGCATGCATGATGTGTGGTGTGCATACATGATGTGCATGATTGCATGGAGTGCATGCATGATGTGTGACGTGCATACATGATGTGCATGATTGTGTGGTATGCATGCATGATGTGTGGCTGCATACATGATGTGCATGATTGTGTGGTATGCATGCATGATGTGTGGCGTGCATACATGATGTGCATGATTGTGTGGTATGCATGCATATGTGGCGTGCATACATGATGTGCATGATTGCATGGAATGCATGCATGATGTGTAGTGTGCATGATTGCATGGAGTGCATGCATGATGTATGGTGTGCATACATGATGTGCACGATTGTGTGATGTGCATGCATGATGTATGGTGTGCATACATGATGTGCACGATTGCGTGATGTGCATGCATGATGTGTGGTGTGCATACATGCTGTGCATGATTGCTTGGTGTGCATACATGATATGCATGATTGCGTGGTGTGCATGCATGATGTGTGGTGTGCATACATGATGTGCATGATTGTGTGGTGTGCATGCATGATCTGTGG
Source organism: Cryptoblepharus egeriae (assembly GCA_030015325.1). Taxonomy (NCBI): domain Eukaryota; kingdom Metazoa; phylum Chordata; class Lepidosauria; order Squamata; family Scincidae; genus Cryptoblepharus; species Cryptoblepharus egeriae. The sequence continues at coordinate 4,662,622 of JAREYC010000018.1, read as the reverse complement.
TGTGCATACATGATGTGCATGATTGCATAGTATGCATGGATGGTGTGCAGAATTGCAGTGTGATTCAGAGTCTTGAGTGTCCAATCCTTTGCGTGTCTAATCAGAAGTAAATGCCTATGGCTGCCATCCTAAAGACACTTTCCTGGGAGTAAGACCCATTGAATACAATGAGGCTTATGATTGAGTAGACATGCTTAGGATTGCTCTCATTATAGTCAATGGGACTTGCTTCCAGTTAAGCGTGGATAGATCTCCTTGATTTGCTGCTTACAAAAGGCAGATGCACACAGATGATGTGTACTCGAAAATGGTACTGTAGCGAACACTGTAATATTAATAATACTGAAACTAATAATAATATTATTAGTTTATTATAAGGTAGGCCTTGCCTACCTCACAGGATTGTTGTGATAAAATCTTTGTAATCTGTCTTGGATTTGCTTTGGCACGGGAATGGCAGGGTATAAGTGCCATAAATAAATAATTTTTTATTTTAAATTATTATTTAATTAATAATTAATAATTAAATACCCAATTATTTTTGATCTTTCTTCCTTTTTGCTGCTTCCTAATGTTGTCTGATTTCTCCAGGACATGCCGGAGTCCACCCCTTTGCAGCAGGCTGAACGCCGACAGCAAAACGTGCTGGTCATGGCGACCATTCAAGAGGCCGCCAAGACCGAAGAGAACGTGGCCGGGAAACCGTGGCCGTGGACTAAATGAATTCTCCGTGGCGGGCGGGAAAAACCCATTGGGGTGGAGCGTCCTCCAAAAACTGAAAAGGCGGTTTGATGGCTGCCTCCGTTCCAAACTGAGAAGGCTCGTTCTCCTCAATGGACAGCGCTCTGTACCCATTGGGATTGTAATAGGAGACTTTTATTTCGTGCCTGGGCTACCCGGCAGGGCTGGCGTTCAGCGGCATCATCCCACTTGATGAAAATATAACAGCGCTTCAGAGATTTTTGCATGTGCTTATTTAACATGCGTGTATTGTGAGCCTGAGGGACTGTTATGTATATCCTATGGGTATATCCTATTCTATATACATGAGTGCAATTAGTAGCATAATGTGGTTTCAAGGGTGCCTCTGAGCATGTGCAGAGTGCCTTCATTCACCCTATGAGTTGGGACCCCAGCCATTGCTCGCCTCTGTCTGGAAGGGGCCATGCAGCATGGGTGCGGGCGGGGTGGCAGAGTGAGCATAGCATAATGGGATTCAAGGGTGCCTCTGAGCACGTGCAGAGTGCCTATTCCCTCCCACCCATAGGATAGGATTAGAGCAGTGGTTCTTGAGCATTTCAGTCCAGGACACACTTTCTGTCCGAGCCTTCTGGAAGTGATGTCATCAACCTGGAAGTGATGTCATAAGCTGGGAAATGATGTCATAAAACTGGAACTGATGGCCAGTTTATTTCACTGGAACTGGAATAGTTATTTACTATTTACTGGGTCAGTTTATTTACTGGAATTGATGGTCAATGCCATAAAACATAGTACCATCGCATGTCACATCACTATAGATGGCGGCATCCCGTTTCTCATGACCCCCCCCCAGAGAGTCCCGACCCCCCCACTTTGGGAACCCCTGGATGAGAGCATCACTGTGATGTTATGGCACCTCTGTGCCTACTCAGAAGTAAGCCCCATTCTTTTCAATGAGACTTACTCCCAGGAAAGCAGTGCCCCATTCCATGACAGCAGTGCCCACTGCCAGGTTCCAAGATGGCGGCGCCCACATTTCTCATGACCCCCACTTTGGGAACCCCTGGATGAGAGCATCACTGTGACATTATGGCTCCTCCAGGTCTACTCAGAAGTAAGACCCATTGTTTTCAATGGGACTTACTCTCAGGAAAGCAGTGCCCCATTCCATGACAGCAGTGCCCACTGCCAGGTTCCAAGATGGCGGCGTCCACATTTCTCATGACCCCCACTTTGGGAACTAGTATCTATGAGAGCCCAATCTGGGCAGGTCTACTCAGAAGTAAGCCCCATAGCAGCCAATGGGGCTTACTCCCAGGTAAGGATGGTAAAGGGGCAGCTCAGTCCCCAAGGCATGGGTTTGGAGGGGGGAACTTTTCTTGCCGGAACGAAGGTTGATGGGAAGCATTTGCACTGCCGGAGCCTAGTAAGTGTGACACCATCATAAAGAGGACGCTGCCTAGAGAGGCCTAGAGTGTGACATAAAGAGGACGCTGCGTAGAGAGGCCACGGGGGGATATTCTACCCCGGAACGAATGTTGATGGGAAGCATTTGCACCGCCGGAGCCTAATAAGTGTGACACCTTTACATAGAGAGGACGCTGCCTAGAGAGGCCACGGGGGGAGGGGATAAGTCCTCCAGCATGGCCTCCCCGCAGCCCCCAGAGAAGGGTCCGTTCTGGTCCTGCCTGAGCTGCAGGCTGCTGAGCGGGGCTGCCCTCATCGGCTCCGGTCTCTACGCCACCCACGGCCCCCGGAAGGTCATGCGCCAGGGGATCCCGCCCAGCATGGGCCACATCGCCCAGATTACCTTCGCCCTCGGTGGGTACAGGGCGCCTCTGAGCATGTGCAGAGTGCCAGTCCTCTCCCCCCCCCACCTCCATTGGGGGCACAGCCAGCCCATGGGTGGGGCTGAGGCTGAGCACTCTTAGCAAAATATGGTGTCAAAGGTACCTCTGAGCATGTGCAGAGTGCAGTCCTCTCTTCCCTCCACCACTGGGGGTCCAGACACAGCCCCCTATACAGCCCCCTATATAACCCATGGGTGGGGCTGAGCACTGTTAGCAAAATATGGTGTCAAGGGTGCCTCTGAACATGTGCAGAGTGCAGTCCCCTCTTCCTTCCACCACTGAGGGTCCAGCTACAGCCCCCTATACAACCCATGGGTAGGGCTGAGGCTGAGCACGGTTAGCAAAATATGGTGACAAGGGTGCTGTGAGCATGTTCAGAGTGCCAGTCCTCTCCCCCCCACCATCACTGGGGGCCCAGCCACAACCCCCTATATCTTGGAGAGACCCTGAATCCCTGGGAAGAGGGGCTACTATTAGCACAATGTGGTGTCGAGGGTGCCTCTGAGCATGTGCAGAGGGACAGCCCTCTTCCCCTCCCCACTGGGGGTCCAGCCACAGCCCCCTATGCTTTGGAGGAGCCCTGAACCCATGTGTGGGACTGGAGCTGAGTACTATTAGCAAAATATGGTGACAAGGGTGCCTCTGAGCATGTACAAAGTACCAGTCCTCTCCCCCCCCCACCACCGGAGACCCAGACCCCTATGTCTTGGAGGGGCCCTGAACCCCCTGGGAAGGGGGGCTGAGCACTAGTAGCAAAATATGGTTTCAAGGTGTCACAGGAAATATGGTGCTCAGAGAATATGGTTTCTGAGCATGTACAGAGTGCCAACCCTCTCCCCCCCCCCATACTATAAATACCCATTGTCTTTTTCGGTCCCTGCCAGGTCTCATCTCTTGGGGTGTCGTCGTCATTGTGGATCCAGTAGGGAAACAGAAGAGGAAAGGAGAGTGAATAGCACCGTCTTGGACAGACCTCTCCGTTTTCAAGCCGTGGACAATAATTGATCAAGAAGAATAAATTTATTATTAAAAATCATATTATGTCTTAAATAATATCTTGTCTTAAAGCTGTCCAAATGGGGTGGATCTTGCTTTGTGATCATACAGGATCCTATAATCCTATATTACTCCTGAACTGAATACATAGTGCATCAGAGCAATTATTACATCAGTACTAGTACTAATAATACTACTAGTAATTATTACATAATATAAGTACATAGTGGTGTGAACGTATAGGTATACCAGAGCAATATGTATACGTATACAGTATACAGTATATGTATACTATATGTATACCGGAGCAAAAAGCTGATGGTTAATTTAAGGGATTTATACCCCAATTTTCCCAACACCCAAGGCACCTTGCAAAGCTTTTATCCTTATGCCTGCACAACAACCCTGCGAGGTAGATGAGGCTGAGAGTGAGAGCACAACCCTAACCGTGTCTACTCAAAAGTCAGCCCCATTGTGTGCAATGAGTCTTAGAGCACAATCCTAACCATGTCTACTCAGAAGTAAGCTCCTTTGTGCTCAATGGTTTTTACTCCGAGGAAAGTGTGCTTAGGATTGTAGCCTTACTCTCAAGAAAAGTGTGCTTAGGATTGTAGCCTGAATGACTGGCCCAAGGTCATCCAGAAAGCTGCGTGACTTGATTTGAACCCGGATCTTCCAGGCCTCAGTCCCTAACCACTACTCCATCTTCGATCTCAGGATGATAGGAGGGGGGGGCAGATCTGGGAAGGGGAGAGTACACAATAGCATATATAGAGGGCCATATACAGGCCCATATATATTTCATATTACACAGTATTGACCATGTAGATGTGCTGCCCTCTTGTGGATAAAATGATTAATTGTTAGTAATTAATAAAATAATTAACTTGGTAAAATGTAATTAATAACAAATAAATAAAATGATAAAAAATTTAATAAAATAATTAACTTGGCTGCACGAAGTACCGTATTGCAGCCGTTCTCAAACTGGATCAGGGCTCACTAGGTGGGTGGGTCCCCATTCATTTCAGGTGGGTCCCCATTCATTTCAATATTTTATTTTTATATTAGACTTTTTATTGCCTTGGTAAGTGGCTGCATTGGGGGGGGGGGGAAGTTACAGATAAATTCTTTGAATAATGATAGTTGATGGGGCTTACTCACGAGTAAGTGCGCATCGGATTGTCACCTTTGGAATGTTTGGGGAAATTTTGAACAACAGATCCACAACTGTTTGGAAGGTGATTATTTTAAATAATTTTTTTTTAATTTATACTTTAAATTTCTACTTATTTTAATTTATTGATTTGATTTGGTTGTATGGGGCTGTTGAAAACTTTCCTGTTTGATGTCACTTCCAGCCATGACTTCGCTTCTGGTGGGTCCTGACCCACGGTCATTCTAAAAAGTGGGTCCTGGTGCACAAATGCAGGAAATAAAAACCAGACTTGCTTGTTTCCCAAACTGTGGGTCATGACCTGATTTTCGGTGGGTCTCTAATGGGTGATAGAATGGAGTAAATGTATTTTGATTATACATATAGGGTGCGCATTAGATTTGATGGTTCATTAGATTTGAGTTAATGTATTTTGATTATACATATAGGATGCGCATTAGATTTGATGGTTAACTGGATTTGAGTTAATGTATTTTGATTATACATATAGGGTGCGCATTAGATTTGATGGTTCATTAGATTTGAGTAAATGTATTTTGATTATACGTATCGGGTGCGCATTAGATTTGATGGTTAATTGGATTTGAGTTAATGTATTTTGATTATACGTATAGGGTGCGCATTAGATTTGATGGTTAATTGGATTTGAGTTAATGTATTTTGATTATACGTATAGGGTGCGCATTAGATTTGATGGTTAATTGGATTTGAGTTAATGTATTTTGATTATACGTATAGGGTGCGCATTAGATTTGATGGTTAATTGGATTTGAGTTAATGTATTTTGATTATACGTATAGGGTGCGCATTAGATTTGATGGTTAATTGGATTTGAGTAAATGTATTTTGATTATACATATAGGGTGCGTATTAGATTTGATGGTTAATTGGATTTGAGTAAATGTATTTTGATTGTACATATAGGGTGCGCATTAGATTTGATGGTTAATTGGATTTGAGTTAATGTGTTTTGATTATACATATAGGGTGCGCATTAGATTTGATGGTTCATTAGATTTGAGTAAATGTATTTTGATTATACGTATAGGGTGCGCATTAGATTTGATGGTTCATTAGATTTGAGTAAATGTATTTTGATTATACGTATAGGGTGCGCATTAGATTTGATGGTTCATTGGATTTGAGTTAATGTATTTTGATTATACGTATAGGGTGCGCATTAGATTTGATGGTTAACTGGATTTGAGTTGCCCTTTTTTGATTATACATATAGGGTGTGCATTAGATTCGATGGTTAATTGGATTTGAGTATATTTGTTATAAGTATTTGGTGCGCATTAGATTTGGTGGCGCATTCGATTTGAGTAAATGCGGGTCAATAAACTATATCTCTTTCGATTTCTTTTTTAGAGTTTGGCAAACCTAAGTGGGTCCCAATAGAATCTCAGCTTAAAAATGGGTCCTAAAAGATTTGGGATCCACTGACCAGGATGTTTTGAGGGGTCTGGATTCTAGAGGAGGGAAAACAATCCTAGCCAGGTCTACTTAAAAGTAAGCCCCATTGTGTTAGCCATAAAAAGCCATAAAAAACCTTAAGATGGTCTACTTTGGCGCATGCGCTGTGAATGGGGGCTTGGAATGAGGTTCTGCAGATGAGGTGGAGGGAGGGGCTGTGCAAGAGAAGACTGGTGAATGTGGGTGTGGCTATGCAAATGAAGGGCGTGGCTATGCAAATGAAGGGACTGCACACACGTTTACTCACTGAATGTGTTCTTTTGGATTCTCCAGGGGATCGTCCCTGTGGGAGGACGTGGCTATGGGGTGGGTGTAGTGGGGGGAGTGAGTGGGGCAGGAGTGGGCTGACAGGAGCACAGAAAACCGAACAGTAGGTGGTAAAGAGGCAGGAGCTGGTTCTGCCTCACCCTCACCTGAATGAACTCTCTTGGCAAGTGGCCCCTTCGTTTTGGTTCATTGTGTTATAGATGATTTCCATGGAGAGTTTTGGATACCGACTTTCCTTGTGGGCACTTGTGTTTTGCTCTCTTGTCTTTTTTTAGTCTACGCTGCGTTGTAGGGAGGGTTGCATTGGGGAGGATGCTGCGCATGATGCTGCTGCTGCACAGGATGCTCTGATGTGCTCCTGTAGTTACTCTGGATTTGGGGGATACTCCCAGGAAAGTGTCTTTAGGATTGCAGCCTAATTGAGAAAGCAGATTATGGCCGCAATCCAGAGTAACTACGGGGAGTCTTTCCTCCAACGTAAGAACAATTTACTCTGGATTGCAGTATGAATTTCCCATAGATTTTCACTAGGTGGTGCCGTAACCACATCGACGTAAACCATGGGTGTCCGACCTTTTAGCTTCCCTGGGCCGCATTGGAAGAAGACAAGTTGGTTTGGGCCACACATAAACTCTAACAACTTTTTAACAATGTAGGACGAAATGTAGGATGTCCTATATTTTGTCCTACATTTTTTAAACCTTGGAGTAAGTCTCATTGATTTTAATGGGGCTTACTTCTGAGTAGCCATGCATAGGATCGGCCTCTCAGACTGCAACTTGGGAGTATGCCTCATTGACTTTAGTGGGGCTTACGTCTGAGGAGGCATGCTGCATAGGATGGGCGGTGATCCTCTGCACGCTTAACCTTGGAGATATGCTGCAATCTTGAGCACCCTTTCCTGGGAGTAAGACCCATTGGGTACAATGGGCTTTACTTCTGAGTAGACATGGTTAGGGTTGCAGCATATCTCCAAGGTTTTGCTTGGAGTGGATCACAACCCATCCGATGCATCGTTGGGCTCTCAGACTGCAACCTGGATGTAAGCCTCATTGACTTTAACGGGGCTTACTTCTGAGTAGGTCTCAAGGGCAGCAGGCTGCAGCTGAGATAGAGGCTGAGGCTGCTTTTGGGGGATGCGTGTGGGCGAGTGCTGCAAGGTCTGCAGGGGCCTGAAGCGTTCTGAGTGCCAAGAGGCAGGTGGGGTGAGGAGCTTTATGGCGGACCAGCTTTATGGCGGCCGCCCAGGGCAGTGCGCAGAGAAGCACGCGAAATTTGAAAATGGCTGCTGCCACAAAGCCGTTTTTCCATGGTGGTGGCCAGCTTTGCAGGAGGGCCGCATCCACCCTCGTCCTGGGCCGCATGCGGCCCCCGGGCCTCGTGTTGGACACCCCTGACATAAACGCTCCCGTAGTTACTCTGGATTGTAGGGGAAGGGATTAGTCAAGCATGACTAGTAGGTATGGGTACGGCAGAGCCAGAAGAGGCAATGATTCCGTCTTGGTGACGCATCATCTGGTGCCATTGCTTCTTGAAAGTCTACCCTTGGGTTGCCAACTCCTTGACCGGTTGTGGCTCCTGTGCTTCTGAGATCTGATTATCCATACCTTTCTAATCTACTAATTTACTAACTAATCATCTAATCTAACTAATCATCTAATCTTATCCAAAATTTTAGAAGGCCCCCCCAATTAAAGATGTTAACCCTTCCCGAGAAAGACACCCAGCGTTGTCTCATCGCCTTGTGCTGCGTGACTACCTCTCCTTCCCTCCTCCCTGAGCTTATTAGCTTGAGTTTCCATGAGGTCAGAGGATGATTAAAATACCCAGGAGCAGATTTCTGAGCCCCCGTGGCCCAGTGGCCTGGGGTAACCTTGCCCCAGCCTCCTCTCTCCTCGTTCCCCCCGTTCTGCATTGTTCAGTTTGCTCGGCGTACGGCAAGCGTATAGGCTTCCCCGCAACACTCCATCAGGATGTGGCCGGCCCTTTCTACCTGGCTGGGAAGGATGCCACGAGGAGACTTGGAAACCGATTCATCCTAAATGCTGGAGGGCAGCATGACCATCAAGGTGAAAACTTGGTTGTGGGGAGGGAACCCTAACCCCAACCCTAATCCCAACCCTAACCCCAACCCTTATCCCAACCCTTACCCCAACAACAACGCATCTAGGGACCCCCAGATCGATTTGATTTGGCCCCGGTAGCCTTCCTAGCTTCATTTGGCGCTGTGCGTATTAAGCAACAGGTTATGGGCCCCATGCCCGTCCCAGGTAGCCTGGAGAGGCCATTCTCGCTTGGCATTCCCTAGATTTGTTGCCAGTTGGTGCTGGGACCAGCCCCTGGATTCTAGACTTCAGTGGCAAGGAGTTCTGGTGGCAAAGAGTTCCACAAAGAAGCTTGGTTCTTTTCAAGCTAAGGTAGTGGCTTTACCTGTTTTCCTTTCACTGTGCAGAAGTGGGGAAGTCTGTCTGTGTCCGTCCTGTCTGTCTCTTCCTTATCCATCTGTTCGTCTGCCTGCCCATCCCATATCCATGAATCCCATAAAACGCCTGTCTGTCCCCTCTCCATCAATCCCATCCATGCCTGTCTGTCTGTCTGTCTGTCCCATATCCATGTATCCCATCCATGTCTGTCTTTCGGTCTATCTGTCTGTCTGTCTGACCCCTCTCCATCAATCCCATCCATGCCTGTCTGACTGTCCCATATCCATGTATCCCATCTATGTCTGTCTTTTGGTCTATCTGTCTGTCTGTCTGACCCCTATCCATCAATCCCATCCATGCCTGTCTGACTGTCCCATATCCATGTATCCCATCCATGTCTGTCTTTTGGTCTATCTGTCTGTCTGTCTGACCCCTCTCCATCAATCCCATCCATGCCTGTCTGTCTGTCTGTCCCATATCCATGTATCCCATCCATGTCTGTCTTTCGGTCTATCTGTCTATCTGTCTGACCCCTATCCATCAATCCCATCCATGCCTGTCTGACTGTCCCATATCCATGTATCCCATCCATGTCTGTCTTTCGGTCTATCTGTCTGTCTGTCTAACCCCTATCCATCAATCCCATCCATGCCTGTCTGACTGTCCCATATCCATGTATCCCATCCATGTCTGTCTTTTGGTCTATCTGTCTGTCTGTCTGACCCCTATCCATCAATCCCATCCATGCCTGTCTGACTGTCCCATATCCATGTATCCCATCCATGTCTGTCTTTCGGTCTATCTGTCTGTCTGTCTAACCCCTATCCATCAATCCCATCCATGCCTGTCTGACTGTCCCATATCCATGTATCCCATCCATGTCTGTCTTTCGGTCTATCTGTCTGTCTGTCTAACCCCTATCCATCAATCCCATCCATGCCTGTCTGACTGTCCCATATCCATGTATCCCATCCATGTCTGTCTTTCGGTCTATCTGTCTGTCTGACCCCTATCCATCAATCCCATCCATGCCTGTCTGTCTGTCCCCTATCCATCAGTCCCATCCATGCCTGTTTATCTATCTGTCCCATATCCATGTATCCCATCCATGTCTGTCTTTCGGTCTATCTGTCTGTCTGTCTAACCCCTCTCCATCAATCCCATCCATGCCTGTCTGACTGTCCCATATCCATGTATCCCATCCATGTCTGTCTTTCGGTCTATCTGTCTGTCTGTCTAACCCCTCTCCATCAATCCCATCCATGCCTGTCTGACTGTCCCATATCCATGTATCCCATCCATGTCTGTCTTTCGGTCTATCTGTCTGTCTGACCCCTATCCATCAATCCCAACCATGCCTGTCTGTCTGTCCCCTATCCATCAGTCCCATCCATGCCTGTTTATCTGTCCCATATCCATGTATCCCATCCACGTCCGTCCGTCCGTCCGTCTGTCTGTCTGTCTATCTATACTTTAACTCTGCCCTTCCTCCAAGGATCTGATTTGCAGGGTTCCTTCCTTTTGTCTTCACAACAACCCTGTGAAGTAGGTGACACTGAGTGAGGGTGACCAGCCATCCATGTCTGTCTGTCTGTCTGTCTGTCTGTCTGTCTGTCTGTCCCATATCCATATTTCTTGACATGCTGGGTCAAGAAATATTTTGCCTATAGAGGGAATCTGACCATTCACCAGTGGTCAGTTTTCTGCCACCCAAACACTTTTAATGAGGTTGTAGCAAGAAAACCAGAAGTCCTGCATGGGTAAGTCCCGCATACCGAGTCCAGTCCTTGACCCACCTCATTCAGTATCATCAAACACTGGCTGGCAATATCTCACGACCTCAGGACCTGAGATGTGGGTCCAGAACAGGAGTGTCTCTTCGGCCGCCCCATCCCCAAGCCTTTGCCCCATATAGGATGGCGTGTATAATGTCTGTGTTTTCAGCTCCTGTGGGATTATCCAGCCACGAGGACAAAGCCTTTTAGAGCACCTTCGGCATCTGTTCTAGGGTGGGGGTTTGGTCCCTAATCCTCCTTGAGCGGCTCCACCCTTGGATCCTGTCCAGGATGCAGATCTTCCAGCGGCACCGTTAAAATAGCAACAATCTTGATATTTCACCAATAAAAGCTTGTCGGAACGGAAGAATCTGTGCACCTTTGTGCATGTGGGAGACAAAGGTATGGATCCCATCCCCACAATTGCTATCGGATTTATGTACCACTAAAGTAGATTAAAGAGCGGGCATCGTACCATGGCAAAGTGGGGCATACCATTTGCTTTTTGGGGCCTCAGGCAACCCCCTACTTCTCTGCCTCAGTCTTAACCATCTGGGTTATGGGTTTAATAGTGCCTCGGATTTATTGCCTCGGGTTATGGGTTTAATATTGCCTTGGATCCCGCTATGCAAAGTGTGCTTATACTTGTTTAAGAAGAAATAAGTTCAACTGCATTTGAATAGAAATTATTTAGTGTATGGCATACAATACATGATGCATATTGAGTGGGGTTTCCTATCGATCTGTCTGTCTCTCTGTCTGTCCCTTCCTTCCATAGCCTTCTTCCATATCTTCCTTCCTTCCTTCCTTCCATCCTTCCATCCTTCCTTCTTTCTTTCTTTCTTCCTTGCTTCCTTGCTTCCTTCCTTACTTTCTCTCTTTCTCTCTTTCTTCCTTCCTTGCTTCCTTCCTTCTTTCTTTCTTCCTTCCTTGCTTCTTCCTTGCTTCTTCCTTCCTTCCTTCCTTCCTTCCTTCCTTCCTTCCTTCCTTCTTTCTTTCTTTCTTTCTTTCATCCTTCCTTCCTTCCTTCCTTCCTTCCTCCTTCCTTCCTTCCTTCCTTGCTTCTTCCTTCCTTGCTTCCTTGCTTCTTTCTTTCTTTCTTTCTTTCTTTCTTTCTTTCTTTCTTTCTTTCTTTCTTTCTTTCTTCCTTCCTTGCTTCCTTCTTTCTTTCTTCCTTGCTTCTTCCTTGCTTCTTCCTTCGTTCCTTCCTTCCTTCCTTATCTTCCTTCCATATCTTCCTTCCTTCCTTGCTTGCTTGCTTCTTCTTTCTTTCTTTCTTTCTTTCCTTCCTTCCTTCCTTCCTTCTTTCTTTCTTCCTTCTTTCTTCCTTCTTTCTTCCTTCCTTGCTTCTTTCTTTCTTTCTTCCTTCCTTCCTTCCTTCCTTCCTTCCTTCCTTCCTTCCTTCTTTCTTTCTTTCCTTCCTTCCTTCCTTCCTTCCTTCCTTCTTTCTTTCTTAGGGGTCTCGATGTGGGTCTGTGGCAACCCTCTCTAACTGGCCTGCAGCCAGCCTCTGGTCCCTTAAGAGCCTCTGACCCAGTTGACCAAACACTACTGGAGCTGGGATGGAACTGGGAGAAATAGGGGTTCATTTAAGTGTGCACTTTATTTTTGTGCTGTGTGTTGGTGCTTAAAGAAATCCTGGAAATCTGATTCATTCATTCATTCATGATTTTATTTTAATTAATTAATTAATTAATTAATTAATTAATTAATTAATTAATTAATTAATATGCTGCCTTTCTTCCCAAAGGGGAACTCAAGGTGGCTTACAACACTTAAAATAGACACTAGACAAATACAACTTAAAATGGAGTTCCAACTATAGTCTATTCAAATTTTATATTTAAACCTTTTTCTCCCCGGCTCTCGACACTGTACCAGGTATTTAATGTGCCCTTTGACCCCTGAACTATAGAATGGGGTTCAATTCAGTACACTGATGTACATATATAGAATGGGGTTTCCATTGAATGAATGAATGAATAAATAAATAAATAAATATTTGCAATATTTAATAAATTAAATAAATTAAATAAATAAATATTTGCAGTAAATATATATTGAAGATATATATATTTAATGAGATTACGGCTACAATCCTCAAGACAATTTTCTGGGAGTAAGACCCACTGAACACAATGGGGCTTACTTTTGAGTAGACATAGTTAGGATTCTGTTCTATGTTGGGATATACCATTTGCATCAGGCTGAACTCAATGAGATTTTCTTTTCAGAAGATAAACATAGGATTGTATGTTTGTATTGTGTCTTCAGTATATCTTTTATTATGGTTTTTAATCAGTTTTTAATGTAGGTATTTTTATTTATTGTTTTAAAATGCTTGTTTGAACTGTTTTAATATATTGGATTTTATGGTTGGTGTTTTTCTGCATTGTTTGTAAGCTGCCTTGGGTCCCTCCTTGAGAAAAGCAGAATAGAAATAATAATAATAATAATAATAATAATAATAATAATAATAATAATAATAATAATAATAATAATAATAATAATAATAATAATGTTGTTATTGTTATTGTTACTGTTATTAATAATAATTATTATTATTATTATTAAAAATAAAACAGTAATACACAGCAAACAACTTCATGCTGGTTTCTGTCACATCACCAGTCGGACCCTTCCCAAGCATCTAGGACTGTGTGTATAGCGGCGTATAATACGTATTATTATTATTATTATTATTATTATTATTATTATTATTATTATTATTATTATTGCAATGGAAGTTTTATTGGTTTGCACGTCAGCTCTAATCACCACTGTTCGTTCTTTCTCGACTTTGCCCAGACTTTGCGTCGTGAAGCTTGACGTTGCGGATGTGGTCATGACGGAAATGTTGAGGGGCTGCGAGGGCCCCGAAACGCCCCCCGAGGCCTGCATTCCTTGCCCGATGTCATCCGAGAGTGGGGAGCACCACAAACCAGCCGTGAACGATGATGGTGAAGAGCTGGCTGCAGATCAAGAGATGCAGTGGGTTTCGGAGAGGGAGGACAGCCCACCAAGAGCACCTTCTGGAAGTAACCAGGTGAGAAGCGCAAGAGCGTTCCATGCGCACAAGCCGCATGTCGGACAACACTGGCTCTGTGGCTTTAGGAACAGGGATGAGCACTGCACCCTACTGTTGGTCACGACTAGCAGTATAACCTGCAGGGGACACCTTTACCTTCCTAAGAGGAAAAAAGATAAAGTCTGCAATCCTAAAGACACTTTCCTGGGAGTAAGACCCACTGAACACAATGGGGCTTGCATTTGAGTAGACATGATTGGGATTGTGCCCAAGGTTTGCAAGAGCTGAGTTGTTCCACGCAATGAGTGGTGTTGCCTGACCTCAGCTGCTCAGCCCTTTATTTGCTGCCTTGCCCGCATGCAGCACAATTTACCAACAGGCAGGCCATACATTATACACATACATCTATACATATGTACATATCTGCAAACTATATATGACAATGATGCATAGGGGACCGTCACCGGACAGAGCGAATCTAGACATGGACAGAGTGAATGGTCCTCATTCATGGCGGAGCGTCAATACAGGTCTGTGCCCCGCGTGGTTCACAATCTGAGACACGTGAGGAGAGGAGGAGATGCAGAGGAAGGCTGGAAAAGATGATGTGTAAGTGGTTAGGCTGACTATAGATTATATAGGTTATATAGGATGATGTGTAAGTGGTTAGGCTGAATTATAGGGATTGGTTTCAAGGCTTGGCTGAAGAGGTGCGTTAACATCAACAAAATCCTATATGTTCAGGGTGATCATTATGGCTGCAATCCAGAGTAACTTACAGGACCTTTTACACCGAAGTAGTTAAGATGCTGCCTATGGGAAACCTATGAGAAATGCATAGAGCAATCCTGAATAAGTGCCTCTTACGTCTTCCCATAGACAATTATGGCTACAATCCAGAGTAACTATGGGACTTTTTACACCAACATAGTTAAGGTGCCACCTATGGGAAACCTGTGGGAAATGCATAGAGTAATCCGGAGTAAGTGCCTCTATCATCTTCCCATAGCTACTCTGGATAGTAGGGATAGTCTTCTTTTTCCAGGACATGTCCTCTTTTTTAGCCATGTGTCCTACAATACATAAATCGTCATTTTCCTCCTTCTCCTTGTGAGCAGGCAGCACGCAGTAGCGTTTTGTAATTAATCAATTACTTGCAATCAATTATATAGATTTCAAATTAATTAATTTAAATTAATTAAATTAATTATATTATATTTCAAATTAATAAGTCATTGCCTAAAAGCAATATATAAGTAATTGCAATTAATAAGTAATTAATAAGTAAAAGCAATTAATAAGTCATTGCCTAAAAGCAATATATACAGGGTGATTGAAAAGCAACTCCCTATTTTAAAATACTTATAAATTACAATATAGGTAGTTACTTTTCAATCACCCTATATATATATATGAGTGTTTTGAGCTTTTATTTTGCCGTATCCTACATTTTGCTTGGGTGTCCTACATTTTGTCCTCTTCTGGGGTTATGACATCTGGTCACCCCGTCATATGTTGTCATATGTTGTCATATGTTATAAGGCTGACATTGCTGTTGTTTGTTCCTAGTTTTTCCTAAGCCCACCCCAAGGCCTGGGTGCCGACCCCTTTAGGACCCCCTCCTCGGAGACCTTCCGGGACCCCACTGAGCTCCCCTGCGAGGAGATGTGTGTCAAAGACCCCTCGGAGACTCTGTGCAAGGGGAACTGTGACGACATGCCCTGCGAGGAAGGCTGCCAGGAGTCCTGCAAAGGCCCGACCCCGAGGCTGTACGAGGACTTTTATGAGGAACCGTGGCCAGGGAAGACACGCCTGCCCTCCATCGTGGTGGACCCCATTGAAGGGGACGAGGTAGAAAGCGGGGAGCTGCGGTGGCCTCCAGACAATTTCTTGTTGCTGGAGGAGACGGAAGAGAACGAGATCTTTGATGAAGGCGAGGAAGAGGTGCTGGGAGCTGGTGAGTCCGGATGGGACATAATGAGGGCTAGAAGCTTGACTCCTTTCAAGCTAAGGCAATGGTTTTACCTGTATTCCTTTCACTGTGCAGAAGTGGGGAAGTCTGTGTCTGTCCTGTCTGTCTCTTCCTTGTCTGTCTGTCTGTCTGTCTGTCTGTCTCTGTCTGTCTGTCTGTCTACCCATCCCATATCCATGAATCCCATAAAATGCCTGCCTGTCCCCTATCCATCAATCCAATTCATGCCTGTCTGTCTGTCCCATATCCATGTATCCCATCCATGTCTGTCTTTCGGTCTATCTGTCTGTCTGTCTGTCCCGTATCCATCAATCCCATCTACGTCCGTCCGTCCATCCATCCATCCCCCATGTCAGTCTGTCTGTCTGTCTGTCTGTCTGTCTGTCTGTCTATACTTTAACCCTGCCTTTCCTCCAAGGAACTGATTTGCAGGGTTTATGGTTCCTTCCTTTTGTCTTCACAACAACCCTGCGAAGTAGGTGATGCTGAGCAAGGGTGACCGGCCATCCATGCCTGTCTGTCTGTCCCATATCCATGAATCCTATCCATGCCTGTCTGTCCCATATCCATCAATCCCATCCATGCCTGTCTGTCCCATATCCATCAATCCCATCCATGCCTGTCTGTCCCATATCCATCAATCCCATCCATGCCTGTCTGTCCCCTATCCATCAATCCCATCCATGCCTGTATATCTGTCTGTCCCATATCCTTGTATCCCATTCATGTCTGTCTTTCAGTCTGTCTGTCTATCCCCTGTCCATCAATCCCATCCATGTCTGTCCATCCATTCATCCATCTATCTCTTTCTCTCTCTCTATCTATACTTTAACCCTGCCCTTCCTCCAAGGAACTGATTTGGAGGGTTCATGGTTCGTTCTTTTTGTCTTCACAACAACCCTGCAAAGTAGGTGATGCTGAGCGAGGTTGACCGGCCCCAGGTCACCCAGGATTCTTCATGGCTAAGCAAATATTTAAACCTGGGCTTTCCAGTTCTAAGCCCATCTCCTAAACCGCAACACCATCCACTACACCCCATGTCTGTGCATTTAAAACCATAATCTTAAATAGGCTTTTTTTAAATGGGGTGGCTTTAAGGATCAACACAGCCCTGATTTTAGTACAACGAGTGCTACGTACAGTAATAGGTACCATCAACATCAAGATAAAATTGATTTAATTTTTGAATCACTTTGAACTGAGTCCGGATTTCCCCTAAAATAAATACTATAAAAATATAATCTTGGGGGATTGATAATGGAGGGCCCAACCCTATCCTATCCATTTTTCCAGCATGGTTGCAAGTGTGCCAGTGGGATGTACGCTGTATCATGTGGTGGAGGGTATGGGTATACTCTCCAGGGTATACTCATATATACTCCAGGTATGGGATCATGCGTTCCTTAACTACGAGGGTGCATTGTAGCTACACTGGAGCTGGAAAGTTGAAAAGGATTGAACCCTAAGATCAATAGAAACCCATACATGCTAAATCCAGGTGTGGACCCCTCCCATTAATTTTTTTCCTTGGATTTTCTAGGGGTCTCCTCTTTTGAAAGTGACCTGGAGGAAGTGCTGCTATAAGAACAACCTAAGACTTTTATTCCTGGAAACGGACAGGTGGAGAGAAGTGGGGTGAAGGAATCCAGACCACCCCCCAAGGAATCAATCGCCCCCTTGCAGATCTAGCCTGGCAAGATCCTTGCCACCTGTTTTAGAAGGAGGTACAAGTATCCCCTGCTTTCTGACAGTTCGTTTTCTGAAGATCCACTCTTTCAACATACCCAGTTCTCATTCATTCAATGCATCTTCCGCTCTTTCAACCTCTCTCTGCTGTTCTAAAGGCCAACATTGCTCTCCCCATGTTGGTCCCGAAGGGGTTAATGAGAATCCATTTGTGGCAGGAATTTGCAAGATAATCGGGGCTCTTGCAGTTTGCTAGCTAGAAAAGCATTGAAAGCAACATTGGGTTCCACTGTTTCAACCGTTTGGGTTCAAGCAAGATTGGGTTCCACTTTTCAACCGTTTTCATTTTTGGACTCTTCAGTCCCTAACTCATCCAATAAGTGAGGATGAGTATACCAGTGATCTTGAGGTTCCAGGCTTTCGTTTCAAGCTATCTATTGAGGAGAGGGGGGTAAAAGTTCAGCCGGGGGGGGGCACCAAATAGGCTTACAACTCAATCCAACCTAACCCTATTGGGGGTGATTAGATTGGCCCCAATCCATCCACGGAGAATTAATCCGAACCCACACTGGCCAAGGCAAGCATCAAGCATCACACTAGTTGTCAGGAACGACAAGTCTTTATGAAGGCCAGGAAGCCTGAAGAGACACCAGTGAACAATTGGAGAACACAACTGGGAACACTGGTGAAAAAAGAAATGGAAATATTTATTCAGCCGTGATCACGATAGAACCTCCAGGTTCAGAGTCGCTCTATCTGATGGTCCCACATGTGCAGGTGAATGGGGCTGTCTGGACCTTGGGCCAATGGAGCAGGGCAATTATTTATTTATATAATAATATATATTATAATGGAAGAGGGATTTTTTAAGTTGGGTGGGAATAGTTCTATATGTTGCCAGTTCTTAATTCTCAGGAAGCTACTATATAGAGATGCCATGGATTAGGGGCGAAGCAATCCAGGCAGAGCCGCTTGTGTTTACAGTTCTGCATTAATTAATAATGCAATAAATGTAATAAATGTAATTTTATTATGCAATAATTATGCTTCCGATGTAATTGGGAAACTGGTTCTAGTGAAATATTGGGGTTTTTCAGCTGGTTGTATGAGAGATCCTAATAAGTTGACCCTATTAAGTGGAACCCTAATATAGTAGGTAGAGTCCGCATAAGTGGTATGACAAGCACAATCCTAACCATGTCTACTCAAAAGTAAACCCCATTGTGTTCAATGGGTCTTACTCCCAGGAAAGTGTCTTTAGGATTGCAGCCGATGTATAAGGTCGATAGCCCTACCCTACAATCCAGAATCTATGGGAAGACGTAAGAGGCACTAACTCTGGATTGCTCAATGTGTTTCCCATAGGTGGCACTGTGACTACGTCTGTGTAAAAGATCCTGTAGTTACTCTGGATTGTAGCCTTACGCTGGATTGCTCTATGCATTTCCCATAGGTTTCCCACGGGTGGCACCGCAACTACATCTGTGTAAAAGGTCCTGTAGTGACTCTGGATTGTAGCTCTAACAGGCCTACTGGGGTGGTTGCACCAGGTAACAAGTGGAGGGAGTGTCACCGCCTGCCACTTCTCCTCCTTTCTGGAAAGAGAGGAATGGAACAGAAGGAGGAGAATAGAAGAGTTTCTGACTAGAGCGTCTCTCGAGTCCGGGAGGAGCAGTAGAAAGAATGGCTAGACTAGTTATGGGGTGACATCGTCAGCACTGGAAAGTTGGGGCCAACTGTGTCCCCCTAGACATTTGGACATTTCTGGAGCACTTTTACTCAAAAATTAATAAAACTCATTATTAATGAATAAAACAAAATTAATAAACACTAATTAGTTTCATACAGCTTATCAATACAAGGTGACAGAAGCAAAAATAAATAACGGTGTAAAAAATATATACTCTGAGCCACATTTCCCTTTCACCCCCCATACTACCCTTGCACCCCCCATTTTCCTGAAGGATCTAACCAGATCTATTCCCATCTCACTCCTCCTTTCCCTACCAACGATGAGATCCCTGCTAGTCAACTATCCCCTCTTTCATCCTTGAGCGTCTCGTCCAACCATATAGATATAATAGCAGATCCCATTAAGTCGTCCCATTTCTTTGATGGTGACGTTCACCCTGCCGGCCTGTTCCAGAAAGGGCAGCCTGATGTCTGGGTCCTCGTCGGAGAACTGGAGCAGGGTACCCTCGGGTCGTAGCACCCGCAAGCACCCAGCCACAAGCTTTTGGGCTCGCCCCGGACCTCGGGGGCAGCGTAGCAATGAATCGCAAGTCCCCTTATCGAGGACGAGGTGGAAGGACTCGGGTTCGAAAGTCTCATCCAAGTTGGTAGCGTCGGCCAAGTGACAGCGCAGCTGGGAGAGGGGGTGGCATGGCGAGGGGCTCTCCTGAAGAAGTTGGTGCAGGGCATCAATGGCCAAGGGGGAGAAGTCCAAACAGGAGACGTGGAGTTGGCGGGGGGCATCCTGGTACAGCCCCAGCCCCAAGGCCGATGTGCCGCAGCCGACATCCAAGACCCGCGCCGGGCCTGGAGGCAAACCTTTCAGCATGGAAAGCAGGAATTTGGAGACGTCTTTGTAGCCAAAGAACCAGTCGAAATGTTGGGGGCCACCTCCGTCCTTCCCCTTCTGGGCATAGAAGCGGTCCCAAGCGTCCCTCTGGTCCATACGCCGGAGCAGGTCATCTGGAAAAAAAAAGTGTCAAGCACGTATTGGTCCTGATCCGCTCTCTAGCGACACAGGTAAGGGTCACCTACCTTACAAAGTTGTCCCCATCCTCAAAACCATCAAGAAGAAACTTTTAAATATAATCTGGTGCGACATGGCGGCCAAGAGCCTGAACTGCGTGTCTGACCTTGAGTGACCTTGGGCAGCCTAAGAGCACCATGCTAACCATGTCTACTCAAATGTAAGCCCCATTGGCTTCAATGGGTGTTATTCCCAGGAAAGTGTTTTTCGGATTGCAGCTTCAGTCTTACCCATCTGTAGAATGGACATCATCATCATCATCATCATCATCATCATCATCATAAAGTCCTAGATTCTTGGGAAGGGTCCAACTGGTGAAGTGAATGAAACCAGCATGAAATTGTTTGCTGTGTATTTATGTTTGATTTCCAATAATAATAATAATAATAATAATAATAATAATAATAATAATAATAATAATAATAATAATAAATTATACGCAAGAATTATACGCCACTACATCACACAGTCCTAGTCTCTTGGGAAGGGTCCGACTGGTGATGTGAATGAAACCAGCATGAAATTGTTTGCTGTGTATTTATGTTTGATTTTCAATAATAATAATAATAATAATAATAATAATAATAATAATAATAATAAATTATACGCAAGAATTATACGCCACTACATCACACAGTCCTAGACTCTTGGGAAGGGTCCGACTGGTGATGTGAATGAAACCAGCATGAAATTGTTTGCTGTGTATTTATGTTTGATTTTCAATAATAATAATAATAATAATAATAATAATAATAATAATAATAATAATAATAAAAAATTATACGCAAGAATTACACGCCACTACATCACACAGTCCTAGACTCTTGGGAAGGGTCAGACTGGTGAAGTGAATGAAACCAGCATGAAATTGTTTGCTGTGTATTTATGTTTGATTTCCAATAATAATAATAATAATAATAATAATAATAATAATAATAATAATAATAATAATAATAATAATAAATTATACGCAAGAATTATACGCCACTACATCACACAGTCCTAGACTCTTGGGAAGGGTCCGACTGGTGATGTGAATGAAACCAGCATGAAATTGTTTGCTGTGTATTTATGTTTGATTTTCAATAATAATAATAATAATAATAATAATAATAATAATAATAATAATAATAATAATAATAATAAATTATACGCAAGAATTACACGCCACTACATCACACAGTCCTAGACTCTTGGGAAGGGTCAGACTGGTGAAGTGAATGAAACCAGCATGAAATTGTTTGCTGTGTATTTATGTTTGATTTCCAATAATAATAATAATAATAATAATAATAATAATAATAATAATAATAATAATAATAATAAATTATACGCAAGAATTATACACCACTACATCACACAGTCCTAGACTCTTGGGAAGGGTCTGACTGGTGATGTGAATGAAACCTGCACAAAATTGTTTACTGTGTATTTATGTTTGATTTTCAATAAAATAATAATAATAATAATAATAATAATGAACATAATAATGCCCTTCCTGGGCTGTTATAAAGAGTCCATTGAGATCATAAAGGCCTTTGGACCACCTGAAAGTGCTATCCATACCTTCAATTAAAGGTCTCTTTCATGGAATTTCATGGAATTTCATCTTCTACAATAGTAGAAAAGCAGTTTTTAAAACTCTGGTTTGCAGTGGCCATTCAGACTGAGTCAAACCCATGAATAAAAACATCCATGTATAACAAGGTTGGACCTATATGATTCAAAAGACTCCTATGAGCCCCACTGGATCAGGCCCATCCTGCAGGGGCATCAGGAGATTCTGGGAAGACCATGATCAACCCATAGACAGCTCTCCTCTGTTGTTTCCCAGCATTTGAGAGTTGAGAGGTAGATTGCGTTGTTCCATGGAGGCTCTATTCCTTTTTTTTCACATTACGTTGGATACACTCAGGCTGTAATCCTAAAGACACTTTCCTGGGAGTACAATTCATTGAATACAATGGGGCTTACTTTTGAGTAGACATGGTTAGGATTGTGCTCATAGCCCCACATCCTAGTTCGCACCAGATGCCCGACAGAGAGAGTTTGGGGGTTCCCAAATGGACCCCACACATCACATGCTGGAGATCAGATCTCACTTGCCAGCTGAGATCACAGCCCCATTAGATCCCCACATCCCTGGCACCCACCTGCCCAAGCAGAGGAGCCTGTGGAGGAGCACATGGTGCGCATCAAGGCCCCCACAGCATGCCATGGGGCAACCTGCCACATTTTTGCTGCTGACATCTTGGGGAAAGAGTAAAGGAGGAGTCAAGGAAATCAGCAAGGAGGAAGCTGCCAGGCTCAGGCAGGGACTGTCTGCAAACTGCCAGGCTCTTCTCCAACGCCACCACCATGCGCAATGTGCTTCAGTGGTGCATGATGTGCCACCAGATCTGCAGCCCTCCAGCTTTGTGGGTGCAGCTAACAAATGAATGTGTTGTTTTTAATCTGGAGCTATTATTACCAGAGCACATGATGCACACATGCGACAAAGCTTTGGGGCTTTTAATAGCCTGGCAAGAGAGAGAGGATTTATTTGGGTGACACTCTTTCCTGCGCCACCAGGCCAGGCATCATCTTCCCCACTCCCACTGGGAACAGAACCAGTTAGATTTACCTGCCCCTGTACTTTCTAATTATTTTTTGATCAGTAATTCATTTCCCAGCCTTGCATGCAGAAATATAGCAGTATTTATTAATTTATTTCCCTGCCTTGCATGCAGTTATATAGCAGTATTTATTAATTTATTTTCCCTGCCTTGCATGCAGAAATATAGCAGTATTTATTAATTTATTTCCCTGCCTTGCATGCAGAAATATAGCAGTATTTATTAATTTATTTTCCCTGCCTTGCATGCAGAAATATAGCAGTATTTATTAATTTATTTCCCTGCCTTGCATGCAGAAATATAGCAGTATTTATTAATTTATTTCCCTGCCTTGCATGCAGTTATATAGCAGTATTTATTAATTTATTTCCCTGCCTTGCATGCAGTTATATAGCAGTATTTATTAATTTATTTCCCTGCCTTGCATGCAGTTATATAGCAGTATTTATTATTTTCCTGCCTTGCATGCAGAAATATAGCAGTATTTATTAATTTATTTTCCTGCCTTGCATGCAGAAATATAGCAGTATTTATTAATTTATTTCCCTGCCTTGCATGCAGTTATATAGCAGTATTTATTATTTTCCTGCCTTGCATGCAGAAATATAGCAGTATTTATTAATTTATTTCCCTGCCTTGCATGCAGTTATATAGCAGTATTTATTATTTTCCTGCCTTGCATGCAGAAATATAGCAGTATTTATTAATTTATTTCCCTGCCTTGCATGCAGTTATATAGCAGTATTTATTATTTTCCTGCCTTGCATGCAGAAATATAGCAGTATTTATTAATTTATTTCCCTGCCTTGCATGCAGTTATATAGCAGTATTTATTATTTTCCTGCCTTGCATGCAGAAATATAGCAGTATTTATTAATTTATTTCCCTGCCTTGCATGCAGTTATATAGCAGTATTTATTATTTTCCTGCCTTGCATGCAGAAATATAGCAGTATTTATTAATTTATTTCCCTGCCTTGCATGCAGTTATATAGCAGTATTTATTATTTTCCTGCCTTGCATGCAGAAATATAGCAGTATTTATTAATTTATTTCCCTGCCTTGCATGCAGTTATATAGCAGTATTTATTATTTCCCTGCCTTGCATGCAGAAATATAGCAGTCCAAACGTGCATGCAGAAATATAGCAGGCGAAGTAGTCAGGGCCCAAACTGTGACTCCCTAGCACAATCCTAACCATGTCTAATCAAAAGGAAGCCCCATTGTGTTCAATGGTTCTTACTCCCAGGAAAGTGTCTTTTGGATTGCAGCCTTGCGTCAGAGACTGGGGAAAAAAAGTTAATTTATATTTCAAATTTGAATCATGTTACATGAATGAATATATTGGAGACAGAAATGATTTGAATGAGTTTTATTGAGTTTATTTTTAATTTTATTGAGCTTATGATGTAGAATCACATGCAAACTTCAAAGGCAAGGACTTTGGTGGGTGTCCCTTCGATGGGTGTCCCACCACCTGCGGATCCCACATCTGGGACGTCAATGCTTCTCGAATTCATGCGTCATCGGATCCAACCAAAAACCTGTACAGAAAAGAGGTCATCAGAAATTTTCCTATATACATTATCCTATATTCTATCCTACTGGGAGATCCTGCCAAGAACCCACCTAGGTTTCTGCACGCACAACTGAGCCCCCAACCCCAACTTGTGCGGGGATGGACAGACCCCACAGCCGTTTGTCCCAGCGCTTGAGGATAGAACCGGCAGATGGGAAACCGCCGGCACCGAAGACAGAACGCTGGGTATGATTTCATTTACCTCCGGACATTACAGAGCCGGGCACTGGAACGCCCGGACCTGCCAAGAAAAGGAGGCCAACTGATCAGAACTGGGGAATCCTTTGCACTATGTGGATGCACCACCCAAACCATCAGCAGGATCCCAACACAGACCAATAAATGGTCATCTAAGGATAAAACTCAGATTCGCAGGACATATGTGTATGTATATATGTATGTGTGTGTGTGTATGTATGTATATATTTGTGTGTGTGTATATATGTACGTGTACCTATATATAATATATTAAATATATATTATTAAATATATAATAATAATAATATATTTATATATATATAAAATTAAGCCCATTTTGTTCAATGGGTCTGTTTATATATATAGAAATATATATATATATATACACACACACACACTTTTAAGATTTAAAGATCAGTGACACTAGTTTTTAATCTGCTTCTACAAACACGTATTAGTCGACAAACAGACACTGGTTGGACAGACATTCACACATGCAAATGTGTCTGATGCCAATGGTGCATTGATCGGGAAACTTTTAAGATCTAAATATCAGGGGCTCCATCATGAACACGTGTTGGTTAACCAATTGAATAAACCCAGGTTTATGCATCCACACGTGCAAATGGCTTTGATGCCAAACATGCATGGGTCATGGTACTTTTAAGAAGTTTTAAAAATCAAGGGTTCCAGTTTTAATCTGCTTCCACAAATGCATGAACACGTGTTCGTTTACAAACGAAGAAACCCAGGTTTAGGCATTCACACGTGCAAAGGGCTTTGATGGCAATGGTGCATGGATTAGTGCCCCAAAACCGATGGGAATGCAAGAGGATATAGTCAAATTGCAACATTTTAATTACAGATTGCAACATTTTAGTTGCAAATGGCAACATTTTAGTTGCAAATGGCAACATTTTAACATGCACCCTTGTTAAAAAGTCTCCCACCCACTTTAAAACCCTGATCCACTTACCATGCACACCAGAAAAGGGAGTGCTGGCTGCAGGGCTCGGGTATTTATACTGCAAACAGGCGCCTCTAGGGCTCCCTCGCATGGCAGTCCCAGGAATTGCAAGAGAGCTTAGGAAGCAAGGAGGGGAAAAGTGGGCGGAGTCGAATCGCTGCCCGACGCTGATTGGTCAGAGCGTTCTGACCAATAGGAGACGGAGTTTTGATTCCATTCACTAAAAAGGGAGGCAACCCGGAAGTGAAGCCATTCATAAAGGAGGAGCCACGTGGGTTCAGAATGGGGATGCCTGGAGGGAAGATCAATAGACCCAAGACGGTAAGGGGGGATCCCCATTAAAGGGGTTCATGATCTTACTTTGTGATTATTTATTTTATTATATATATATATGTTTAAAATTAGAGAAATAAAACTAATTTTTTAAACATTTAAAACTTATTTTATTTATATATTTTACTCTATTCTAAATTATATACACACACACACACACATATACACATATATATATGTATAAAATTGTGTGTGTGTGTACATATATATAAACATATACACGTACATCTTCTATATATATAAAAGAGAAAAGTCACTGACGGTCTGATCAACACCCAGCCAAAGCCTCTTGGCCTAGAAGAATTTGGGGTGTCTAATCAACACCCAGTCAAAGCCTCTTGGCCTAGAAGAATTTGTGGTGTCTGATCAACACCCAGCCAAAGCCTCTTGGCCTAGAAGAATTTGGGGTGTCTGATCAACACCCAGCCAAAGCCTCTTGGCCTAGAAGAATTTGGGGTGTCTGATCAACACCCAGCCAAAGCCTCTTGGCCTAGAAGAATTTGGGGTGGGTGTCCCTTTTTTACCCTATTCTAAATTATTTATTTTATTAGAATACACACACATACACATACATAAGGGCCTGAAAAGGGGTACAATGTGTTTTTGTCCTATACTTAACATTGAAGACTGACCAACCTCCAGCCAATTTCATGCTTGGTGCCTGGCGCGCTGGGAGGGATGTTGTTCAGAGGGACGGGTTGTGTGGTTTTGGCGGGGCGTTGATGAGGGTGTCAGTGAGTGAGTCAATGAGTGACTTTCCTCTTTTATATATATAGATATACTTTATGCAAATAAAGGTTATGATTGACTGATTGATTGATATATAGATATACTATCAAGGCAAAGGGCATACAGGACACACAAAATATTAAGCATAATATTTGCTTTAATAATATATTTGCCTTGCCTCCAAGAAACACTTTCCACTCCCTTCTGGAGCAGGATCTGTGACTATCAGACTTCGGATCAGGTCTCTGCCCCAATGCAGACTACAGACTTTCCAGTTCTTAGTTCCCTGGGACAAAACACAAACACACACATGATATACGTATATATGATCTCGTAGGTCCTTTCCTGTTTTTAGCTCCCTGGGACAACTTAGGACATTTTGCTGTAAACTGGATTACCAGATACAAAAATATGTGCTTTTTAACCATTATATGGAAGAAGAAACTTGGGGAGCTGCAGCCTTTTAACCCCTTTCATGTTAAGCTGCATTTGCCCACATTCCTCCTTCTTTACAATGATGAAAGGTGTAGGTACTCTTTAGGTTCCCTATTGACCTCAACAATACCTTTAGGTAACCCTATTGACCTTTAGGTAACCCTATTGACCTCAACAAATGCAGCATCGAAGAACACGGGGATCGTAGTCGTGTTTTCAGAAGATTTTAATTTTTTTCCTGATCTTTCCTTTTTCAGGAGCTGCAGAAGAAGCTTTTCAAAAGGCGCCGTGTTTTAAGCCAGCAGAAGAGGAAGAAGCATCGGATTGTGGGTGCTGTGGTGGACGAGGGGCTCATCACCCTTCATCACCTGAAGAAACGATGGTGAGTGGGGTCCTGTAGGGGAAATTTCCTGAAGCTGCCTCCTGTTGAATCAGAAACTTGATTCAACTACTTCAGCATTGCCTTCCGTGGTCAGTCACTGTGTAAGGTGTGGAAGTCCAACAGGCAGAGTGAGGATTTCCTAGTCAGGTTTTGGGAACAAGCCAGCTTAGGGCGCAATCCAGAGTAACTACAGGGAGTCCTTGCTCCGACGTAAGAACAATTGACTCTGGATTGCAGTATAAATTTCTCATAGGTTTTCACTAGGTGGTGCCGTAACTACGTCGATGTGAATGTCTCTTATGTGCTCCTGTAGTTACTCTGGATTGTAGGGTTAGTTTGCAGGAGTCGCAAGTACATGTTTGGGTCAGAGGAAGAGGGGGATTTGCATTGCATTCTGAATGAATACAATCCGAGTTGTATTTAAACTTTGTATTTAAACTATTGTATTGTTATTGTATTAAACTATTGTAGTGTATTTAAACTATTGTATTGTTATTGTATTAAACTATTGTAGTATATTTAAACTATTTCCTTCTTGTGCATCCTTTTCTGTCTAGTTCCAGCTCTCGTGCAAACATTACCCTCTCTGGGAAAAAGAAAAGGAAACTCCTAAAACAACTTCGTCACACCAACAAAGAGGCAACGGAAATGCAGGGTAACCATTTTCCCTTTGACTGATGCTTTAGGAACAGCAGTTTGGGAAATACTGGTCTTGTACTGGTCTAGTCTACTGGTCTAGTATCTAGAAATACTGGTCTAGTATTTCTCAGCCCTAGAAAAAGGGTTAGGTCAGCCCTAAAAAAAGGGCTGGACCTGACAAATTAACAGGGCTAGATGGCAGTTGAATTGGTAGGTGGTTCTTCATGTCCCTTGTGGATAGGGTTGCCATATGTCCTGAAAAAGAGGGACAGTCCTGATTTTGGGGGGTTATATTCACATACTGGCAAGTGGGTCCTGTCCCAATTTTGTGGAAGAGAATTATGGCAACCCTATTAGTGGAGGAAAGAGCTTTGTGACTTGAAAAGGATGGGTGATCGGGGCAAGCATCAAGAGCATGGAAATAAGATTTTAAGGGCACAATCCAGAGTAACTACAGGAGCACATAAGAGACATTACATACACCCGTAGTTACTGCACCACCTAGTGAAAACCTATGGGAAATTCATATTGCAATCCAGAGTAACTTGATCTTACTCCAGAGCAAGGACTCCCGGTAGTTACTCTGGATTTCGCCCTGAGATAAGATAATAAAATCTTAAAAATAAGATCTTAATTCTTTCTGTCCCTCCTCGTTGCAGTTGATACTTCTCTGGGTCAGAAGAAAACCAATGGGAAAAGGAAGACCAAAGGAAAACAAACGGGTGGCGCAGATGTGGAGATGATGGAGGACTGTGCCGAGACCGTGCCGGAATCGGGGGGTTCAGATCCCCCTTTGGAGTCCTGAAGCCCGTTTTCTTTTTCTGGACCTTGCTGAGAGCAGCATGTGGGGTGCACAAAAACAGCACATCAGAAAAGCGGAGTCAGATTTTGAACTGGTTTAGATCACTGGGATTGACTGGAATCCCAGTTAATCCCTCTGGAATCCCAGTTCTTGGTATTGAAGTTTGCAGATCCATGTCTGTCTCGGGAAACAGCTCCTT
This sequence comes from Cryptoblepharus egeriae, assembly GCA_030015325.1. Classification (NCBI taxonomy): domain Eukaryota; kingdom Metazoa; phylum Chordata; class Lepidosauria; order Squamata; family Scincidae; genus Cryptoblepharus; species Cryptoblepharus egeriae. The sequence continues at coordinate 4,633,635 of JAREYC010000018.1, read as the reverse complement.
TGAAGGTACCGGGGCTGATTAAAAACACAGCCTTAGGCCGGTGTAGGGAAAATTTGAGCGCATGATGCATGTTCCCTCCCATATAGCATAGGTGAAAATGGAGACATACTTGTTCTCCATATAGTAATGGCCGCTATTCTGGCCCTATACACGTTACTCTATTCCAGCTGGTGTATTCTCTTTCTGTACACCATGTATATATATATACACCTGCCATCTGTACTGATACATGTACTACATGTTCTTGTAGTCCATTAAATGCTTCTCTTGTAATAAATATATTTAACCTTTAAGTTTCCACAAGACTCCTAGTTTTTGCAGCATCCAACACTGCATCAAGTGGCAAGGAGTTCCACAGACTAACGACATACACATCCTCATCACGGCTTGTAACCTGAAATGGACTTTTCCTTCAGGAGTCCCTCCTCTTGTCATTGCCATATCCAGTGGCAAGGAGTTCCTCAAACTAATGACATACACATCCCCATCATGGCTTGTAACCTGTGATGGTTTTTGTTCCTTGAGTCCATGCAATCCCTTTAACAAGGCACCTAAGCCAGTTGCCATCACTGCATCCAGTGGCAGGGAGATCCACAGACTAATTACTTGCATGTATCATGTCTTGTAACTCCATCAGTCTGTCCTGTGGACTTTTCCTCCAGAAACCTGTCCAAACCCCTTTGAAAAGCATCAAGGCCTGGTGCTAACACTGTGGCAAGGAGTTCCACATTACATACACATACCCATCATGGCTTGTAAACTTGAATGGACATTCCCTCCAGTAACCTATCTTGTCCTCTTGCCATTGTCATATCTAGTGGGAAGGAGTTCCACACACTAATGACTTGGATATGTGCATGTAATTACATACATCGCTTATAATACATGATGGACTTTCCCTCCATCAGTTTGTCCAGCTCCATTGGAAGGGCACCAAGGCCTTGAGGTGCCATCACCACCACATCCAGTGGCAGGGAATTCCACAGAGTAGTGACCCATCATGGCTTGTAAACTGGGATGGGTTTTTCCTGGAGGGAAGATCAATAGACCCAAGACCAAAAAGGGGGATCCCATTAAAAAGGCTCATGATCTTACTTTCTGATCATTTATTTTATTATATATTTTTTTTAATTAGAGAAATAAAACTAATTTTTAAAAATTTAAAACTTATTTTATTAATTTACTTATTTTACTCTATTCTAAATTATTTTATTAGAATATATGTGTGTGTATACATATACATCTCTCTCTCTCTCTCTCTCTCTCTCTCTCTCTCTCTCTCTCTCTCTCTCTAAAGAGAAAAATAACTAACTGACTGACTCATCAACACCCTTCCAAAACCGCCGGGCTTAGAAGTGTGAAATTTGGGGTGGGTATTCCTTTTTTTTACTCTAATGCAAATTATTTATTTTTATTAGAATATATATGTGTGTGTGTGTATATATACATATACATCTTCTATATATATAAAAGAGAAAAGTGACTGACTCATCAACGCCCAGCCAAAACCTCTGGGCCTAGAAGTGTGAAATTCAAGGAGGGTGTTCCTTTTGTGACATCAACACCCAGCGAGAACCAATGTGGAGAAACTTAACCCTTAAGTGCCTGAAAAGGGGTACAACGTGTTTTTGTCCTATACTTAACATGGAAGATTGACCAACCTCCAGCCAATATGGTGCTCGGTGCCTGGTGCACAGGGAGGGATGTTGTTCCGAGGGACGGGTTGTGTGGTTTTGGCAGGGCGTTGATGAGTGTGTCGGTCAGTGAGTCAGTGAGTGACTTTTTTATATATACAGATATACTGTCAAGGCAAAGGGCATGCAGGACACACCAAGTATTCAGCATAATATTTGTTTTAAATATATCCGCCTTGCCTCCAACAGACACTTTCCACTCCCCTCTGGAGCAGGATCCGGATCAGATTCCAGATCAGGTCTCTGCCCCAATGCAGACTACACAATTCCTATCACACCTAAGGTGTCTTGTGGATTATTATACCCCAGCAAGGGGCATCTTTCCCTGGTTTCTTTTCCTCCTCTTCCTCACAAGGTGACCACGGGGGGGGGGGGGGTGGATATCACTCTACTCTCTGCAATGGTTTCTTGGGCATCCTACTCCAGCAAATGGGTTCCCCTTTCAAATCAGGGTGATCAGATCGCACTCCAAACACTTTACATACTGCTTTTGTCATGGAATTTAAAGCTATCAAATATAATTTATTCTATACGGCAACTGATTAATGACAAGAGGGCTACGTGCTGCCTGGATGGAGGACAGTGGAGGACAGGGAAGAATTTTTCCAGGACATCAGTCTAAAAAAAGAGGTGGTGTCCTGGAGAAAAGGGACATATAGTTACATATATGTCATATAGTTAACATGACATATACGGTAGTCACATATATGTCATATAGTCACAAAGACATATAGTTAAAATGATTTTTTTTACCTTCACTGTCATTAGATGTTCATAAACATCGTATCTGTTCCTACTTGCAACTTCCATTGAGTTCAGTGGGGCTTACTCCCAGGAAAGCACACTTAGGTTGGGTCTTGGATCTTAGGAAAGGGCTTGGGTCTATCCTTGGAGGGTCATGGAGAATAGAGAGAGAAGGAGAAAGAGGAACTGGTCCAAGAGTGCGCCTCTTATGAATCGGGGCCACAGCCAGGATCCCTGTATTTTCTTGCTGGCAGCGTCGTAAGGGAGGTCACAGTGTCATCCTACCTTGGCCGGCTGGCCTGCCCCGTATCCAGAGCAGGTTTCAGCTGAAAGTGGCTCAACCCAGGGGTGGGAGAATCAATTCCCCTTATCCTGGGGAGAGCCGCAGAAGCCCACATAGGTCTACTCAGATTGGTGCCACTAAAGAGGTGGTGCAGATCTGTGCAGCCTGGGACAGGGGTCAAGATTTGGCACATGTGCCGGATCTTGGCACCAGTTCCTGCTCTCTCAACCCCTCTGCTCTCTGCAGACCCCCAAGACCACCGCATCAGCCTAGCTTTCACCCTCTTCCATTGTGATGGAGGCTGGATGCAGTTTCCAGGGTTCGAGGCACATTCTTGGACCAGCCCGACCTACTCGAGGAGGTGACCCTTCCTGGCTGGCACAAGCTGAGGACAGGATCATTATCCCCATTGCAGCTTGGAAAGGCCAAGGCTGAGAGTGCAGGGCTTCCCTAAGCCTCACTAAGAACACAATCCTAACCAGGTCTACTCAAAAGTAAGCCCCATTGCGTTAACCGTAAAAAGCCATATATGAATGGTGAATGATGTGCATGGGGATGATGTGCATGGGGGAAGTTGCGCATGGGGATGATGCGCATGGGGAAAGTTGCGCATGGAGGAAAGTTGTGCATGGGGGGATGATGCACATGGGAGAAAGTTGTGCATGGGGGGAAGTTGCGCATGGGGTGTTGATGTGATGGCGTGTTTCCATTGTCACATCCAGTGGCAAGGAGTTCCACAGACTAATGACTTGGATATGTGGATGTAAGTACATGCATGGCTTATAACCCATGGTGGACTTTCCCTCCCATCAGTTTGTCCAGCTCCTTTCAAAGGGCACCAAGGCCTGGAGGTGCCACACATCCAGTGGCAAGGAGTTCCATAGTGTAGTGGCCCATCATGACTTGTAAACTGGGATGGATTTTTCCTCTGGTAACCTGTCCAGTCCTCCTCTTGCCATTGCTGCATCCAGTGACAAGGAGTTCCTTGAACCAATTACATGGGTATGTGCATGTAATTACACGCATGGCTTGTAATTTACACATGGCAACGTAATTGCATTTGTGTGTACCTGTGTGTGCCAGAACAAATGACAATAAAGGTGATATAACTTGGCTTTCTCTCCATGGGTCTGTCCAATCCCTTTGAAAGGCTTCTAGGAGAGGTGCTATGGCTGAGTCCAGTGGCAAGGAGTTCCACAGGTGAATTACATGAAGATACTGTAAGCTGGGATGGACTTTTCCTCTAGAAACATGGCACGTATGCTTTGAGGTGCCACCACCAACACCACAGCCAGTGGCAGGGAGTTCCACAGGCTCATCCCATCACAGCTTGTAAACTGTGAGGTCTTCCTCCCTCCCCATGAGGGGAGGGACTGTGAGCCTGTCCACCCCCCTCTGAGGGGCACCCATGCCTGGAGGTGGCAGGGAGTTCCACAGGCTCATGAGAAGGAGAGTCCTCTGGAGACCCTCACCCTGCAGGGGTGGCAGCCCCTCTCCCTCCCCTGACTCCCCCACCCAACCCCATCCCACCCCTGAGGTGTCCCCCCAAAGTCCTTCCTCAGCCCCCCGTGGAACATGTAGCGGAACGTTTGTGTCGCGGGTGTGGGAGCCGCACGGACCGCTTTGGAGGACGGACTCCCTGCGCGCTCTGCTCAGACCCCCCCCGCTCTCCAGTTTGGCGCATGCGCAGAGAGAGCAAGCTGGAGAAGCTGCTGCTACCCCATGGCCGCCCTCTGCGACCCACCAGTGGTGGCCGCGACCCCCAACTCCGCCCCCAGCCCCGCCCCCGTTGCTCCCCCTGTCAGGTGAGCCCTCTCTGGGTCTGGGGGTGTCTGTACATGTGAGTGTGTGCTCATGTGTGCATGTATGTGGCTGTCTGTACATGCATGTGCTGTATGTATGTTACACATGTATGTTTGTGCTCATGTATGCATGTATGTAGCTGTACATGCATGTACTGTATGTTATACATGTATGTGCATGCGTGCTCAAGTATGTAGCTGTACATGCATGTACCGATGTCATACATGTATGTTTCTGCTCGTGTATGCATGTTTGTAGCTGTACATGCATGTACTGTATGTGTTATACATGTATGTGCATGCGTGCTCAAGTATGTAGCTGTACATGCATGTACCTATGTCATACATGTATGTTTCTGCTCATGTATGCATGTATGTAGCTGTACATGCATGTACTGTATGTGTTATACATGTATGTGCATGCGTGCTCGAGTATGTAGCTGTACATGCATGTACCGTATGTATGTTATACATACGTGTGTTTGTGTGTTCATATATGCATATACATGTACATGTAAACACATATATATACATGCACACACATAGATGTACAGTACCTATATACAAGGAACTCGTATATATATGTTTGTGTCTGTCTGTCTGTGTGCATGTATTTGTATATATGTACATACATGTGTATGTGTGTGTATAGAATCATGTATATGTGTGTGTTAGTGTGTATCATCTGTATATGTGTAAGTGTATAGATGTGGGTATGTGCTTATTAGGTGTATATATGTGTGTGTATGTGTGAATGCGTATACACATATACACAAAACGCACGTGTGTGTGAGAATATATATAGATACGTATATATATATATATACGTATATATATATACGTATATATATATATATATATATATATATACACACACACGTATACACACACACACACACACAGTGGCGCCTTCACATAAGAAATGCCTCATGTAAAGTATGTTCCACGTAACAAACTAAAATGTCTCTAGGATTCTGCTTCAAGTAACAAACTGTGCTTCATGTAACAAACACAGTCGTTGGCAGTTGGGGCAGATGTGCTGGCTGGCAGCCCTCTTAAAAAGCGCCAGGGCTGCCTAGCGCACCTGCCCGTAACGCTGGGCAGAGGGAGAGAAGAGGAGTGGAGAAGAGGGAGGAAGCTCAGGGCTAGCCAGAAGGAGAGGGGCTCAGGATGAAGAGGAGGAGAAAGTGGGGAGACACTTGCAATGTGTCTTGGATGGCAGCCTCCTAACCATGTCTACCCAGAAGTAAGCCCCACTGTGTTAAATGAGGCTTACTCTCAGGAAAATGTCTTTAGGATTGCAGCCTAAAAAGACTTCACTGGATCCTGCACATTGAATGCATGTTTTGAGTTCAATCCCAGTGTTTTGTCATCATTTTAACATCCAGTTCATATTTTTATAGGAATATTTTGGGGGTTGTGGAACCAATTGTCTGACTTTCCATTACTTCCTATGGGAAGATCCGCTTCACGTAAAGAACATTTCATGTAACAAACATGCCTCCGGAACTAATTAAATTTGTTACGTGAGGCACCACTGTGTATATATATATGAACAGAGGTGTGTATACATATAGATGCATACATGTATAAGTGCGTATATCTTGTGTGTGTATCCTAGGATGATGATATTATTATTATTATTATTATTATTAATAATAATAATAATAATAAATACTGTTGAAAAAACATTTCAACAAAGCAGTTTGCAGAGAAAAATCAAATAACTAATGGCTTTAGTTTTGATAATTCATTAACCGTGTTTAATGTCTTGCTTAAGAGGCTCCTCCATTCCTGTGGCCTGAAGTCCTGCCTGAATTGAGACCGTAAGGCTGCAGTCCTAAAGACACTTTCCCGAGAGTAAGACCCGTTGGAAACAACGGGGCTTACTTTTGAGTAGACATGGTTAGGCTTGTGCTCTAAAGCTCCAATCCTGTATGCACTCAACTGCTGAACTCAACTGGTCAGAGGTAGAGCCTCAGTAGAGCCTGCAGAAAATCCCAGGTGTGGGTCAGGTAGGACCAGGAGAGACTCTTGTCTGACATCCAGGAAAGATGCTGGATGATAATAATATAGATAATACTCAGTAGGTTAATAGTATTACCCTATAGATAATACTCAGCTAGGGCTTGATTTATTAGGAAAGCTCAAGGTATTAATAAAAAGCTGACATATTCTCCCCCTTCAGTTCCCAAGAGCTGGCTCAGGAGATCAAGGCCTTCCTTAGTGGAGTAGACCCTGTGCATGGCAACAAGCTCACCATCAAGGAGCATGCCCGCTGTGCCATCCTCTTACTGCGCACCTTACCGCCAGCCCGCAATGCAGTACTGGACCACCTCCGAGGCGTGTTTGACGAGTACGTGTGCACCTACTTGCTAGACTTGGAGAGCAGCGAAGGCGGGTCGGGTGCCATCCGCTCCCAGGGTCCCAACCTCGATGACATCGTGCAAGAGATCCAGGCCGTGCTCTCTGAGTTCGTCCGCTTGAACCCCAAGGCATGGGCCGGCCTGGTCTCGGCTTGGTCCATCGACCTGATGGGGCAGCTGAGCAGCAAGTATGCCGGCCGGCATGGCGTGCCCCACTCCAGCAACCTCAACGAGCTGCTTCAGCTGTGGATGTCCTGCAAAGCCACGCGGACCCTGATGGAGATCTACACACAGTGCTTGTCCTCGATGATCAACACTTGCCCTGATGCGTGTGTGGATGCCCTCCTGGACACCTCGGTCCAGCACTCGCCGCACTTTGATTGGGTGGTAGCACACATAGGCTCGTCCTTCCCCAACACGATCATCAACCGTGTGCTCTCCTGTGGGCTGAAGGACTTCTGCATGCACGGGACAGCTTCGGCAGATCTCCTCCTCTTCCCCAGTTCCACCACGGCTGACAAGCGGGTCCCCAAAATCGCCTCCGTAGTGGGCATCCTGGGACACTTGGCTTCGCGCCACTCGGAGAGCATCAAGCAGGAGCTGTTGAGAATGTTCCATGGGAGCCTGGGTCCTGCTCGCGAGCAACAGCAGAAAGCCACCGTTCCCTTCCTGCTCCAGTTGGCTGTGATGTCACCCACACTGCTGGGTACCATCTCAGCTGAGCTGGTGGACTCCCTCAAGCCCAGCGTCCTCAACCAGCTTCACCAACACTTTGCGTCACTCCCCCGGGAAGATCTGGAGAACATGGTCAGCATCGTGGTGCACCTCATCTGCCAGACCTCCGGTGGCGCCTACCGTACCCTTCAGTTCCTCATCAACACAGCCATGCCAGCCTCCGTCATCACCACCCCAGGGCTGGCCATCCATGACACTGTACGCGAGGCTTGCGACCGGGTCATCCAACTTCTGCTACTCAACCTCCAGAAGCTGGTGTACAACCGGGGGGCGGCCAGCTTGGCAGAGGCTCCACCTCGTGTGGTACCTTTCCTGGATGAACTAAAGGGCCGCGTACAAGAGCTTTGCGTGGAGACGCTGCGGTTGGAACGGAAACGCTTCCTGTGGTTGCACCAGCTGCTGGTCCTCCTGTCCGTTTACTGTACCCCGATTTGTGCCAGCGAGGCCCTCTTTTATTTACTGACGCTGGCTAAAAGCCAGGAGGAGCTCAACCTCGCCACACAGCTCTACACGGTCCTCAGCTCCTGTGTGGGCGGTTTGCTGCCCGCCACTGTCAAGAAATGTGTCTGCCAGATCCATGCTGGGGGGCTCTCTGAGCAGCACACGGCTCAGCTTTTCCAGAACCTGGCATTGATCATGCAATGGGAGGGTGAGGGCCCTGCCTCCATGGGCTACCAGTTGGGCCAAGCAATCTCACCATACCTCTATGACTTTGGCCAGCTCCTGCTCCACTGCAATCCCGAGGTTGCCCAAGCAGCCGCCTTGCTTCTCTCAGTGTGCCCCATGCCAAGGGCCATCCGGCCGGCTGACCTCCTCTTCCTCATCCGATCAGCTGTCCACCATTTCTTCTTGGTACTGCACTGCAAGCACCCCACCGGCATCAGCTATGCCTGCCGCCTCCTCTGCTGCCTGTGTGGGGCAACCCCCACTGCCAATAAGGCCATCCTCCAGCATCTCGTGGAGGGGTCCTTGCACCCAGGAAACAGCGAGCTCTTCGGTGGTGTGGCAGAACCCCCTGCCGCCGGAACCAACGCCGGCTTGGAAGGCACCAAGGTGTCCCTGCTTGACATCAACCGGCGCTTTATGACCACGGTGAACTTCTCGGGTAGCGTGTGGTCCGTGTTTCACGCCGGGGTGATCGGGAGAGGCTTAAAGCCTCCCCACGCCCCGCATCAACGGGAGCTGGAAGAGATCAACCAAAATATCCAGATTTTCCTGAGCTTGCTCCTGCGATGCTGTGGAGCCGGACGGGGCGGGCCCGAAACCTCACAGTCCATCGCCGTGGCGGTCAGTCCTGAGGCAGCGCAGACAGTGGCGGTGGTCTTGGTGGAGACCGTCTGCCCCGATGTCACCAACAGTGAGCTGACGTGGCCCCCCGAGGAGCACACCCGCAACACGGTGGAGCGAGACATCCAAATAGGTCGCTGCTTCCGCGACAACCCGCTGCTGTTCCAGCTGTTGAACTTGGTGGCGGCTGGGCGGCCGGCTTTGTGCTACTGCTCGGTGCTGCTCCGCGGCCTCCTGGCCACTCTCATGGCACACTGGGAGGCTTCCCGGGAGAACGACACCACCAGCTCTCCTTGGCATCTCCAAGCCTCCTGCGCCCTGGTGGCCTGCATGGGGGAAGGCCATCTCCTCCCACCTGTCCTCAGCAACATGCATGAGATCTTTGACCAGCTGGCCCCCTTTGAGGTCCACCTCTTGCTACTCAGCGTCTGGGACTACATGCACGACAACAGCCCCTTGCCACAGAAGTTCACCTTCGACGCCAACACCGGGCTCTTTTTCCGGGACTTCTGCAGGGACACAGACGCAGGCAAATTTCTCTACGTCTTACACAGCGTCCTGCATAAGAACATCGACCGTCTGGGGCTCCTTTCTGGCCGTTTCCAGACTTAACAATTTTTTATTGTTATTATTATTACTGTTTTATTATTGCTCAACAACTCGGTTGCTGTTAGGGGTCCTGCCAACCAAAAAATTCCATTTAATTGTGATGAATGGCAAAATTATCCAGTAGTAGTTGTGGGGGGAGCCAAACCTTTACAAAGCTGGGATGGTGTTATTTTAGACTTACTCAAGAGTAGGGGTGTCCAATCTATTGGAAAAGAAAAATCTGATTGTCCTTTATGGTTTGGTTGCCATTGATGTAGGACGGTGCAAAGCCTTTAATATACCAACTTGTATCTTTGTAGTTTATACACAAACTTTGTGTACAGTTTGTAAAGTTTGTACACAAACTTTAGTACACAAGCCTGTATCTTGGTTATCAGATAAGATCTTTATCTGGGGCTGCAAAATCTATGGGGAGACCCCCAGAAATAGGCTAACTGCAATCAGGAGAAAGGAAGAAACATGGCACCCCTTGCTTTTTTGGTACCCGCCATGTACCTATAAGGAATGGCTAATGGCACCCCCCTTACCTGTCTTTCCTTCTGCCACTGCCCTACTGTTGCCTTATCTTTGCTCTGCCTCACCAGTTTGAAGGGGAGGGGGGGTGGTAGGCAGCTGTTCTCCCACATGGCAGGCAGGTGGTGTAGCAGGTGTGTTAAAAGGGAGAGCAGTACATTTTGTGATCAATGTTTCCTACATTAAAAAATATTCATACCTCAATAAGGAGTCCAGTGTTGTTACATTTGAATAACGATAAGGTAATCACTTATTATTGCCATGGGTGTCGGAGGGTGCAAACCTTCCACGCTCTGCAGAACCAGTGAGGCCTTTTTGCTGCCAAGTTTACCCGTGTGACAGTGAACGTTGGCACATGTTGTCCTGCCACAGGCTGCTCTCTGAAAGAGAAGGGGAGCACTCTGATATTGTTATTGATATTGATACCTCATGTGCAGGTAGCCACCTTGGCTACTACCCTGGCAGTTTCCAGGCCTGATCCCAGCTCCTGGCACCGTTTCTGCAGCACAGAATTGCGGTGGGGGATGTGGAATGGCCTGGTGCCATTATTAATATTTATTTGTTTTATTTATTAATAAATATTAGTATTTATTTGTTTTTATTTATTAATATTAATATTTATTTGTTTTGGCAGGTGGCAAAACCATCTTTTCATGCACTAGTTCAGGGGCTGGATTTAAGACACAGGAGCAGCTGGTTCAAAACCATGCTCTGCCACAAAGCTTCCTTGGGCCAGTCTCTCTCTCTCTCAGTCTTGCCTACCTCACAGGGTTGTTGGAGGGAATGAATTAAATGCATCATCCTGAGCTTCTTGGAAGAAGGATGGAATAAGATAGGTAAAGACAAAAGATAATGGGGATAAGATAAAATAAATGAAACTGGACTTAGATGAATAGACCAGTATAGGATTGGACTCTGACAGTGGAATACCAGCCTCTGATTGGGCTGGTACAAGTCCTGTCGAAAAAGGGCTGTAAGACCCTCTGTGCCACTCCTGGGGGGTTAGGCCAGCACAGACCTGGCCTCCCCATGCCACCTTGGGATGGGAAGATGGGTGAGTTGTGCTGGCCTAAATTGATTAGGATTGCGTCCTGAGGCTGTCAACTCCATACTTTCGGGGGAGTAAGCTCCATTGACTACTGGGGGACTTACTGGTAGGTGTAGGCATCCAAAGCCTTGGGCTCTGCCATCCTATTCATGCTTCCCTGTGGAAAAAACCCCATTGAATGCATCTGTTTTTTCCACTTTACCACTGGATCACTCCAAGGCAGGAGAGAACTGTACCACTAAGGATACGGCTGTACCACTTCCAGGTAAGATGGAAAGGTAGTGGTAACCTATTGGTGTGTAACATTCCGAGTTGAGATAATGCCGTACCACTCAGGATGTGGATGTACCACTTTCAGGGAAGTGTACCTCTTACACTTTCCATGTAAGAGAAGGGTAGCAACCAATTGGTGTGGCTGTAACACTTCCAAAGAAAGAGAGGGCTTTACTACTCAGGGTGTGACTGTACCACTTCCATGTAAGAAGTGGCTACCAGGTAAGAGTGGGGTGGTTGTAACAGTTCAAGGGTACACTTTGGACAACACTACTGTACCACTTGGACTATACCACTTGGTATAGGTGTGGCTATGCCACTTGGGGTGTGGCTGTACCACTTTCAGATAAGAGAATCCAGGGGAGGGTGGCCCCATATCTAAGTAAAAAGGGGGCTTCCAAGTTAAAGGGGGGCAATACCACTCCAGCGCAAGAGAAGACTGTACCACTCAAGGTGTGGCTGTAAAGCTTGCAGGTAAGATGGATCTGTAACACACTGGTTGCAACCCTCCAAGAAGGGCTGTACAAGGGCTTCAGACAAGCAAGGGCTATACCACTTGGGGTATTTCTGCACCACTTCAAGGGGGTAGGAGTTTTGATTGATACAACTCCAGAGAAGTGTGGTCAGGACTGCAGCCTCAGCAGGTCTACTCAGGAGTAAGTCCCATTATTGCCAATGGGGCTTACTCCTAGGTAGGGGCTGCAGCCTGAGAGCCCAGCCCCAGTCAGGTCTGCTCAGAAGTAAATCCCTTTGTGGTCAATGAGGCTTACTCTCAGGTAGGGGCTGCAGCCTGAGAATCCAGCCCCAGTCAGGTCTACTCAGAAGTAAACCCCATTGTGGTGAATGGGGATTACTCCCAGGTAGGGGCTGCAGCCTGAGAGTCCCGCCCCAGTCAGGTCTACTCAGAAGGAAACCCCATTGTGGTGAATGGGGATTACTCCCAGGTAGGGGCTGCAGCCTGAGAGCCCAGCCCCAGTCAGGTCTACTCAGAAGTAAACCCCATTGTGGTGAATGGGGATTACTCCCAGGTAGGGACTGCAGCCTGAGAGTCCAGCCCCAGTCAGGTCTACTCAGAAGTAAACCCCATTGTGGTGAATGGGGATTACTCCCAGGTAGGGGCTGCAGCCTGAGAGTCCCGCCCCAGTCAGGTCTACTCAGAAGGAAACCCCATTGTGGTGAATGGGGATTACTCCCAGGTAGGGGCTGCAGCCTGAGAGCCCAGCCCCAGTCAGGTCTACTCAGAAGTAAACCCCATTGTGGTGAATGGGGATTACTCCCAGGTAGGGACTGCAGCCTGAGAGTCCAGCCCCAGTCAGGTCTACTCAGAAGTAAACCCCATTGTGGTGAATGGGGATTACTCCCAGGTAGGGGCTGCAGCCTGAGAGCCCAGCCCCAGTCAGGTCTACTCAGAAGTAAACCCCATTGTGGTGAATGGGGATTACTCCCAGGTAGGGGCTGCAGCCTGAGAGTCCCGCCCCAGTCAGGTCTACTCAAAAGTAAACCCCTTTGTGGTCAATGGGGCTTACTCCTAGGTAAGAGTGGCAGGGGCTGCAGCCTCAGAGCTGGATCTCCGTCCTGATTGGTCCGTACTTTCCCGCCTCTCTGTTTCTAGAGCTCTGATAGGCTGGCGGGCTCCAGGGCCCGCCCTCCATCCCTGTCACTCATTTTGTGCGCCATTTTGTGTCTGGCTAGCTGCCCAAGTGGGCCTTGCCTTGCCCCTTTCCCTTCCTTCCCCCCCCCCACAGGCTCTCCCCATGGCCCCCCTCATGGAACCAGCCCTTCATGGTGGAAGGCTTGGGCCTGTAAGGGGAGGTCAGCCTCAAAGTGGGGCTGGGGAGTGGGGAACCATGCCCCCCCAGCCTGGGGTAGTGGGGGGCTGGGGAGTGGGCACAGGCTGTGGGGCAGAGGGCAACTTTGTGGAAGGGGGAACCAAACCTTGATGGGGTGGGAGGGGCTGGTGGGGTCTGGGGCCTTTAAGAGTGGGGCAGGGGAGTGGGGAACCATGCCCTCCCACCAGCCTGGGATAGTGGGGGGCTGGGGAGAGGGCACAGGCTGTGGGGCGGAGGGCACCTTTGTGGAAGGGGGAACCAAACCTTGATGGGGTGGGAGGGGCAGGTGGGGTCTGGGGACCTTTCAGGATAGTTGGGGGATAGTGGAGGTGGCTGTGGGGGGACAGGCAATTGGGGGGAAGGGAGCCATGCCTCCCAGCAGCCTTGGGGGAAGGCAAGCCTTGATAGGGATGGGGTGTTGGCAACTGGGGAGCCATTATGGGAAGTGTGGGGACAGGCAATGGGGGCAGCCTGGACGCAGGAAAAGGAGGGGGGAATGGATCAGTCTTGGTCAGGGGTCATCTTTGGGGGAGGGGGCAAGCCATAACCCCCTTTTGACCAGCCTGGGAGAATGGGGGCCTTGGTGGAGGAGCAAGCCATGATGGGGGTGGGTGATGGTTAAAGGGGAGAGAGGGGTGATGGGTTATAGGGGACTATGTGGGGAAGCTGCAGAGGGAGCACAGGCTGTGGAGTGGAGGGGAAAGGGAGTGCGCCTGTCTGGGTCAGGGGGTGCCTTTGTGGGAGGGTGTAAGCCAAGCATACTAGCAGACTAAAGAGAGATGGCTAATGGATCCTAGGGGCAGTGGGGAGCTGGGGAGAGGGAATCTGCATGGGGGGGAGTAGGGGGCTAAACAAGGGTAGAGAGGATGTCATAAGGTGTCCCTGTCCTATTCATTGAAGGGCTCCCATTCATGGTATTGTGAATGAGGAGGGCCACATTTGCATAACAAGGTACTGGGGGTGAAGGGTCTTGTGGGGAGCATCTTGGAATCCAAGGCATGGTTATGGGGGGGAGACTTGGGACCAGGAATTGGCATCATTGGGAATGCAACTGGGGGTCTAGAGGGAGGTGTTATGTCCTGGGTGGTCTAAAGGGGCGATGCTACTGAGCATTCAAGATTCCTCAGACTCTCATTCTTCTTCGCCACCAGCTAGACCCACGTTCACCTGGTTCTGCCCCACTGCTGTTTCGGATCTGGCCCGTTTCCGCTTCGTTCTTGGTTGTGCCCCATGTGCCAACGGGGACTTCTGAATGGTTCATTCTAAGCTGCAGTCCTTCATTCAGTTGGCTGAAAAAATTTGGAGATCCCATTGCCCCGGCCGGGCTGGCATTCATGCGCCGGGCAGTGCCGTATCCTCCACTGGTATGCACTGGTATGCACTGGTATTCATATATTGAAAAGTTTTTGTGAACTGGATGAAGGCATGTAAGCTGGGGGGAAGCCCCGATGTGGGGAAGGGAGGGAGTGAAGTCATGGAGCAGTGGGGAAAAGGGAGGGCACAGGCAGTGGGGATGGCTGTCATGCTTGGAGCAGAGGGTCATGGGGAACCTTTGTGGGGAGGATATGGGATGGTCTTGGTAGGAGGGCAAGCAGGGGATGGGATGGGGTGAAGCCTTGGGAAGGGAGGTGAAGGTGGTGAGGGAGTAAGCCTCACTCAGAGCTCACATGATCCTGAGACTTCTCATGCCCAGGCATTCCAGTAAAGATAAGTGGGGTCATAAGGGAGTGAATGTGGGGTCACTCCCCCACATTATGACCCCACCAAAATGTGGGGTCATAAGGGAGTGAAGCCATTGAGACAGTGGGGAAGCTGGGAAGGGCTCGGGTAGTGGGGGCAGATGTGACACTTGGAGAAAAGGAGATTGGGCCATGGGAAACCTTTGTAGGGGAGAGGTTATGGCTCCCTATCCTCCATTCCACCCCTGCGGAGAAGGCCACCCCCTCTGCTTCATTCCATATGCCACCCCTGTGGAGAAAGGCCAAGCTGCAGAGGATATGGGGTGGTCTTGGGAAGAGACGGTCCATGGCTCACTGAACAGCAGATGTCTTGGTGGTGGCCAAGACTTGATGTGTGTGGGTCTTGTCGCCAAGACTTGATGTGGGTCAGGAGGGCGTGTTGACTAAAGGTAGGGGTGTGGTGGTGCTATGGCTGCCCTCCCATCATCCCCCTTTTGCCTCCTCCTATATTTCTCTCCGTCTTTGGCAATCCCCCATAGCAATCTGCTGGAAACCTTGAACTATGTGGGGTAGGATGAGATCTGCAGGATATGCGTGGGGATGAAGGCTCCAAACACCCGAGCCCCTAAGCACTCGAGCTCCCCACATGCGTGTCCTGCAGCTGGACTGTCTTTAGGATTGCAGCCACAAGCTGGTCTACATTAGGGTTGCGCCCTTAGTTAGAGAAACGTGTTTTTCTGTCCTGCTTCCTCCTTTGAAATGCCTACATCCCATAATGGTTCTTTTAATATTTGCTTTAGGGGTGAAACCAGGATGGATGGAACCATAGAAGAAGAAATACCTCCAGGAAGATGGACAGAAGGCTAATAGCTTGAGCAGGAAAAGTTATTTTTTTAAAAATTATTTATTTGTGAGTTTGCTGTTTTAAAACAGTTTTTAGTTTCTGTGTTTTAATGGTTTTAAATTGTATGTTTCCATTTAATGTTTTAATTATGTTTTATTGTAAGCCACTTTTGGTCGGGCTAATGGCCCGAGAAAGGTGGGATATAAAATTTAAAAAATAAAATAATAATATTTATTATTATTATTAATAATAATAATTAATGGGACCCATTAATGGGACCCATTAATGTGACTCCAAATGTGCCAAGGGGGGACCCATTAATGTGACTCCAAATGTGCCAAGGGGGGACCCGTTAATGTGACTCCAAATGTGCCAAGGGGGAGACCCATTAAAGTGACTCCAAATGTGCCAAGGGGGGACCCATTAATGTGACTCCAAATGTGCCAAGGGGGGACCCGTTAATGTGACTCCAAATGTGCCAAGGGGGGGACCCATTAAAGTGACTCCAAATGTGCCAAGGGGGGGACCCGTTAATGTGACTTCAAATGTGCCAAGGGGGAGACCCATTAAAGTGACTCCAAATGTGCCAAGGGGGGGACCCGTTAATGTGACTTCAAATGTGCCAAGGGGGGGACCCATTAAAGTGACTCCAAATGTGCCAAGGGGGGGACCCGTTAATGTGACTCCAAATGTGCCAAGGGGGGGTGTTTTTAGACCCTCACTCCACACAGCATTGTTGGGCAGCCGCTGTTTAGGATTTCAGGCAGGGGTTTTTCCCAGAGTGATGGGGGGGATCTTGCGGAGCTGTTACCATCTGAATATATCTGTAAATATATATATTTGTAAATATATGTGAATATATTATGTAAATATATATTGAATCTATTTACATAAATAAATATATTACAGATGGTACTTATATGAATGAATGAATTCAAATCATAAGTCCAATTCATAAAAACCTTTTAATGCAAAGAAAGGGGTGATCTCCAAACAGGTTCATACACTTTCACAGAGAGTATTACAGGGCTTGCCTTTGGGATGCATCTGACCCCCAACATGGAGCTTTTGGGTACCCCTGCATTAGACTGTGTACATTTATGCTGCTTTAAAAATATATTAATAGTGACAAATTATTAGGAATTATTAATAATTAGGAAGCTCTGCCAGAATCTTGGTCACATTTGCTGCAACCTAAAATTTTCTGTTACTGCCACAGAAACTGCAATCTGCTCCTTGAGGACTAGAAACTTGAATTTGGGGGCAGCCCCAGGTCTACCAACATTTACTTAGGAGTAAGGCTGCAATGCTAAAGACACTTTCCTGGGAGTAAGACCTATTCAACACAATGGAGCTTACTTTTGAGTAGACATAGTTCGGATTGTGATCACCATCCCATTGACTACAGTAGAACTTGCTCCTGAGTAGACATGCCTAGAATTGGGTTTCTGCATCCTGCTACTGGTGGGTGTCTTGAAACTTGAATGTGGGGCAGCCCAAGACCTATCCACATTCAGGAGTATGCTCCATTGACTACAATGGAATTTACTCCTGAGTAGACATGCATAGACTTGCAGCCAGCTCAAGTGTCTTGAGGACTTGAAAGCTGAATCTTGGGGACAGCCCCAGGGCTAGCTACACTTACTTGGGAGTAACCCCATTTGCTACAATGGGACTTACTAGATGTGCCTAGGTTTTGGTTTACGCAACCTGCTCATTTTCAGTGTCTTGAGGACTAGAAGCATGAACCAATTTTCACTTCCTCAGTGAGTAAGCTCCATTGACTACAAAGGGACTTACTTCTGGGTAGACAAACATAGGCTTGGCTTCAGCTCCTTTTGAGTGCCTTCAGGATTAAAGACTTGAATCCAAACCTATCCACGCTCAGGAATAAGTCCCACTGACTACAGTGGAATTTACTCCTGAGTAAATATGCATTAAACCAGCTCCTTTTGAAAGGACTTGAATCTTGGGGAGAACCCCAAACCTATCCACAGTCAGGAATAAGCTCCATTGACTACAGTGGATTTACTCCTGAGTAGACCCACATAGGCTTGTGCTTCTGCAACCTGCTCCTTTTGAGTGCCTTGATGATTAGAAGCTTGAATTTGGGGGCAGCCCCGAACCTATTCTCACTTACTTGGGAGTAAGTCCCACTGACTACTGGAACTTGCTCCTGAGTTGACTTACCTAGACTTGAGCTTCTGCAAGCAGCTCCTTGCAGAACAAGAAACTTGAACTTCGGGCAGCCCTAAGCCTACCTACACTTACTTGGGAGTAAGCCCATTAACTTAGAATGGGACTTACTCCTGAGTAGAAACACATAGGCTTGGCTTCTGCAACCAGCTCCTTTTGAGTGCCTTGAGGATTAAAAACTTGAATCTAAACCTATCCACACTTACTCAAGAGTAAGCCCCATTGATTACTGTGGATTTACTCCTGAGTAGAGCCACATAGGCTTGTGCTTCTGTAACCTGCTTCTTTTGAGTGACTTGATGATTAGAGGCTTGAATTTGGGGGCAACCCCAAACCTATTCTCATTTACTTGGGAGTCAGCCCATTGACTACAATGGGACTTACTCCTGAGTAGACACAGATAGGCTTGGCTTCTGCAACCAGCTCCTTTTGAGTGTCTTGAGGGCTAGAAACTTGAATTTGGGGGCAGACCTAGGCCTACTACACTTACTTGGGAGGAAGCCCATTGAGTACAATGGGACTTACTCCTGAGTAGACACACATGTGCTTCTAAAACCAGCTCCTTTTTGAGTGCATTGAGGACTAGAAACTTGAATCAAAACTTATCCACGCTTACTCAGGAGTAAGCTCCATTGACTAGAATGGGGCTTACTCCCGAGTAGACGTGCACAGAATGAAAGCACTGCAATGGAGGTGGGAGACTCCCCCATTCATTCTGCAGCCACCCAGCTGGGAAGCCCTGGAATGAATGGAGCTGAGTGGGCGTGGCCAGCTGGTCCGCGTCGCGCCACGCGATTGGTGGAGACGCATCCTCCGATTAGCCAATAAGGAGCCGAGGCCTGGACAAAGGGGCGTGGCCACGAGCTGGGCGGAGTCAAGAGGGATCCAAGATGGCGGCGGTGGCAGAGCCTGGGAGGTGAGAGTGGGGCAGGCTGGGGTGGGGGTTGGGGGGGTCAGGGAGCGTCACCCCACAAGTCCCTCCCCTCAGCACCCCCCAAGCTCTCCCCTCAGCACCCCCCAAGCTCCCCCCATGGAATTTCCTACAATGCACCTTTCTGGCCCCCCAGGTGTGCCCCCCATAAACACCCCATGGATTTCTAGGCCTCCCCATAAGTGCCTTCACCCCACAATTCATGGCTGTGGGGCACGCACCCCCATATATGGTTCCCCCTGCAGGTTCAGACCAAAAATGCCCCCCTCCTAGCCCCCCATGTCTGCCCCATAACCACCCCATTGACCTCTGGCCCCCCACAAGTGCCTTCACTCAGTATTCCCACACATAAGTCTTCACCTCCATATAAACACACTGACTGGCTCAGGTACAAAAAGGCCCCTTCCTGGCCCCCCAAGTCTGCCCCATAACCACCCCATGAACCTCTAGCCCCCCACAAGTGCATTCAACCACTACTCCGCCATATAGGTCTTCACCCCCCATATAAACACACTGACTGGCTCAGGACAAAAAGGCCCCTTCCTGGGCCCCCAAGTCTGCCCCATAACCACCCCATGGACTTCTAGCCCCCCACAAGTGCATTCAACCACTACTCTGCCGTATAGGTCTTCACCCCCCATATAAACACACTGATTGGCTCAGGCCAAAGATGCCCTTTCCTGGACCCCCAACTCTGCCCCATAACCATCCCTTGGACCTTTAGCCCCCCCCCAGTACCTTCACTCCATTGCACCCCAATTTCCCCATATGTCTTCACTCCCCCATATAAACACCCTGACTGAGGCAGGCAAAGAATGCCCCCTTCTTGCACTCCCAAGTCTGTCCATAACAACTCCTTGGACTTCTACATCCCACATAGGTTCCTTCACTCCCAGTTCACCCCAACTCCCCTATATAAGTCTTCACCCCCCAATATAAGTACTCTGAGTCTTGCCAAGAATGCCTCTTCCTGGCCCCCCAAGTCTGCCCCTAACTGCCCTTAGAATATCTATACCCCCATAAGTGCCCTTATTACACGCTGACTACCCCATATAAGCACCCTGAATCGGTCATACCCTGACCCCCCACAACCATTCCTTTGACTTCTAGCCCTCCCCATAGGCCCCTTCACCTCCATGTCCAGCCATGCAAATGCTGCCCCTCCCCATTATATCTCCCCATTTATATCCTCCACCCCATTGTTGTTCAGGTCAAGAATGCCCCTTCCCCCCATCTTTCCCCTTGGATTCCTAAACCCTTCATAAGCCCCTTCACCACCTTGCCTACCTCTGCAAATGCTGCCCCCTCCCTACTTATAGCTACACCCCAGATAAGCCCCTACTTGCCCTCCATGTATCATAATCATCCCTTGAACTTCTAGTTCTCACCCACAAGCCCCTTCACCCCACTACTTAGCTATGCAAATGCTGCCCCCTCCCCATTTATATAAGCACTCTGTCTGGGTCAGGCCAAGAATGCTCCTTCCTTTCGTCGCACTTCTGCCCTATAACCACCCCTTTAATTTCTAGACCCCCCATTGCCTGACTGTACAAGGATTATGGGAAGGACTAGTTCCCCTCTTCATTTATAGGAAAAACCCTGCTGAGTAAGACCCCTTCCTGTCCCCCATATCTGCCTCTCATGACCACCCCTTGAATTTCTAGACACCCCCATGATATCATATTTACTCAAATCTAACGCTCACCTTTTCAGTCAAATTTACAGTGCAATCCTAAGCATGTCTACTCAGAAGTAAGTCCCATTAGGTTCAGTAATAATTACTCCCAGGAAAGTGTGGTTATGATTATTGCCTTAGACTTCAGCCCTAAAGACACAGTTCTAAAGACTCCAGTAAACATTTTTTCTAACCTCGAGCCATTTAAAACGGGTGCGCATGAGATTTGATGGTGCATTGGATTTGAGTAAATATGGTGCTGCTTTACTCAGCAGGTAATTAATCTGTGGAACTCCTTGCCACAGTATGTGGTTGGTGATGACATCTGGCCTAGATGCCTTTAAGAGGGCATGAGCTACATCCCATGATGGGTGTGTACGACCTCTGTATTTTAGATGTAAGCACCCCCGAATGCCATAGGACACCAGGATGTGGGTCTGTTTTTGTCTTATGCGGCATCTGGGGGGCCACTGTGAGATCCAGGAAGCTGGACTAGATGGGCCTCTGGCCTGATCCGGTGAGGCTCTTCCTACATAATTAGTCTTGGGAACTCCTTGCCACAGGATGGGCCACTGTGAGATCCAGGAAGCTGGACTAGATGGGCCTCTGGCCTGATCCAGTAAGGCTCTTCCTACACAATTAGTCTTGGGAACTCCTTGCCACAGGATGGGCCACTGTGAGATCCAGGAAGCTGGACTAGATGGGCCTCTGGCCTGATCCAGTAAGGCGCTTCTTACATAATTAGTCTTGGGAACTCCTTGCCACAGGATGGGCAACTGTGAGATCCAGGAAGCTGGACTAGATGGGCCTCTGGCCTGATCTGGTGAGGCGCTTCCTACATAATTAGTCTTGGGAACTCCTTGCCACAGGATGGGCAACTGTGAGATCCAGGAAGCTGGACTAGATGGACCTCTGGCCTGATCCGGTGAGGCGCTTCCTACATAATTAGTCTTGGGAACTCCTTGCCACAGGATGGGCAACTGTGAGATCCAGGAAGCTGGACTAGATGGACCTTTGGCTTGATCCAGCAGGGCTCTTCTTAAGTTCCTATATCATGCCAATGGGGTACCTACCACAACCTGCTTCTCATTCAACCAGCCAGGTGTTTCCCTACCCCATAGTCATTCTCGGTCATATATCTACTTCTTAACACAGAAATTCAGGGCTCCTCTTTCCTCATCACCTTCTGGATCCAGTTTGGTAAAACTTATAGGATTTAAACTATAGGATTATAGTTATAGGATTTCCTATACACTTATAGGATTTCCCATTTGGACCCCTTCCATAACACCTACCTTCCTTTCTTGGTTGATGAATGGTTAGGTATAGGTAACCTCTGGGGAAGGATCAATAGCAATCGGCAGAGACCAATTATCTTAACAAGGTTTCTTTAGGTGAACCCGCAGGAGAGTGGCTAATGTCCCGCGTGGGAGTGATCAAAGGGGCACCTGATCCATTTTCCCCTAACAGGACCACAGAATAGACCATAGCATGGAGGCCAGGAGGGATGTGGCGCTCTACAGCTTGAGATGTGGGTCATCTGTATGGCCTGGTGGTTCCCAACCTTTAGGATCCCCCAGACTACTGAGGCAGAAATTGGAATTGTTGTGGACCATTTGCAACCTCCCCCACTCTCTGCACACAAAACACGCAATTAAATTATATTTAATATTAATTATTTAAATAATATATATTCAGATATTTATTATTTATAGAAAAATGTGTGGGTAACCTCTTTGGGAGGTTATGGAGAAACATCTCCCAAGTGCATCCTGCCCCATGGACTACCAGAGAGGGTGGTGAACGGGCTATCCACTGGCCTTCTCTGGTGGTCCACGAGGTGCATTGCCCAGTGAGACACTGGAAGTAATCAAAGGTGGTCTTGTGGACCACGTAAGAGGTCCATCTGTGGGCCAACGACCCACGGGTCCACCTTGGACCACCAAGGACCTTCAGAGGTCCACCTTGCAGACCACCTGTGGGCCAAGGACCAAAGGTTGGGAACCAGTCGCCCAGCCCAGTAGTTTTCATGTCCTTTATACTGGGAAAATGGATCTTAGGCTAGATGGACCCAAACAGGAACCACCAGGCTTGGAGACACAACTGCGTCATCGAGTTGAGCATCAACCTCCCTTCCCAGATCCCTCCATGCATGCCCTATAGTGCTCTCTTTGTCTGTCCTTAATCTGTGTGGCCCCTCCAGCTCCAAATATTATCCTCTTTCCTCATATAGGAGGACACACCCCATAAAGTTTTAAGTTCGGGTCTGGCTCTCCTTGTTTTTGTGTCTCCGACCTTCCACATGGCAGAGGCAGGCGCACTGACCTTCGTACCAGAGGGGAACGCCTGTCCTTTGCCCCCTCTCTGTGGCTGTAGTTTGGCTTCCAGCTTGAACTAGCAGCACCACCCACGTTCAAAATGTGCTGTGGGTGGCTTGAAGGCACCTAAAGGTGCCTGGCAAGTGCCCAAAGCCCATGCTCTTGGAATCAAGAAGTGATGTTCCAGAATCTAGTTTTGGATCTACAGAGCCTTCTCTAAAAGTGATACAGAGGTACTATGGATCTCATCAATTATTAATTATTATTAATTAATAATTAATACTGGCCAACCCTTTTTCAAAGAGCTCAGAGTTGCATCCAAGTTCTTCTCCCTTCCCATATTAGATACAAATTGGTGAATAAGATTACATAGAGGTCTGACCACTTGAAAAGGATTTGTGGCACATCAAAGTGACGTTAAGGACTCTCTACGGCAGCGCCACCCCTGCCGCAGCTTGTGACGTTGATGTTAAGGACTCTTTACGGCAGCGCCACCCCTGCTGCAGCTTGTGGCGGTGAGTTCCGCATGCTTCAGCAGTGATATTGAAGAAACATTTCCGTTTTTGCTCCCTCTTGCCAGGTTCAGTATGGTGGCCGTCGCCTGGCTGGCGCTGTTCCTGGGGATCGCCGGTGCGGTGGACAGAAGCAACTTCAAGACCTGTGACCAGAGCTCCTTTTGCAAGTGAGTGGTGGCTCCTCATGGATGGAGGGTGGGTGGGCTGGCATTGGAGGGCGCCCAGTTGCCCCTGTTTCCAAATCCTTGGAGGGGAGCTATTGGTCTGCGAAGATGGGTGGATGGAATTTTTGTCCTCTGTTTCTCCTCTGTAGGCGCCAGAGGAACGTGAAGGCCGGGAGCTCCCCATACAGGGCCCTGCTGGAGTCTTTGCAGCTCACCCAGGAGTCGATGAAAATCCAGCTGGTCAATGAAGTGAACAAGGTGAACACAGACAGGGGGATGTGTTTGGAGGATGAGAAAGTTTTGGGCATGATCCCTCCACTGAATCTGCCCTATGGGGCTACCATGAGAACAACCCCAGTGGGCGCATAAGACAATCAAACCGGATGTGCTGGGTGAGGCAGCAAACGACCCCTTTTTGGGAGGGGGTGAGGCCTCTAGGAAGCCCACCAAACATAGGGTGATAGCCTTATGTCCTCAACCTTTGGCTGGATCAGGGAGGGGAGAACCATGCGCCTATGTGCTACCAATGGGTCACGATCCTCTGCTCTAATACCTGCATGTCAAAAACAACCATGTCAGGAAGAAGGCTGAGCTTGGACTCTTTCTCCTGAATTTTCAATAAGTGGAGATTTTGTTTGGTTTAGGACGCAGTCCTAACCATGTCTACTCAGAAGTAAGCCCCATTGTGTTCAATGGGTCTTACTCCCTAGGATTGCAGTCATCCCCTCTCATACCTGCACTCTGCAGTTGGATAATCCAGGCTCACATGTACCCCCATACGGTTTGGGGGCGCAGAGCCTTTACTGGGTGACAGAAATTGAATCTTAAAAGCTTTTGGTGTTTATCTATCCAAGTAGCTTGTGGGTGAAAGTTGTGGGGCGCATGCCTTATTGTGGGGCACATGCCTTGCACACATAAGACCACAGGTTCAGCTTCCTGCACTCAAAGCGATCTCAGGCCGCAATCCTAAAGACACTTTCTTGGGAGTAAGACTCATCGAACACAGTGGTGCTTACTTTTAAGTAGACATGGTTAGGATTGTGCTCTCAGGTTCAAGGTGGGACTTAGGTCTATCTAAAACAGTGCTGTTGCGTGCCGCAAGGGCACACACCGAGCCACAGGTGATGCATGATCTCTCGTTTGCTCCGCTCCTAGGTTCCTCTCCTCCTCGAGCTCTACGGCTTGAAAGATAACATGACGCGGATCCGGATCAACGAGTTGAATCCGCTCAAGCCCCGCTTTGAGGTACCAGACGTGTTAATCCAGGACCCAGCAACCAGCAGGTATGCGTGTCAGTATCTGCATGTCCAAACGCACTAGGCAGTGTGTGGGTGGTCTTATTGGGGCATGGGTGGTCCGAGATGGGCGCAAGCACCCCCTTCCTATAAAGCCCCTATGAGGAGGCTCATCAGAAGCAGGGGAGGATGCCATTCAATGGTGTAGAGCCCTCGGGTCACGTATCTTCCCCTCCAGAACTTCTCTGCATGCAACCCAACTACTCTATTCTTTCTCCCCCTCCGCCACCCCTTCCCCAAGATTGTCAGTCACAGGTCGGGACGACAACAGTGTAGAGCTCTCACTTGGCGGCGGGAGCCACAAGCTCATCCTGACGGCGAAACCGTTCCGCATGGACTTGCTGGAGGGGCGGGAGCTGGTGCTGAGCGTGAACTCCCGGGGCCTGCTGGTTTTTGAGCATCTGCGACCACGGAAGGACTCGTGAGTACCAGACATAAAAGGATCTGTTGGGAGAGATCTAAAGGGATCTAGCCAAGCGATCCCAGACATGAAGGGATCTAGCAAGGCGATCCCAGACATGAAGGGATCTAGCCAGGCGATCCCAGGCGTAAAGGGATCCCAGATGTAAAGGGATCTAGCCAGGGGGAGAGCCTACTGCTTGTGTGGTGGGATCTTGGACAACTCTTGATTAGCTAGTAAGGAAGGAGGGAGAGTGGAGAGGCTTATAGGTTTCTTTTTCATTCGCTTCCTTTCCTCGGGATGTGGTTTTTCATAGCCTATCTTAACAGGAGAGGGTCCATTGAAAGCCTACCTAGAGGTTAAATTTAGCCAGTTATTAACACTGATGAGCTTATTTAAAAGTCTCTTTTCCCCCATAAACAACGCAAGGCAAATTTGATCAATGAAATATACAATAATCAACATCGATTTAATGTTTTAAAATAGCACACAGATCAGGCTTCCTTTCCCTGAGTTCCAAGACCACAGTTGGTCTTGGTACTAGGTAGGGAGTTGGTCTAGGTAGGTTGGTCTAGACCAATTGGTCTAGGTAGGGAGACCTACCTAGCTAGGCAGACAGTTGGTCTAGGAAGGGAGCTCTAATCCTTTCTCCTGTCGTACCCACCTGCGATATTGATCCCGATCAAGCACCCCCCCCCCCACTCATATAAATAGAGACTATACTATATACTAGGGGTCTCCAAACCCTGGCCCGGGGGCCAGATGCAGCTTCTAACCAGCCCACGGCCAGCCTCTGGTCCCCTAAGAGCCTCTGACCCAGTTTGTTGAAACACAACTGGAGAAGTAATGGGGGGACTGGGATGAATTTGAGTGTGTGCTTTAATAATTAATAATAACAACATCAACAACAATAATAATAATCGTTATTATTATCATTCAGTTTCATGTGAATGAAATCAGCACGAAATTGTTTGCTGTTTATTTATGCTTGATTTTCAATAAAATATTATTATTATTATTATTATTATTATTATTATTATTATTATTATTATTATTATTATTATTATTTCAGTGTTGGTGCTTACAGAAATCCTGGAAATTTGAGCTCATTTATTCATTAATCAAAATTCCATCTCAAATTTATTTATTTAAATTTTATATTTAAATTTATTTTCCAGCCCTCGACCCCATGCTAGATATTTGATATGCCCAAAACTTTGGAGACCTCTGGCGTATACAGAATATTTTTAAATTTTTAATTTAAAATTTTTTTTAATTAATATTGGTGGAATATTTTTAAATTTATCTGATTTATGTATTAGATTTGAACTCCGCCTTTCTCTCCAAAGGGCATCCGGGGTGGCTAACAATCAATAAAAAACATAATAGGATACAGTTAATTAACGGTAAAATACGTGTAAAGCAGTAAAATACAATTAAAACAGTATAAAATATGCAGTCAGCAATAAAAATTCTGAGTAAAAGACAATTTCAAAGTACTATAGCGGCTATATATGGGCTGTGGGTGGCGCAAGTGGCTAAGACACTGCGCTTGTTAACCAGCAGGCCAGGGTTCGAGACCCGGGTCGGCCCCACAAGACAGGGTGAGCTCCTGTCCTTAGCCCAGCTCTGCGACGCAGCTGGATCCAATCGTATTGGCTCTGCCTTTCCATTGGAATAATTCAGTGGCGTGGAGAGGGGGGATTTGCTGCTTGGGTAACAGCCTATCCTCCATAACAATCCAACCCAGGCTTTCGTGCTTCGCATGCAGCGTATGCAGCGCCAAGCACGATACCATAGTCTTCAAGACTGACGGAGGCCTGCTTTTATAGCGGCTATCAGATAGAGCTCTTAATCCAGACTGTTGTGAACTTGGGCAAGCTACCTACCTGCGGTATGAGCATACTGTTGCTTGCCTACCTTGTAAGGTTGTTGTAAGGCGACATCAAACTGAGAGTAAACCACTCTGCAGACAAATGATGAGTAAATTACAAATGATTTTTTCCAGGGAGATTGTAATCTTTAGTTGACACAAATGAGGCCTTTTATAGTATAGTATAGTACTATACTATACTATAGTATAGTAAATATACTAGTAAGTATAGTATAGTAAATAGCAGCTGTGGAGGCCCAGATTAGGGTGAAACCCTCACCTCTCCTCTGCCACCTTCCTATTTGGTTGGGTGCTCTAGTCTGGGTGCTATTTTGGAAACAGAAGTTTGACTCATCAGTGCTTAATGAACTTGATGCAATTAAACGTCTAGTTTGTTCCTTATTTACCGCAGAAGCTTGAGCCAGGGTGTCTGTTCCCTGCAACTGCATTCCCTTTTTCTCCCAGCTGAGGGCGCTGCTGGGGGTGGCACTGTTTATTAACAAAGCACATGACTGGCCCCCTTTGAAAAATGGGGGCGGGGGAGAGGGTGCTGGGTTAGCACATGCCTCTCATTGGGAAGGGCTCATGGCTTTCTGGTTATCATTTTCTCAATAGGGGCCTGACTCTTTTCTGGTGAAGGGGGTGTCAATCTGCCCATGCTTCTCTTCTCCCCTCCGCCTCCCTTCCCCGTTTTGCACCCAGCGCCAGGCAGGATCGGGACCAACCGGGGCGGGTGGATCATGGCGTCTCTGCGATTCCATGCAACTGACTCTCTCATTGTGTTTTCTGTTTTTTGTCGATCTGTGCCTCCCCCTCCCGCCGACCCCCCCAGTTTCTCGGATAAAGTTAGTAGCACGGTCGTTAGCATGTGGGATAGGATCAAGAACCTTTTTTCTAGGTAAATCTGCAGCTTCTGCTACTGTTTCTGAACCCCCCTTCCCCTCTGCTTAGAGAGTGGCGCTCTGCCCTTCCTACGTCGTTGTGTGGACCACAATTCTTTCTTTCTCCCCCAAGCCTTGGGGTTGGGTCTTCGGGGAGGGGGGGGAGAGAGATGGTTGTGAATCTCAAAAATCCCTCAGCGGGGTGACCTGCAGGTGTGAACTGCTTGGGTTTAGCTGTGAGTAATGTTATCATTAGTATTATTAGTATTATTATTAATATAAGTAATATGCTTAGAAAGATTAATATGATTGGTATTATTATTAATAGTCATATACCTAGAAGGGCCAGTTACTCTCCCCCCCACTAAATAAGAGAGGAATATCCAATATTATCTGCAGCTCTGTATTTTTGGGAGCTGAATGGTTCCATTCCTTTGGCTCATTCCTATAGCCCAGCATAGGCAAAAGCCATATATATGTGTGTACACACACACACACACACACACACACACATAATGATCATATATACATGTGTTTGCTGATCATTATATATAATCATTATATTATATGATCATATATGTAAAGGGGTTAGGACCCAGAACTCACCCCACCCGCCACACACACACACACAGATAAAGTTGGGGTCCAATGCCAGAGCTCCCACAATTTGTTTGGAGGCCTTTACTGGGTTTTGATGGTCCAGCAACCCGTTCTATTAGCCTCCTCTAGAATAGTCCCCATACGTCCCCCAAAGCTACTTCTAGTTTCCCGAGGCCACTTCCAGTTTGCTCTCGAAAACCAGAAGTAGCTTCTGGAGGCTTCCGCAGGCCGTTCTGAGACCCACACAGATCAATAGAGTGGATTGCTAGATGGGCACATCCCAGGAGAGGCCTCAAGAGCACCCAGGTAAGTAATTGTGGGAGCTTCCATGACCCCTGTCTGGACCATTTGTTGATTAAACCTATAGATCTGTGGGTACTAAGTGTCCACTGTACTGATGTCAACATCCCTGAATGCCCTGTGGGGTTATAGAGGAAAAGAATTTGCTCTTTCCAGGAGGCTTAAAATCTAAGGCTGCAATCCAGAGTAACTATGGGACCTTTTACACCGACATAGTTATGGTGCCACCTATGGGAAACCTATGGGAAATGCATAGAGCAATCCAGAGTAATCCCTTGTGACTCTCCCTGTTTGGTGTGCAGTGCAATAAGGAGTATTTGGAATGCGCTTGCCTGCAAAGCAATTAAGGTGCAACTTTTTTTAAGCGCACATCTAACATCTGTGTGTCTTTCAGTGCGCAGCTAAAAGCATGCGCAGTGTGTGTGAATGAAGCCAGTACATGTACCGCAGAAGCTTGTGGCACATAAGAACACAAGACCCTTGCCGGCCCTTACGCAGCACAATCCCATACGTGAGTTCTCAGATGCCAATCCCGTTGTTTGTTATAGGACTGACTCCTAGGGTTGTGTATAGGATTGTAGCTCGCTTCATCCAGCACCTGATTCTAGGAAGCCCACAAGCAAGAATTAAGGCAGTCTCCCCTCTACTGTTGTCCCCCTCCAGCTGGTATCTAGAGGTAGACTGTTGCTGAACCTTGAGGCTCATCCCTATCTGACCTTATGGCTGTTGACTTGAATTCCACCCTATTGACTGTGCTCAATGTTTGCATGGGGTGGAATCTCATCCCCACAAGTTCACACCATCTGTTGTTCTGTCCGGTATCACTAAGGTTCTCCCAGCATGTTGTACACAGGTTCCTAATAGGGCTTGTTCCAACAAACAAGTTCCAGGAATGCTTCCATCAATGGAAACAGCGCTGCATTAAGTGTGTGGCTTCCAAAGGGCACTACTCTGAAGGGGATTAAATACCAAATTGTTACGTGTTGCAGTTTTCTTTTTATACCAGCAGTCCTAATACTTATTGATCACACCTCGTATGTTAGTATACGTTTCTGGGTGCATGAATGTAGGGCTGGTTGATGGGCAGCTGTCATTTGATTCGTAACCGAGACCTTGAAAGAACTGGTAGATCTTAGCTCAAGTATGATCTTGGCTCAACTAGTAGATCTTGGCTCAACTTGTCGGTTGGCCAGACAAGTGGGGGTCCAACCCATCCAAATGTGGGGGGACACAGCACACCCAAATAGGAAGGGCTAACCTGATAGCCCTTCTGAGGCTCAGGCTACAATCCAGAGTAACGACGGGAGCTTTTACACCGACGTAGTTATGGCGCCACCTATGGGAAATGCATAGAGCATAGAGTGCCTCTTACGTCTTCCCATAGTTACTCTGGATTGTAGGGTCAGATTGCTTCCTCCCATCCTGTTCATGAAACCCCATGTTTCCTCCTTGGCCAGAAAGGGAAGTAGTGATCTTACCCAGTAGGGTGACGCTTTTCTAGAAGGGAGCTTTAAGTCTGATTGCCCTACAGGTGTGGGGTGGGTGGACCACAGAGCCTGGTCCAGCAACTCTCTCTTGCTCCACAGCTGCCCCCCGTCCCTTACCCGTCTAACTGGTCAGCCTGTGAATCCATGTTTGTGGCTTGTAGTGACTACTAATGGTTCCTGTAGCTAGTCTGGAGGTGTGTTGGGAGTTTGGGGTTCTGCTGAAATGGGGTAAAGCGGGAGGGGATGTACCTCAGTTAAGCCTTCCTTCCCCCCCACCCCCATCTTGCTTTCTTCCAGAGAGTCGACAAAGGAACCGGTGTCGGAGGGAGAGGAGGCTACTGAGGACTCTGACCCCCCTTTGGCTCCAGAGCATGAGTCAGAAGAAAGTGAACAGGTGGGCCAGGGGTTAGGGGGCTCTTATAGGGCAAATGAGATTATGAGCACAATCCTCACCATGTCTACTCAAAAGTAAGCCCCATTGTGTCCAATGGGTCTTACTCTCAGGAAAGTGTCTTTAGGATTGCTGCCTAAGGGGCAGGCGATAGGCAAGGATGAGAGTCCCTGCCTGGCCAGCTTCACTCAAGTAAATATGTCACCTGGGGGTTGACGGTTGAAAGTGGTTGGTGGCTCCTGAGGTTGAAACTACAGGGAAGGGGAAGTCTGACCGAGATTTGAGCAAGGAATCTCATTTCTGAGCGGCTCTGCCAATCAATCGATGGCTGTGACAGTGACAGGATTCGCACCCGGGTCTCCTTCAGCCGGTCGTCTCTTGCAGGCAGAGGAAACCTCCAAAGGGACAGATGAGGCTGAGGAGGGGCCGGGATCTTGGGAGGAGACCTTCAAGACCCACACGGACAGCAAACCCAATGGTAAGAGGGCTAACCATGCCTGTCGGAGCCTCGTCATCAGTTCATGAATGCAAATAAAGATATTGCAGGCTCGTGGACTACCTTAAAGGGATGGTTTTTTTCTCGTTTGTCAGGACCAACGTCAGTGGGGCTAGATTTCTCTCTTCCGGGCGTGGAGAACGTATACGGCATCCCAGAACATGCAGACAACCTTCGGTTGCGCACCACTGAGTAAGCAATGGATGGGGTAATTGCGAGGTGGCTTTTCCAGGCTCGGTGGTGTCCCCAGCTAGTTTCTTTGCATTGGCAGCTGTAGCAAGAGATCCTTTTTTGGAGGGGGAAGAGATTCTGGCTGTAATCCTATGAATGTCTACTCTTAAGTAAGCCCTGCTGTGTTCAATGGGGCTTACTCCCAGGAAAGTGTATTTAGGATTGCAGCCTTAATTGGCACTTGTTCATATTTAAGACCATATTCTCCATCAGTCCATCCGTCTCTTCCTTGTTCCTTCTGCATGCCTTCCTGCCTGCCTATCCCTGTCTGTCTGTCTGCCTGACTGTCACCTTGTTCTATCTATCTATCTATCTATCTATCTATCTATCTATCTATCTATCTATCTATCTATCTATCTATCCCTGTCTGTCTGTCTGTCTGTCTGTCTGTCTGTCTGTCATTTATTCATTCATTCAGGGTGTGAGAATGTCTGCTCTTAAGTAAGCCCTGCTGAGTTCAACGGGACTTACTCCCAGGAAAGTGTTTTTAGGATAGCAGCCTTAGTTGACACTTGTTCCATCCCACCCTTTAAGACCATATCGTCTGTCTGACTGTCTGACTGCCTGTCTGTCTCTTCCTTGTTCCTTCTGCCTGCTTGCCTGCTCATTCTATCTATCTATCTATCTATCTATCTATCTATCTATCTATCTATCTATCTATCTATCTATCTATCTATCTATCCATGCATCCATCCATCCATCCAGAGTGTGAGAATGTCTACTCTTACGTAAGCCCTGCTGAGTTCAGTGGAGCTTACTCCCAGGAAAGCGTATTTAGGATTGCAGCCCTAGTTGACACTTGTTCCATTCCACCCTTTAAGACCATATCGTCCGTCTGTCTGTCTTTCATTCATTCAGGGTGTGAGTAGGGCTGTAAGGGAGTGGTAATGTTCCTTTAAGGCATCGTTCCAGATAGAATACAGCATTAAATTAAGCCTAGAGGAAGGTGAGGAGCCCACCCTCTTCCCCTTGGCGGTGGGTGGGTTTGTGTTCTGCAGTTTCTAACCACCGGCTCCTCTGCAGGGGAGCAGACCCTTATCGCCTCTACAACCTGGATGTCTTCCAGTATGAGCTGTACAACCCCATGGCTCTCTATGGCTCTGTTCCCGTCCTGCTGGCCCACAATTCCCAGCGCACTCTTGGGATATTTTGGCTCAATGCTGCGGAGACCTGGGTTGACGTCACCTCCAACACCGCTGGCAAGGTATGGGGTATGATTTGAACTCGTGCCACCCTATTCCTGGCCTCTGGAGGTGGCAGCAAAAGATGGCTGGCCAATCAAGGTGGTTTCCTTAAGCAGCAGGCTGGTAAGGGGGTCGGCCTATTCCCGTTCTTAGACTCAAGGTGAGGAATGGAGAGAGGAGGAATAGTGGTGGTGGTCAGGAGTGCCTCCGAGCATCTCTCCTCTCTTCCCTGCCAAGCGGTCCTGAGCAAGGCTCACAACAGAGCCCTTCCACCATACCTTCTCTCTCAGACGCTGTTTGGAAAGATGCTGGATTACATGCAAGGGGGAGGCGAGACCCCCCAGACGGACGTCCGCTGGATGTCGGAGAGCGGGATCATAGACGCATTCCTGTTGTTGGGGCCCACGCCGAACGACATCTTCAGACAGTACGCATCCCTCACTGGTGAGTGAGAAGGATATCCCCTTCCTCCTCGTTCTCATTTCTTCTTGGAGAACCGGGTTGTGCAGACTCGGAAACAATAGGGCCAGCTAGGCATTTATAGGTTACTTGGGCAGATGAGTGCAGTACTTCCTCTGGCCATAGTTTGGGTGGTGCTGCAGTGCAGCCAAGATCAGGCTAACAACTCCCACACCCTAAAAGCTGCCTTGGTTGTACATTAAGATATCGGAACCTATTTTGCTCAGGCACCCAAGCTCTGCCTCCACTCTTCGCCCTGGCCTATCACCAGAGCCGCTGGAACTACAACGACGAGGATGATGTCAGCACAGTGGACAACGGCTTTGACGAGCACGACATCCCCTATGATGTCATCTGGCTGGACATCGAACACGCCGACGGCAAGCGCTACTTCACGTGGGATCCCAACAAGTTCCCGCACCCTCGGGAAATGCTTCTCCGGCTGGCAGCTAAGAGACGCAAGGTAAGGTGGGAACCGGGTTCGAATACGGCTCTCTGCAACTCCAACCCGGTACTGGAACCCATGGCGTTTCGGTGTTGCCCTTAATTGCCTGCCACATGGTGGTAGGTGAGGATAGGGTAGCATCCACGGTGAGGGTGAGGGTAGCATCCTGTATATGCTGTATGGGACTCATTGGAGGAAAGGAGAGGTATAAACCCAACACTGAACCTTAAGCACAGAATTTTTAACCCCCGACCCACTCTTTTAATTCCTTCCTCACCCCAGATGGTGAGCATTGTGGACCCCCACATCAAGGTGGACAGCGGCTACCGGGTCCACAACGAGATCCGCTCTCAAGGCTTTTACATCAAGACCAAAGACGGCAACGATTATGAGGGCTGGTGCTGGCCAGGTGATGACAAAGGATTGTCGGGAGGGACAGTGGGGGAGAACCCCGCAACTTGGGGGTTGAGCCCCTCCTTGTCCAGCCGGAGTGGATTATCAGGGAGCAAAGCCTGTCTTTACAACCGGCAAGCAATGGCCAGACTAGCTGGGGGAGTCAGTCAGGCTCACTCATGTGGCCAACTGAGACAGGTGCTTCAGGCAGCAGATTGGCAGGTGTCAATCATCGCCCACTACCATTCCTGCTCTTCTTTTTGAAGATGTAAGGAGGAATCTGGAGGTGGAAACTGATGCACTGTTGCGCATATAGGGGTTGGCCCACCGCTATCAGGAGCCCTAGAGCTGGTCATCTTCCTCAGTCCCCTTCAGAGGTGGTGCCCCTGCTTCTGGCTTCGCAGAAGAGGCAGATCCCATACCAATTTCCTTCTTAATTCCCAGGCTCGGCAGGATACCCTGACTTCACAAACCCCGAGATGCGGGCCTGGTGGGCCAACATGTTCAGCTACGACCAATACGAGGTAGGGAGGTGGCTGGTCTCTAGAAGCCGATCCCTTTTAACTGCGGCATTCGGCTCACAAGGGTAACCCTCTCTCTGCACCCCCACCCCACTATCTTTAGGGCTCCATGGAGAACCTGTACACCTGGAACGACATGAACGAGCCTTCTGTCTTCAATGGCCCAGAGGTGACGATGCACAAGGATGCCATCCATCTCGGGGGTTGGGAGCATCGGGATGTCCACAACCTCTATGCATTCTATGTGGTAAGAGCCGTATGCCTTTGTGTCGATGATGGCAACATTTTGTATATATGTATATTTTGTATACATTTTGTATATATTATTTTTCCCCCTCTCTGGCAGCAAATGGCAACGGCGCAAGGGCAAGTGCAACGATCGGGGGGTGTAGAGCGGCCGTTCGTGTTGACTCGAGGCTTCTTTGCAGGATCGCAACGTTATGGTTAGTGGGGAGTATGGAGTGAGAGCAGAAGGCGTTTGCAAAGAGGAGGGCTATAGCTCATGTGTGTGTGTGCCCCCCCCCCCCCAGTTAGTGGGTGGGGGGAGATCCAAATCAGAGGAAATGGGATTGAACTGGAGATGGTATACTGGGCTACTGGTGCAGTTTGTCCAGCCCTGTTGAAATGCCAGTCATCCTGTGTCCTGGGAATCCATCAAGCCGGTTGATGTCTGAGAAAGTAACACTAAGGCTACAATCCAGGGTATCTTGGGACCTTTTACACCGACGTAGTTACGGTGCAACCTATGGGAAATGCATAGAGCAATCCTCTTACCATCTTCCCATAGTTACTCTGGACTTAAGGGTAAAAGAGACATCCCTGTGTTTGCTCACTATTCTATCTTGTCCTCCTCTGCAGGGGCGGTGTGGACAGGGGACAATGCAGCGGAGTGGGACCACTTGAAGATCTCAATCCCCATGTGCCTGAGTCTTGGTCTTGTGGGCATCTCCTTTTGCGGAGGTGAGTGCTGCAGGGAGCCAAAGGGGCTGTGTCACATCCAGCTTAGACACGCATAGGATCATTCATAGGATCATGCATAGGACAGCTTAGACACGCATAGGATCACGCATAGGACATGCATAGGATCATGCATAGACACATCATAGGATCTCGCATAGGAAATGCTTAAAGCCCTTGCCCAAAAAGGAATCATTGAAAATATGGAATTAATATTTTAAAATATGGAATTAATAGCTGGGAAAATATGGAATTAATATTCCATGGAAATATTATGGAAAATAATGGAAATTAATAGCTTCATCATGGGTGAGGATCAAGAAAAGGAGCTTAGGCTGCCATCCTAAAGACACTTTCCTGGGAGTAAGATCCATTGAACAAAATGGTTCTTACTTTTGAGTAGACATGATTGGGATTGTGCTCTTAGCTAGGGCTGAGTTCATAAGGGGTTTGTGAAGGAGAGTTTATTAGCTGTGGTGCCTTTGTGGAACCTCCAGTTTCAGTGACAGTGTATCTTTGAGCGCCAGGAGCTGGGAACCAAACCAAGTGGGACCCTCTTGTGTTGTCCTATAATTCCTAGTGGCATTTGATGGCCACTGGAGGAAATGGGATCCTGGCCTTTGGGTGGCATCCAGCTTGTCTCTAAAGGGGCTGTGTTGTGATCTGTTTCCCTTCCAGCCGACGTCGGTGGCTTCTTCAAGAACCCCGAACCCGAGATGCTGGTGCGCTGGTACCAAGTGGGGGCCTACCAGCCTTTCTTCCGGGCACATGCCCACATGGACACCACCAGGCGGGAGCCCTGGCTCTTTGGCGAAGAGAACAAGGCCCTGATCCGCGAGGCCATCCGACAGCGCTACGCCCTGCTGCCCTTCTGGTATACGCTCTTCTACCAGGCTTATCGGACCGGTCAGCCTGTCATGAGGTGAGTGGAACAGCTTCATTTGCTTTGGTTTGAAAACCATTATTCTGTATCAATAACATTCTTGCTAAGAATTTCCACCAAAAATAGTGTGATGATGACACTTATCAACATTTTTTTAATGTTGATAAATTAATAATTAAATATTATTAAATTATTTAATAGATAATAAATAAATAAATCTGTATATATAAAAGAGAAAAGTCACTGACTGACTGACTGACTGACTTACTATCAACGCCATGCCAAAACCACTGGGCCTAGAAGCATGAAATTTGGGGTGGGTGTTCCTTCCATGACTGAGGGGTACACTAAGAACTAAGAAGGGGTGCACATGGGGGGTTGATGCGCATGGGGGTTGATGTGCATTTGGGATGTTGCACATGGGGGGATGTTTTGCATGGGGGTAATGCACATGGGGTTATTGTGCATTTGGGATGTTGCGCATGGAGGATGTTGCGCATGGGGATTGATGCGCAAGGGGGTTGATGCGCCTGGAGGATGTTGCATATGGGGGGTTGTTGCGCATGGGGAATTTGCGCATGTGGGGTCGATGAGCATGGTGGGTTGATGTGCATAGGGGGGATGAACATGGGGGATGTTGCACATGGGGGTGGATGCGCATGGGGGGTTGGTGTGCGTGGGGGATTGATGTGCAATGGGGGGGGATGCTGTACGGGGGAATTTTACTCCCGCAACGCAGGTACGCTTTTCACTAATAGATAGATAATTACTTAATAAACTAATAAGTTTAGATGCCACTGATCAATTTTTCTTAATGCTGATAAATTAATAATTAATTATTATTAATTTAATTAATAGTTAATTAATAATTAATAAATTAATAAATCTAGATGGCACTGATCAACATTTTTTTAAAAAAAGTTCCCAAAGCCAATAGCCCTACTGACTTCCCTGCCCCAAGAGGTCCTACAGGGGGCACAAAGGAGTCCTCCGCAAACAATCAGTGGGAAAAATGATATATAAATATATTTTGACAACTATATATATAAATGGATATTAGCAGCTGGTCCATAAAATATTTTCTCCCCACATCATCATCCTCCGTTGCTTCTCTCGGTAGACCCCTCTGGGTGGAATTTCCTCAGGATCCGACAACGTTTGGCATCGATGACCAGTATCTCCTGGGTGAGTTCACAACTCAAGAGGGCACAATCCTAAGCATGTCTTCTCTAAAGTAAGCCCCATTGTGCTCAGTGGATCTTACTCCCAGGAAAATGTCTTTAGGATTGCAGCCTTAGCCCAGCCAACTCACGCATCTTCTCTTTCCTGCGGGGGGGGGGGGGGGGGGGTGCTGTGGGTGGTGCTGTTTCCTGTGGGTGGTGCTGTTTGTACACTGGCCAAACCCCCCAGGAGTGGCGCAGCTTTCCAAGGCAGAGGAAATCTAGGTCTCCTAATCACATATTTCCGTTACAGGCGATGCGTTGTTGGTACACCCAGTAACAGCTCAGGGAGCCCGAGGTGTGCAGGTCTACCTGCCTGGCAAGGGAGAGGTAAGGCTGAGGCCCACTCAGTTGTAAATATTAACAGTATTAATTGTTGATATTAACAATTAATATTAACTATTAACAATTATTAATTGTTAATATTAACAGTATTAATTGTTACTAGTAGTAACTATTAACAGCCTACAATAGATCAACATCCATCAATTTAAAAAAAAACCATCCCTCTTTCCAGCAGGATCTCCTTCTCTTATTTTCATTGGTAGCTGGAATGTTGACAGTTCCCTCCCATTAGCCTGCTTGATTGACACATGTCAATCAAGCCAGAAGATATGGACACCCTGACACACACATTAAAGACATTTATATAGACAGAAGTGCAAGGTTTCATCCTTACATTGTGGATGTCTACTAGAATATTTGTATCATGGAACTTTTTGTTGGTGTGCCATCTTCTTTCTTTCTTTCTTTCTTTCTTTCTTTCTTTCTTTCTTTCTTTCTTTCTTTCTTTCTTTCTTTCTTTCTTTCCTTCCTTCCATCCATGCATGCATGCATGCATGGGCACAAACCAGAGTAACTACAGGGAGTCCTTGCTCCGACATAAGAACAATTTACTCTGGATTGCAATATGAATTTGCAATATGACTCGAATTTGCAATATGTCTCTTACCTGCTCCTAGTAGTTACTCTGGATTGTAGGGTATATCTATCTATCTAATTAGATAGATAGATAATATATATTATATAACAATATAATATATATTATAATAATAATAAATTATTGGTGTGCCAGCTGTATATTCAAGTCATGAGGACTAGAAACTTGAGGGGTTGTTTTCAATAGAATTTCCCAGCATTCCCAATTCCAGGTGGGAACTGCACGTCACAATTCATCCTGCCTTTTTTATTTTTTGCCCTGTGCAGGTTTGGTATGACGCTCACACCCACCAGAAGCTCCACGCACCCCAAACGCACTATTTAGCTGTGACTATGAACACCGTAAGTGAAAAGAGCGATTGCGTTTATGGGGTAGGGGCGCACAAGAGAGAGGTGGTCACGGTGTCCTCTGGATAGGGAAGCGTCCATGGAGTCTCGCCTGCATCCTGAATGCCGAGGGTGGTTCTCGGTCACAGCCCATCCCAATTCTTTGCAGATCCCCGTGTTCCAGCGTGGAGGCAGCATCGTGGTTCGGAAGGAGCGGGTCCGACGCTCTTCGGATTGCATGCAGAATGATCCTTATACCCTCTTTGTGGCTCTGGGCCTGCAGGTGAGTTGGGAAGAGGCTGGATTGGGAACTGTTGGGGTATCTTCATTTAGGAAGAAAGGGATTTTTTTATA
Organism: Cryptoblepharus egeriae; assembly: GCA_030015325.1. NCBI lineage: Eukaryota > Metazoa > Chordata > Lepidosauria > Squamata > Scincidae > Cryptoblepharus > Cryptoblepharus egeriae. The sequence goes on along the minus strand of JAREYC010000018.1, from coordinate 4,594,494 downwards.
TTTTTATTGTTATGTTATATATGGTGTGTGTGTATGTGTGTATTATATATTATTTTTATATATTATATAAATTTTTTATATTTTATAAATGTACTAGCAAAAAGCGTACCCATGTTGCGGGAGTAAAATTCCCCCATACGCCATCTCCCCACTGTGCATCACTCCCCCACGCACATCAACCTCCCATGCGCATTCACCACTCATGTACAACATCCCCCATATTTATCCACCCCATGCCCATCATCCCCCTATGCACATCAACCACCCATGCACAACAACCCCCCACGCGCAACATCCCCATGTTCATTCCCCCATGTGCAACATCCCCCCATGCGCTTCAACCTCCCATGCACAGCATTACCCATGCGCAGCATCATCCCCATCCGCATCAACCCCCAATCCCCATGCGCAGCATCTCCCAATCCCCCCATGTGCGACATCTCCAGTATGCATCATTCCCCCATGTGCACCGACCCCCTATGCACATCATCCCACCATGTGCGTCATCCCACCATCCCATCCTGGAGGTTGGGGCAGAATGTTGATGAGTCATGAATTATTCAATGTATAGGGAGGAAAACGCGTTGCGCCCCTTTTCACCCCCTTCCAGTTGGAATTTCCAAAAACCAGTTCTTAGTGCATCCCTCCGTCACGGAAGGAACACCCACCCCAAATTTTACGCTTCTTGGCCCGGCGGTTTTGGCAGGGCGGTGATAAGTGAGTGAGTTAATCAGTCAGTGAGTCAGTGACTTTTCTCTTTTATTTTTATATATATATATATATAATAAATAATTTATTTAGTTTCCAAGATATCTACTGACAGCTGCTTCTCTCCGTCTTAATATATAAAAAACAAATAAATAAACATTTTTATAAATGTATAAATAAATTATTTATTTCGTTTCCAAGAGATCTACTGACTTGTCTCCTTCTTAATCCCCCGCGCAGGGCACCGCACAAGGAGACCTGTTTGTCGACGACGGACACACGTACAACTTTGAGACCAAAGGGCAGTATTTGCATCGCCGCTTCAGCTTCTCGGGCAACACGCTGACGGCCAGGTACGCCGCAACTTTCTCAGGCTCCGTCGTTTTCCCGTTTTAATTCAGAGCGAGACGTTAAGGAGTCCAAAAAAATAAATCAATCTAGGGAAACATTTCAGGTTAGACCTGGACTGGGACGTAACTCAAATGTTAAACTGATGGCACTACATAGATGATATATGTTAAGTATAGGTAGTTAGTATGCAAATGCAATTAGATAAATAGGCACCACTTCAGTGGTTCAGTGCGCCATGCCGGCCACGTGACCTCGAAGGCGTCTTCGGACAGTGCTGGCCCTTGAAACGGAGATGAGCGCCATACCCTATGGCTGGTCATGGGTAGCAGGGCCACCTGTGAGGGGTTATTTTACCTTAGTAAAATAACTAATATATAATTAGTAATTAGTAAAGTATTAATAGAATTAGTAATTTTAAATATTAATAGTATTAGTAATTAGTAAAATAGTAATTAGTAAAATATTACTAAAATAATTAGTAAAATATTAAAATTCTGCAGCCTCTCCCCGGCGGTGGCGGGGGGGGGGTGCTGAGAGGCACATAGCCCCATCCTATGCAGGTCTACTCAGAAGTAAGTCCTAGTATAGTCAGTGGGACTCCCAGGAAAGTGTGGAGAGGATTGCAGCCTCAGAGACCCATCCTATGCAGGTCTACTCAGAAGTAAGTAATTTTATTTTTAAATTTTTTTTTAATTTTTAAATTAAAAACCTCCCCACCCCCTGGCCCTGCCCCCACCCCCTGGCCCCACCCACTTCCGGAGAACCGGTTCTTGGGCCAGGCCCGGCCCACCCCTGGAAAAGATGGTCCCTTGCCTGAGAGGTGCAGGGGGAGAGAGCCGAGATCAGGGAGGAAAGTACAACGGTAGCTGGGTTTACAAGCATAATTGGTTCCCGAAGCCTGCTTGTCACCCAAAACACTTGTATATCAAAGCAAAATTTCCCATAAGAAATAATGAAAACTTAGAAGATTCGTTCCACAATCCAAAAATTTATATCAAAATGATGACAAAACTGTAATATAATACAAAATAATAAAGAAAATTCAAAATATAAAGAAAAATAAAATAAAATAACCTGCACTTAGGCTGCAATCTGCTCCCTTTATACAGGAGTGAGCCCTGCTGATTAGAACAGGGCTTTCTTTAGAGTAGACATGCAAAGCTGGGTATCTCAGGTCCTTTCCAGTGGCCCCCTTACACAGGAGTGAGATCAACTGATTATAATAGGGCTTTCTTTAGAGTAGACATGCAAGGCTAAGTCTCTCAGGCTCCTTTCCAGTGGCCCCCTTACACAAGAGTGAGTCCCATTGACTGTAACAGGCTTTCTTCAGAGTAGACATAGAATGGTCTCTAGGTGTGCCAAAACCAGCTGTGGAAACCAGCTGTCCCAGCTCTTCTCTCTCTCTCTCTCTCTCTCTCTCTATCTATCTATCTATCTATCTATCTATCTATCTATCTATCCATCCCTCCCTCCCTCCCTCCCTCCCTCCCTCCCTCCCTCCTTCCCACCCACCCACCCACCCTTATCCATCCATCCATCCATCCATCCATCTATCCATCCATCCATCCATTCACTCTCAATCCAAGGTTTTACTGTACAGGTTGGAGAAAAGGGGAGTGTGTACTAAGCTGAGTGTGCGCTAAGTGTGCTCTAAGTGCTGAGTGTGCACTAAGCATACTTGTGTTCCAGTCCTGCCTTACTGCATTCCTCTCCCACCGGGTGTCACCATTATCCTGGTCCTGCCTTTGTGGCTTTTCTTCTCCGCTCTGATCCCCACCCCTCTGATCTTCCATCCAGCTCGGCTGACCCGAAGGGCACCTTTGAGACCCCCGCCTGGATTGAACGAGTGGTGATCCTAGGAGCCGGGAAGCCAGCGGCTGTCTTCCTCAAACAGGCTGGTAAGTGGCTTAGAGCACAGATCCTAACCAGATCTACTCAGAAGTAAGCACTATTGTGTTCAATAGGTCTTACTTCCAGGAAAGCGTCTTTAGGATTGCAGAGACAAGGCAGCCCTGATTTCTGGGGCTGGTCTGCCATATTTAAATGCTCTTGGTCCGTCTTCCACCAGCAATTAAGAAGCCATTCCTGGGGCCTCCAGAGGAAGGACAAGTGCCTGTGTTGTGTCTCATCTTTGCCCTTTCTCCTCCTCACTGACCCACAGGTGCCCCAGAGACCCGTCTTGATTTCACCCACGAGGCCGAAACGTCCGTCCTGACCCTCCGCAAGCCAGCAGTCAACATCGGCGCAGACTGGACCATTTCCTTGCGATAATGCCACGAGGTGGGGGTGGGCAGGCAGGGATCAGCATAGGCAAGGAACACAGATACGCTGCCGAGGAGCGTCGGGCCAGCCCCATTCCCCGGCGTGGTCACCCCCAATCTGCCGCCACCACTCAGGTCCAGAATTCCATTAAACCCACACAAGCATATATGGGGATGGGGAGAGGGAAGCCAATTGCTCCCTCCCTCCTTTTCCTTGGATTCGGATTTTCAAGTGGTTCCATAGACTTATGTTTAGCAATATTTGCTGCAGAAGGAGGAATCTCTGGGTCGGTTGTGGGTCAGACTCTGCCTTTACAGAGGGCTATGGTTGAAGGAAGGTGCCTCTCTGTCTCCCCTCCTCTCCCCCGGGGATGCAATGTCAGGACCAACCTTTTGTGGGTCTGGGTCTTTCCTGGGCGGGGGAGAGCATTAATCCACCCCCCTTTTTTTTTGGTCCTACCCATCTCCATTTTCCTCTTGCTGCCCCCCCCCCCCCCCCACAACCCCTTGATTCCTGGCTGGAGATTTAAGCCATGTCTGGACCAATTGAAAACAACCCCTCATTTACCTGGGCAAGGGTTGCCTTTTAACCCCTTCCTTGCCAACAGGTAAATGCACATCCATCTGCCGCATTCATCACAAAGGGACAGTGTCCCTCGTTTATGACCACCCCCACCCACAACCACCCAGCCGTTCTTGCTTCTTCCACTTCTCCCCCTTCCACTTCTCCCCACATTCCTCTGCGCTGTGGATGAGAAGGAATACTCTCGATGGGGAGGGAAAGGGGTCTTGGTGTCAGTGAATCACTGTCACTCCTATTTATATTTTGGGGGGTGGGAGAGAGAGGAGATGGATCATGTGAAAAGAAAGGGGGTGTTGCGTTGGGGGGGCTGCTTAGTGTCTTTTTTTAAAGAGCAGATCCTTAGGGAGCAAAGATGTGAATGTTTTGTTTTTTAGTCCTGCACTGAGATCTAGAAAGAGAAAAATGTACGGGGTGGGGGCACCAGCTGCTAAAAAAACACGCCTTTCCCCTTCTGGAAAAAGCGCCTTCCTTTTTTGGGGTGGGGGGTGATTGCTTGGATTTTTAAAAACTAATTGCTTCAGTCATTCCCCCCCCCCTATTTTCCCCTCCCCGCTCCTGCTATCAGCACCACCAGGGTTCTTCCTCTGTCTTTTATTGGTGTGTTTGTGGATCCAAAGTCCCTGACTCCAGCCAGTGGGGGGGGGGGGGGAAGGCTTAGAGTGGGGTTTTTTTAAGTTGTCAAAGTCTTACCCCCCCCCCCCCAATTTTCTGTCTCTTCTCGATTGTGATTTCAACTGCAGGTAGAGCTTTCATTGAATGGATGTTTTGATAAAAGATGGACAATAAAAAAAAAAAAGAAAAAGCCCAAAGGTGGTGTGTTGTTTTGAATGGTGCCAATTGAAAAGTGTCCCTACAATCCAGAGTAACTACGGGAAGACAGAAAGAGGCACTTACTCTGGGTTGCTCTATGCGTTTCCCATAGGTAGCACCATAACTATGAGAAAAATCCTAACCATGTCTACTCAAAAGTAAGCCCCATTGTGTTCAATGGATCTTACTCCCAGGAAAGTGTCTTTAGGATTGCAGCCTATGTCAGTGTAAAAGGTCTGCAGTCTGCACATGCACACTTGGTTTAATGGAACAGTAGTGGGGGTTGCCTTTCCCCTGCTTTACATTCCCAGGCAGGTCTACTCAAAAGTAAATCCCAGTATAGTTAATGGGGTTTGTGACCAGAAAAGAGTGGATAGGATCTTAGCCTAGGAAGCCAAATCCTAGGCATGTTTACTCAGGAATAAATCCTATTATGTTCAAAGGGGTTTATTCCCAAGTAAAGTAAATTCCCTGGTCTTACTCCCAGGTAAAGTGTGGGGAGGACTGCAGCCTCAGAGCCCCACCCCAGGCAGGTCTACTCAGGAGTCAGTCCCTTTGAGTTCAATGGGTCTTACTCCCAGGTAAAGTGTGGGGAGGACTGAGCCTCAGAGCCCCACCCCAGGCAGGTCTCCTCAGGAGTCAGTCCCTTTGAGTTCAATGGGTCTTCTTACTCCCAGGTAAAGTGTGGGGAGGACTGCAGCCTCAGAGCCCCACCCCAGGCAGGTCTCCTCAGGAGTCAGTCCCTTTGAGTTCAATGGGTCTTCTTACTCCCAGGTAAAGTGTGGGGAGGACTGCAGCCTCAGAGCCCCAACCCAGGCAGGTCACCTCAGGAGTCAGTCCCTTTGAGTTCAATGGGTCTTACTCCCAGGTAAAGTGTGGGGAGGACTGCAGCCTCAGAGCCCCACCCCAGGCAGGTCTCCTCAGGAGTCAGTCCCTTTGAGTTCAATGGGTCTTACTCCCAGGTAAAGTGTGGGGAGGACTGCAGCCTCAGAGCCCCAACCCAGGCAGGTCACCTCAGGAGTCAGTCCCTTTGAGTTCAATGGGTCTTACTCCCAGGTAAAGTGTGGGGAGGACTGAGCCTCAGAGCCCCACCCCAGGCAGGTCTCCTCAGGAGTCAGTCCCTTTGAGTTCAATGGGGGGAGGAAGGCAGCAGGTGAAACCGGAAGTGGTCTCCTGGGGGACCCAATATGGGGACGGACCCTCGGAAGAAGGCGGAAACGGGGGACCGGAAGTGTATGGGGAATGGCGGGGGGTCCTGGAGAGGATGGAGGGGCTTTGAGGCGCTGAGGAGCCCCCTTAGTAGCCCCGACGGAGGCAGAAGCGACGCGGTGAGCGGCTAGGCCTCCTCGCCATGACACCGGTGTCACACCGTCTCCCCTCCGTCCTGCCCCTGCAGCTGTTGGGGGCCCCGGCTGGAGACGGCGCTTGGGGAGGGAGAGGAGCTGCAGGGCCCCTGAGCCTGTGCAGAGTGCTGCCCCCTCGCCCACTGCAGGGCCCCTGAGCCTGTGCAGAGTGCTGTCCCCTCGCCCACCGCAGGGCCCCTGAGCCTGTGCAGAGTGCTGCCCCCTCGCCCACTGCAGGGCCCCTGAGCCTGTGCAGAGTGCTGTCCCCTCGCCCACTGCAGGGCCCCTGAGCCTGTGCAGAGTGCTGCCCCCTCGCCCACTGCAGGGCCCCTGAGCCTGTGCAGAGTGCTGTCCCCTCGCCCACCGCAGGGCCCCTGAGCCTGTGCAGAGTGCTGCCCCCTCGCCCACTGCAGGGCCCCTGAGCCTGTGCAGAGTGCTGTCCCCTCGCCCACCGCAGGGCCCCTGAGCCTGTGCAGAGTGCTGCCCCCTCGCCCACTGCAGGGCCTCTGAGCGTGTGCAGAGTGCTGCCCCCTCACCCACCGCAGGGCCCCTGAGCCTGTGCAGAGTGCTGTCCCCTCGCCCACCGCAGGGCCTCTGAGCCTGTGCAGAGTGCTGCCCCCTCGCCCACTGCAGGGCCCCTGAACCTGTGCAGAGTGCTGCCCCCTTGCCCATTGCAGGGCCTCTGAGCGTGTGCAGAGTGCTGCCCCCTCGCCCACTGCAGGGCCCCTGAACCTGTGCAGAGTGCTGCCCCCTTGCCCATTGCAGGGCCTCTGAGCGTGTGCAGAGTGCTGCCCCCTCGCCCACTGCAGGGCCCCTGAACCTGTGCAGAGTGCTGCCCCCTTGCCCATTGCAGGGCCTCTGAGCGTGTGCAGAGTGCTGCCCCCTCGCCCACTGCAGGGCCCCTGAACCTGTGCAGAGTGCTGCCCCCTTGCCCATTGCAGGGCCTCTGAGCGTGTGCAGAGTGCTGCCCCCTCGCCCACTGCAGGGCCTCTGAGCGTGTGCAGAGTGCTGCCCCCTTACCCACTGCAGGGCCCCTGAGCCTGTGCAGAGTGCTGCCCCTTTGCCCATTGCAGGGCCTCTGAGCCTGTGCAGAGTGCTGCCCCCTTGCCCATTGCAGGGCCTCTGAGCCTGTGCAGAGTGCTGCCCCTTTGCCCACTGCAGGGCCTCTGAGCCTGTGCAGAGTGCTGTCCCCTCGCCCACTGCAGGGCCTCTGAGCGTGTGCAGAGTTTGCCCCTTAACAATGGCAGGGCAGGCAGTCTGACCCCTCCAGGTATTAAAGACCCATAAAGAAGACTCCTTCCTCCCCACAGGTGTTGCCATGAAGGTGAAATTGAAGAATGTCTTTGTCGTCTATTTCCTGGTGTCTGTGATCGGCCTTCTGTATGCGCTGCTGCAACTGGGTGAGTAGCTGCACTCCTAAAGACACTTTCCTGGGAGTAAGATCCATTGGACACAATGGGGCTTACTTTTGAGTAGACATGGTTACGATTGTGCTCTTATTCACGTAAAACTGAACCTCAACATCCTACGACTTATTCACACTGATTCCTTGTTGTTCTTGTCCTCTCTCCATCTATATCTTTAGCAGTCCTGAAGCAGGTAGGCCACCTCGCAGGGTCGTTGTGAGGCTGAAACCCATAATTCAAAGAGGGCAACTGGAATGATCTGGGGAAATACCAACAACCTCGTATTTTTAAAAGGCACCTAAGATATGGGGCCTGAAGTTACGCTGACGTTTTATTTTCTGGCCTCAGGACAGCCCTGCGACTGCACCCAGCACCTGAAGTCGGCCAGCGACCTCATCCACGCCAAGGAGAAGAAGCTCAGCCAGCTGCAGAATGAGGTGAAGCGGCTGCAGGGACGAGAGAAAGTCCTGGAGCCGGTGGCGCAAGCTCTGCCCGTCATCTACGCCATCACCCCCACCTATGCTAGGTAAGTCGGCCAGATCCCCGGAGGTTAGTGACAGCGTGATGCATAAGACTGGCCGGTTTTAAGGGACTGACATCCAGAAGTGGAGACCCACGTGCAGTCCTTAGAATCTCAAGATCATGACTGGCCTGTCCCTGTTCTCAGAGGTAGACTGTCCCTCTCCATGGAGGTTCTATCTAACCATAATTCTGCGGTGATCCTTGCCATCAAGTGCTGGGGACCCATCCCAAGCCAAGCAGTGGTCCAGCTGGTCTCATGTAGATAAACGTGGTTTCCCCTGGATCCGAACCCATAGTTCTCAGTAAGTTCTCTTCACTTCACCCCCTCTTTGCCCTGCCTTCTCCCCATAGGCTGGTACAGAAGGCCGAGCTGGTCCGCCTCTCACAGACCCTGATGCACGTGAAGAACCTGCACTGGATCGTGGTGGAGGATGCACCAGGGAAGACCTCGCTGGTCTCGGAGCTTTTGACGCAGAGCAACCTACGCTTCACGCACCTCCACGTCGAGACACCCAAGGAGCACCAGCGCAAGGAGAACGATCCCAATTGGCTGAAGCCGCGGGGGGTGGAACAGCGTAACCTGGCCCTGCAGTGGCTGCGGGAGAACCGCGAGCTCAGCGACGAGGGAGTGGTGTACTTCGCCGATGACGACAACACCTACAGCCTCCGGATCTTTGATGAAGTTAGTGTGGGTCGGGGAGAGGGGATGTAGGAAGCTGTCTGACAATCTGCCCCTAAGTACGCTTCAACTTTCCCACGGTCCAGTCCCCTGATGCTCACCCCATTGCTCCCCATTGCCTCAGGGTTGTCATCTGGACCACAGCTGTGGCACTCACCTCTGCTTCTCGTTTCCAGAGACTGAGCAGAGGGGAGATGGACACACACACGGACATACAAACACTTTCCAAAGCACGGGGGATATTGGGGGGCCCCAGAGCTTCTGGCCTAGTGTTTCCCCCAAAAGTGAAGGCACCCCGATTGTAGTTGAAGGGTGGCTCCAGCTTGCTCCAAGAGTTGGGGACGAGCAGGTATTTGGAAAGGGAGGCGTCTACCCACCCACCCCTCTTTTTCTTCTTTGCTCAGATCCGCTCTACCAAGCGTGTCTCGGTGTGGCCCGTCGGCCTGGTGGGGGGCCTCCGCTTTGAGCGGCCGCTGGTGGAGAACGGCAAGGTCGTGGGCTTCTACACGGCCTGGAAGCCGAACCGCCCCTTCCCCATGGACATGGCTGGCTTTGCCGTAGCCCTCCAGTTGCTGCTGGCCAACCGGGAGGCTCGGTTTGACCTGCTGGCCGAGCGCGGCTACCTGGAGAGCAGCCTGTTGCAGTCGCTGGTGTCTATCGAGGAGTTGGAACCCAAAGCTGATGACTGCACCAAGGTGAGTGAGGAGGCTGGAGTGGTTGTTGGAGGGGGGGGGGTGACATCCAGGCAGAGCCCCTTTCACCTCTGGATCCTTGCAGGTGCTGGTCTGGCACACCCGGACTGAGAAACCCAAGATGAAGCAAGAGGAGCTGCTGCAGAAACAGGGCCTGGGTTCCGATCCTAGCATCGAGGTGTGATCCACAACCCCTCCTGCCCAAGCAGGGGAGAGTGGTGGAGGGCTGCATCCGAATGGGGTTGGCCACAGGTGCTGGTGCCGATCCCCACCTCTGCGCCTCTAAAAGACTGGACTCTTATTTATTAAGGATCCCCCAAATCTGGGGAGGGGGCATACGTTGCTTCCAAGGAGAAGAAACTTTTCATAAGTGCTGCTATCCCCTTGCTGGGAAAAGCCCCTCCATTTCAGTCCCGATATTATGTCCTCCTGTCACCCCCTGCTGAGGAAGATCCTCTCCCTGCTTGACCTCAAGAATCATGTCCTACATTTCGAATCATGTCCTACATCCTGGATCTCTTGCTCCGTAATGGCTCTCCTCTTGTCTGGAAGAGGAGGAGGCTGGGTTAGATCAGGCAGGCTGCATATCCTGAAAAGGAGGGGCATTCATCTACAACCCTATTTAACTGGAAGAAACCCCACTGACTATAATGGGAGTTACTTCTGAGTAGACAGGCATAGGATCGGGCTCACAGTTGGAAATGGCGATCATCCCTTTGCCAGACTCTCTCTCTAATCGTATTATCTTCCCTTGTGGGGCGGAGAATTCCCCCTTGCCAAGCAAAGGGCCCGATCCTGGGGAAGGGCTGGTTCCTGTCCCCAAGAGCCACAAGTGTCCGTTTTCCATGCCTTTCTTCCGTTGCACGTCTCAATGGCTACTGTAGCAACATGCATGTGAACTGCTCAATAAACCTATTGACTCCCACTCCAGTTGATTGATTGATTGATTGATTGATTGATTGATTGATTGACCACCTCCCCTCTAGTCCCAGGTAAGTGTGTGCAGGATGTATGCAGTCTGCTCCTTGCACTAGGTGAATTGGAAAAAGCAGTATAGAGGAGACAGGTGAGCATTGGCAATGTTATCCTACCCCCCTTTCCTGGGAGTAAATCTCATTGAACACAGTGGGACTTCCATAGGATTGGGCTGTAAATCGGCCACAGGAGTGGGCCGGCCCTGGTGCTCCCTAAGGGATACTCGAGGGATGAATCCGGACAGGAATACAACTAAGGCTGCAATCCTAAAGACACTTTCCTGGGAGAAAGACCCATTGAACACAATGGTGCTTACTTTTGAGTAGACAGGATTGTGCTCTAAGTTTGCAATCCTAATCTCAACTTAGGCTGACCTAAGCCTCAACACAAGTCCTGTGCTGACCTGGGGGTGTCACAAAGTGCTGTAAGACACTCCTGCCCCACTCCTGGGGGTGAGGCCAGTGTGCAGGCATACACCAACCTCCCCATACCATCATGGGGAAGGTATGCCCCATACCATCACAGGAACATAAGTGATTTAGGTAGGCCTAAGTTGGTTAGGATTGGTCCCAATGACACTATCAGCCTTGGGGAGCTCTGCTCACAAGCAGGACGCAGGTCATGCTGGGTCGAACATCCCTCTGCCCCATGGAAGTGGGAGACACACTTAGGCTGCAATCCTAAAGACACTTGTAAGACCCATTGAACACAATGGGGCTTACTTTTGAGTAGACGTGGTTAGGAAAACTGACGTGTATAAAAAGTTTGAGAGTACAAGGCAGGGATGAGTTTTTAATAGGTTCAGATGGAAGGCAACGCTCCTTGGAAAATCACCCTTTGCCGCACCATTTAAATCCGCGACCGCAGCGGCCCCAACCCGTATCTGCATCTTTGCTCGCCCTGCGGCGCTCATCCGCTGAAAACGCGGGTTTCCACGCCATTAGCTCCTCAACGGTGGAGGGAAGACTTCAAATATTCCTGGCTGTGCCAACCTTGGCACGGGGCCTGGTGCCCGACCCACCAATATACAAAAGAACGGAAAGTGGGGGGTGCGAATTGCGCCGAAGGAAGCCTTACTGATCAACGTGTTTCGAAAAAGTCAATCAGAGAAAACTCGTTCTGTCCAAACTCGTTCTATCCAACAAATCAAAGCCAATACAAGCCAATTCTGGCTGACCTGACGGTACCTCCCAGTGCACTCAGTGAGTCTTACTTCTGAGTAGACACACCTAGGAGAGACCAACTTTTCCTTCTATCCAAACTCCTTCTGCATTAGTTCTATCCAACAAATCAAAGCCACTACAAGCCGATTCAGGCAGGCCAGGTGGTACCTCCCAGTGTACTCAGTGGGTCTTACTTCTGAGTAGACACACCGAGGAGCACACTGAGAGACCCTCAACTCAAAATGAACAGATGTTTCAAGAATTTCACCGGATCTGCCATTCGCCACCGTTCCAGCGACCCCCTTAGCTTTCCCTTTGGCATCCCAAGGCCGGCCCATTGATGAGGCCAAGTGAAGCTGTCGCCTAAGGGAGGTGCCCCTCTGTCTATTTGCTTCCACTATCCACCTTTTCTGGGCTGTGGTCCCTCGGAGGTAGACTGCCATGGTACAGGGAGGCTCTGCTTCTGACTGCAAAGGCACCCAGGCATTTATAGACCTCCACCTCTACCTTCTCCAGGCAAGTTTATAATCTTTTAAGTCCTCCTGCCGGGCAGGTTGATACAAGACTGGGCAGCTCTTCAGATCTTAGGTTGTCAGCTTGTTTAAGGCTGCGCCAGGGCCAAAACCAGTCCTTAGAATCAGGGCCAGAAGCAAACTGGTGATGATGCAAATCAGGGGTTATCTACCTACACCAGGGCATCTCCTCTCCGGGAAGTGTATAGAGGTTAGAAGCCCTAAGGCTGCTTTCGGATGCATGTTTACTCCTGAGCATCAATATCCAAAAGGGACACAGAGCAGAATCCTAACCATGTGTAGTCCCATTGTGTTCAATGGGTCTTACTCCCAGGAAAGTGTCTTTAGGGTTGCAGTTACGAGCCTGAACACAAAGGGACTTACTTTTGAGTAGACACGGTTAGGATTGTGCTCTTACACTTGCTGCAATCTTAAAGACATTTTCCTGGGAGTAAGACACACTGAACACAATGGGGCTTGCTTTTGAGTAGACATGGTTAGGATTGTGCTCTAAGGTGCTTAGGGGAATGGTCTGTGTGTGTGGTTCAGCTTGAATCCTCTTTAGGGTGGGAGGGGGAACCTTAGGCCAGCCCCCCCTCTATACATCAGTCTTCCCCATCTGCAAAATGGGCTTCAAATATGTCCCCCAAGAAGCATATCAATGCCATTTATAATGGTGAAGAAGGGTTTTTGATAGGGGGTGACCCCATAAGTGTTGGAGGTACCCTCAGGTCAGCTATTCCCTCCCAAACTCAGTCTTCCCATCTACAAAATGGGCATAAGATGAGCTGTTCCCCTTAAGAAGCACAGCTGGATCCTCTTGGGTAGGACACCTCTTGGGAGTAGCACCCCCACCTCTGTTGGGGCAAGGGATCCCCAAGATGGGGGGTTCCCCTTTGGCTCAGATTGGATCCCCCCAATCCCCAGACCCCAACCCAAACCCCCAGACCCCTCCTGGTGCTGGCCAGACAAACAGGAGCAATGGCACTGATGTGGTTTGTGTGATGTGTGTGTGTTTTGTGATTCTTTTTTTTAACCCTCCCAAGGAAATGACACATACCGCCCTCCTGCTTCCTGGGGCGGAGGGGGGGAGCCCAGGCTCAGCTGGAGAAGCAGGATCAGGACTGGGAGGGCTGTGCCCACAACCTCCTCCTGCCCCCCAAGCCCCTTCCCCATCCCTGGCACCATCACAGCGCATGGAAGACTCATCTGTACCATGGACGGCTACCCAGAGCGCAGCCCAGAAGGTGAGTTTGCAGGGTGGTGATGATGATGATGATGATGGCTGATCAGCTGGTTGGGGGGCTTCTGATCCCCCCACTACCACTTCTGATCCCCCCCACCATCCTCCCCCCAATGACAGCCTCCCAGCCTCTCCAACATGCCCAAAATTTTATGGGGACCACAAAACTTCAGAACCCCAAAGTTTTAGGGGTGTTGTGGGAACCCTCCAAAGTTTCCAGGCATGAGCAACTCTTGAGTAAACACATGCCACAGATCGGGGCCATCCTTGTGCATTGCTCCCATGCGCCACATCAGTGCAAGCCTGAGCATTGCCAATTTATGCAAGCCTGAGCATGTTTACTCAGAAGTAAGTCCTATTGAGTGCGGCGGGACTTACTCCAAGGTAGGGATCTAAGGTTGCCGACTTTCAGTGTGTTTGCTCCACAGCAAGATGTTTGAACCGGACTGGTGTGAGGGCTGCGCATGGCTTGGCCAAAGGTTTGGGGAACCTTGTGGGGTTGGGTAGGTGGTGAGATCTGTCATAAGAGAGCCGTGTGTTCAGATGTGGTGAACGTTCACAGAGGAAGTCAAGTCGGGGGCTGATTTATGAAGAAGTGCGCATGGTGTGTGCGCATGGTGTACATCCAGAGTTATCACAGTGAGAGGAAGCCAGAGTTGTGCTTTGTGTGGTTGCGCCGGAGAGAGTGGCGCATGATTAGCGATGCTGCCAGCAGAAGAACAAACAGTGGGAGCGAACATCGCAATTGACCGTTAAAAAGTGTGTCGAGCTGCAGGCGCACTGCTTCGATGCATGCTCAGCAGTGTGACGGCACATGTGATGGTCCACACATGTGTGGGATGTGTGTGTCTTCTCTTAACGCATCTATTTTTTGGATGGCGCACTGAGGACATGCTAAAATGTAGTCGAGGCGCACCATTAGGCGCACCGATAGGCGCACTAATAGTCAAGGCGCACCATTAGGCGCACCGATAGTCAAGGCGCACCATTAGGCACACCGATGGTCAAGGCACACCATTAGGCGCACTAATAGTCAAGGCGCACCATTAGGTGCACTAATAGTCAAGACACACCATAAGGCACATCAATAGTCAAGGCGCACCATTAGGCGCACTAATAGTCAAGGCGCACCATTAGGCACACCGATGGTCAAGGCACACCATTAGGCGCACTAATAGTCAAGGCGCACCATTAGGCACACCGATGGTCAAGGCACACCATTAGGCGCACTAATAGTCAAGGCGCACCATTAGGCGCACCAATAGAAAAGGCGCACTGTTGGTTTTGGGGGCAGTTGTCAAAGCACACTGTGCACTTGGCCGAAGGCTCACATGCCCCTATAGCGCTCCCCAATTCCCATGGCACATCCTCAAACCATTCATGGCACACCAATGTGCTGCGACACATGGGTTGAACATCTCTGGCCTAGATCCTTCCCTAGGAGCAAGCTGCGCATGAAAACATGCTTGCGCACACACCCCAAGGGAGTGACTATCTCTAAACTACCCTGATTCAGGGAAGCCAAATATTACAACATCTACAGCCAATCGGGTGTGCATGGACACGGTGTGGAGGCACCCATGGCCTACATACACACACACACACACACACATATACATACATACATACATATATGTATGTAGTGGTGACACTATATATGTATACATACGTACATATGTATATGTATGTGTACATACATATATATACGTATGTAGTTGTGACACTATATGTGGTGACCTATATGTGGTGACCATGATTTCACCAACTAATCCTAACCATCCCTTCAACCTATCATTCTTTTATTTGCTTGGGCTGATGTTGCTTTTTCATGCACAACGACCCTGCAAGGTGGTGGATGTATACATACACCGCCACATGAGGAGGATTTTTCTTGACTGTGGTCCCATCCCATTCCTATTCCACACGCCCTCAAGGGAATTTAGGGCCACGGCAAACGGATTTGCTCTTCACCACAACCCTGCAAGGTAGGCTCACCGCAGAGTTTATTTGCTCCAAATCCAACCCATATATTTTGAACTGTCAGTGTCAACGACTCAGAAAGGCTGCAATCCTATTTATACTTTCCTGGGAGTAAGTCTCATTGAACACAACGGGACATAGGGTGCAATCCAGAGTAACTACGGGGAGTCCTTGCTCCGACGTAAGAACAATTTACTCTGGATTGCAATATGAATTTCCCATAGGTTTTCACTACGTGGTGCAGTAACTACGGCTGCACTTATGTGCTCCTGTAGTTACTTTGGATTGTAGGGTTGCTCCTGAGTTGACATGTCTAGGACTGGGGCCTGAGGCTGCAGTCCTACCTGGGAGTAAGCCCCATTGAACATGATGTGATTTATGTCTGAGTAAACATGCATAGGGTTGAACTGACAATCCAGTGTTTTTTAACCTCTGATGTGCCATGGATGATCCACACATATGCTATGTGAATTTGGGGCGCATTATTGATTAATAGGACGATTGGGGGTATGTGACCCCTTTACCAGTAATATGGTTAGCCTTCTCCATTTTAGTGCCTTGTCAGTGTGCTTTGATTAGAAAAAGATTGAAAATCAGTTTGATAATCTTTTTTTTAAGTGTGTACTGGTATCCCCCAAAAATGTAGGACACCCCAGAAAAATGTAGGACATGCTTAAATCAAAACACTCATAAAAACTAAAAGCACTCAAAACTAAAAACACTCATGTTTATGGCTTTCATGTGGTTAATTTAAACACTGTTACTTATTATTATTATTATTATTATTATTATTATTATTATTATTATTATTATTATTATTATTACCAACCATAAATACACAGCGAACAATTTCATGCTGGTTTCATTCACATTACTAGTCGGACCAATAATAATAATAATAATAATAATAATAATAATAATAATAATAATAATAATAATAATAATAATAATTTACTATTTCACAGTCGCAAGGTTGTTTGCTCTGTTGTAATTCAGTTCCTATCCAAGAAACTAGGAGGAGGAGGAGGATGATGATGATGATGATGATGATATTTTATTCAAAATCAAACAGTAATACACAGTGAACAACTTCATTCTGGTTTGTGTCACATCACATCATCATCATTATTATTATTATTATTATTATTATTATTATTATTATTATTATTAATTCCAATCCACAGCAAGTGGACACCATCACCACAGGGTACCAACGCTGTAGAAGTTGCTTTTATGCATTATCATTATTATTAAATTTAAAACTATTACATATAATGTATTAATTACAAGAAAGCTACTTAATGTCTGCTCACAAGGAAAAGGGGGACAATGCAGGTTTTTTTCCCAGGACACAAGGCTAAAAAAGAGGACATGTCCTGGAAAAAGAGGACATATGGCCACCCTGCATTAGATCTTGTTTTTATTCTGTTTTGGAATATATGTTTCACTTATATCACATATGTTTCAATATATATCACATATATTCACTTTGAATATACGTATGTTTCACTTGAGTAATGTTTCACTTATGATTTAATAATCATAATGATTAATGATTAATGATTGTAATGAATTATTGATTGGACATCTGTTTTTAAGAGAGGAAAGGCGGAATATAAATCTTTAAAATAAATAATATATAGGCAAGCCACCGCATCTCGGCCTCAGTCTTCCTCGCTGCAGTATGAGCAGATTAGATTTTCTGGACTCAAACAATACTTGAGAATTGTTTTGAATTCTCAAAAGCATGTTACATGTTGCATGAAATGTGTTATTGTTATTGCATGTGTTACTGCATGTTATTGCATGTGTTATTGTTTGACGACACTGGTAGTTTAAGGGTAACAAGGGGTTACTGATGGACACATTAAGAAATCAAGCACATGTGATATCAGCGGGATGCAATGTGGCTTTTTGTCGTCCAAGAATGCCCGAAACTGATCAGTGAGAAGATTAATAACGGCTGACAAGATTTCCTGGCCGACAATAAGAACCACCATGCGCCGTGCGCAACCAGGGGAGGGCGGGATGCGTTGTATGGTGCACACTCAGTTTGCAGAGAGAGGTTGGACCAGCTGAGACATCAGTGTGTCCAGAACTGGGACCCACCACAATCTCCAACCTTCTAGGTGGGGACCCATCTTGGCCTTCTAGGTGGGAACCCATCTTGGCTCACCTTGGCCTTCTAGGTGGGGACCCATCTTGGCTTTCTAGGTAGGAACCCACCTTGTCTCACCTTGGCCTTCTAGGTGGGGACCCACCTTGGCCTTCTAGGTGGGGACCCATCTTGGCCTTCTAGGTGGGAACCCACCTTGGCTCACCTTGGCCTTCTAGGTGGGGACCCATCTTGGCCTTCTAGGTGGGAACCCACCATGGCTCACCTTGGCCTTCTAGGTGGGGACCCATCTTGGCCTTCTAGGTGGGAACCCACCTTGGCTCACCTTGGCCTTCTAGGTGGGGACCCATCTTGGCCTTCTAGGTGGGAACCCACCTTGGCTCACCTTGGCCTTCTAGGTGGGGACCCATCTTGGCCTTCTAGGTGGGAACCCACCTTGGCTCACCTTGGCCTTCTAGGTGGGGACCCATCTTGGCCTTCTAGGTAGGAACCCACCTTGGCTTACCTTGGCCTTCTAGATGGAGACCCACCTTGTCCTTCTAGGTGGGAACCCACCTTGGCTCACCTTGGCCTTCTAGATGGGGACCCACCTTGGCCTTCTAGGTGGGGACCCATCTTGGCCTTCTAGGTGGGAACCCACCTTGGCTCACCTTGGCCTTCTAGATGGGGACCCACCTTGGCCTTCTAGGTGGGGACCCACCATGGCCTAGAGGGTCGGACAAGCGAGTGGTGATGCATCCATTCCCTTTTGTGCCCAATGGCCCTCAATCACCATGCGCTGCGGCTGTGTCCTTCTGTCCTTCTCCTAGTCCAAGTGGGAGGAGAAGAGACGTCAAGTTTGAAAGGTGGATGTGTCTCCATTAGGCGCTTGAACATGCACAATGTTGCCATCATGCGCAAGAATCCCTAACCCTGGTTGGTGGTTGTGATGTGCAGCCATGTGCCTTGGAATGGCGAGGGCAGTGCGCCTGTCGACCCACCTGAGATCAGATCATGATCCTCTTCTGGCATCTTCGTGCACCACCTACATTTGGCGACACCAGCGTCTTAAAATGGCGCAACAATTGCCACTGGTGTGGTTCGAACCTCCATTTTCACGCACACTGGTACCTGGGGTTGTAGATGTAACCCACGATGCCAGGAATATTACTCTTTCCTAGATCAGTTCCAGCTTAGAGCACTATCCTAAACATGTCTACTCAAAAGTAAGCCCCATTGTGTTCAATGGGTCTTACTCCCAGGAAAGTGTCTTTAGGATTGCAGCCTTAAAGATATTTGACTAGTACGTCGATGGCTGGATTGTGAAATCCAAGAGTCTTAAACTCTTGATAGTATCTTGACCTTATTTTTTTTCTGGCTTACCCAACCACACATGCCATAAATACTTTGTGTACGTTACCCCTGCTGGATCTTTGGGGCCACTTAAAAATTTCCTATACATTTATATACCACTTTTTCAACGTGTGCAAAGCGTTTCCCATAGATGTGGAACAGGCCCCTAAGGTCGGGAAGGATTCTTATTCCCATTATGCAGATGGGGAAGACTGAGGCCAAATATGACTTGGAGCAGAATCCTAACCATGTCTACTCAGAAGTAAGTCTTGTGTTCAATGGATTTTACTCTCAGGAAAGTGTGTTTAGGATTGCAGTCCTTTATATATATGGGCTCATCCTATGAGTTTTCTTTAGTTAGGATGGGGGTGTAAAAACCCCATTTTTATGTGGGAATTTGGGAACGTTTGTCCCCAATATGTGGTATACAGTAAACGCACACAGTAAATACACACGTATGTGTGACGTATACATACACACGTATGTGTGATGGACAAGCAGAGCCCCCCATTGCCGCTGGTCTGTGTTGTGCCTTGTGTCCAATATTTATGGTGTGCCTTGATAATTTTAGTACCTTGTCCAGGGGTGTCCATCATGAGACGTGGGGGGCCTGATGTGGCACGTGGCACATATAGTGTGCAGGCTGTACTCGGCTGTTGTGTTGCGCTGAGGTGTCACTCCCCAATCTGGGGTCTTTAAGCTTTGGGGGGAATCCTGTTGAGGCTTGTCATATAAATGGGTGCTGTGGAGTAGGGGGGAGTCTTTCTCCCTCACTCACAACCCCGGAATCAGAGAGCCATCGGGCAAAATTGATTTGGAGTTAACCTGTGGAACTCCTTGCCACAAGATGGCATGTTGGCGTGTGTTAACTGGACTCTCCCACATCTTGAAAATATGATCAAGATCTGTGGGTTTTCTGTTAAGTGAGAAAGTAGTGCATCTTTCTGGTCGTGTTTGGTGACATCACTAGGGAGTGCTTGCCTGATGACATCACTAGGGAGTGATGACATCACAACTGAACGACATCACTTTTTCGTCCTTGCGTTATCATCCATCAACTGGAAACAAGGGTGCAGGCGATCATGTGGCTTACCATCTTCTCCCCCTATACTCTCTCGCCACCCTAGATCTTCTCCCCCCAACTCTCTCGCCACCCCCTTACTCTTTAAATGTCAGTTCAGAGGGAAGCTGTGGGTGTCGTCGTCCCCTTCCTCTTTATCGCCCCATAAACCGGAATTGACTGAACCGCACATGAGCGTCTGGGAAAACCCCAGGAGGCGACGCTTGCCACATCCAGATTTCAAAATGCACGCTTGGAAAAAGAACAGAGGAAAGGGGGTTGCCTGAAGATGTGGTGTGGTGTCTGCAAAGCAATGGGATCCAGCGCATAATGTGCCGGGATGTAGTAGTTATCAGCTCTTGTTCACGCCTTGCGCCTGGGAGGTGCCTGTCCCCGACGGTTTCATCCTAGCGATGAGTACCTGGTCCAAAAATGTCACCTAACATGTTTGGCGAGGAGAGTGATGTGTCAGGTATTTCCTGTGGACACCCTAAGGTGTGCTGTGGAAGGAAAGGGGTGCCTTGGTGGTCTGGGGAAGGATCTGGGAAGATCGTCTGGGCATGGTGTGGAGCAATAGGTGTCATACCAATATGGCATACCAGTATATACCATACCAATAGGAAGAGCCCCACTGGATCAGGCCAAATGCCCATCCAGTCCAGCTTCCTGTGTCTCACAAGGGGAGCACCCAAAACACACGATACCTGCTTCCTCTTGCCGCTCCTTGCATCCGGCATTCCTACGGGCTTGTAACCCGTGATGGACTTTTCCCTCTGTGCAATCACCTTTTCAGGGCAACCTGTGGCAGGGAGTTCCACAGATTAATTGCAACAGCAGCATCGTCGACAACACTATCCTGGCTCTCCAGGTCCAACTTTCTGCATGTTGATCTCATGTGGTCTGACATTGGTTTGTCTCCAGCCGACGTTCCTTGACCTTCTGTTTTCCCCATTTCTGTCTAGGGCAGGGCAGGCGGGCGAGATAGGAATTGGGAAAGTTTGGGGGGGGGAGAAATAGACTTTGTGTTCCATTTTTCTGGCCATGCCTCCCAGGAAGGGCATGCAGAGGACGGACACGAAACAAGGCCAAGCTTGTTTGGGGTGTTATTTACCCGCAGTGCCATGCCAGCTTGGGTGCCCCGTGGCACAAAGGAGGGAAAGAGAAGGATCCTACGTCCCTAAGAACGTTCTCTTTCTCTGCCAGGACTTCTGCTGGGGCCTCTGAAGCCCTCTAATCCTCGGTCACCACCCACACATCTTGGCTTTGGCTGGCAGGGGTGGGCAAGGGGGGTGGTGGGTGGCCCTGTGGTTTTCGGCGAGCGGCTTCCGAGAAGACACCGTACTTGGCTCTGGCCGGTTTGTGACGCTCCGGTTGCCAACTTGCTGAAGGAGGGAAGAGCAGAATGTGAAATTTAGAGTTGGTAAATGAGAAAATCCTAAAATAAGCCCTATAGGTTTGGGGCTTTGGGTGGGGTAGATTTGGGGGGGGCAACAAAATGGTTGGTTGAACTGAATCTCCTTCCTTATGGAGGAAAGGCTACCCAATCTAGGGTCTTTAAGCTATGGGGGGAGTCCTGTTGAGGCTTGTCACATAAATGGGTGGTGTAGAGTAGGGGGGAGTCTTTCTCCCTCTCTCACAACCCCGGAATTGGAGAGTCACCCGGCAAAATTGATTTGGAGTTAACCTGTGGAACTCCCTGCCACAAGATTTGGCATTTAGAAGGTATAGAAAGAGGATGAGCTTGTTCGGCTCAAGGGGGGACATGCTTCCTGATGTATGAGGGGGGCATATGCCCTGAGGTGGGCATATACGCTGAGGGAGGTATACCCCTCAGGTATGCCCTGAGGGGGGTCTGCCAATGCTGCCCCCTTCCCTGATGCCATCCTATGCTCTCCTCCTTTATCCCTCTTCCTTTCCCAATGTTGTGGAGACAAGATGGCGGGCAAAGAGAGGTGCCCCCCATTAGACAACAGCTTCAGTCGGTGTCGAGGACGGCCGAGAAGGCAGTCGATGACCGCCTCTGGGCAGCCTGCCAACTCAATAGGCCAACCTTGGAGTCCCTAGAGGGCACCAGGCCCTTCCGCCATTTTGTTGACACCAATGTTTTCCTCACGGTGGCCCCCAAATAGGCAGGGGAAGAGGGTGGAAAAACAACAGCCCCCATTTTTTTCCCACAATGCCCTGCGAGGCAGCACTTTGGTCAAGGAACGTGTGAGGGAAAACATGAGTGAGGTCGAATAATATGGCCGTTGCCTTGAAAACATGAGGGAAAACAAGGACCGTGTGAGGGAAAACAGGAGTGAGGTCGACTTATATGGCCGTTGCCTTGTGAAGCCCCACAGGAATGTTGGGGGGCTGCTCAGAAAGGACCCCTTGGCGGGCATTTTTTCCCTCTGTCCTTGCAGGACCCACATCGAGGGTTTTTGGGTTATTCGGGACCGTGTCCTGCGGCTGACGGTGGCGTCAGGAATGTCTGAGGCGGGAGCCGTTTCCTCCCCAAACCGCCATGCCCTTCTCTGCCAGCATAAACAAGGCTGGCTGGGCAGGAGACAAGAGCTGGGCTCTGTGCCCACACGAATGGGGCCAGAGGTCTTGGCTCTCCTTCCCTCCCGCCGTGAATTGTGGCACATATACCCCTTCGATCCAAAGGATAAACCTTCCTCCTTTCCCCGCTTTGCTAATTCAATCCATTGCGCACATCTAGTAATCGCTCTTAACTTGAACGGGACTTATCTTGTGAGTAAGTCCTGAGTAAGCCTGTATTAGGATTTGTAGCTTCCGTTGTAACCCCTATGGTTGAGAAGCTTTCGTCCTCCTTCTCTTGCACCCCCGGAACCAGAGAGGGCATCTTCTGAACCTGATTTGGACAAAGCAAAGCAGAGAATTGATCTTTGGAACTCCTTGCCACTAGATGAAGCAAAGCTTACCAGCTTGGTGGCTTTTAAAGGGAACGGAACCCATTCACAAAGAGCAAATCTACCTATGACTGTGATGCTTGCATGGGGTTTTGGAATAATAATAGTAATAATAATAATAATAATAATAATAATAATAATAATGATGATGATGATGATGATGATGATGATGATGATGATGATGATGATGGACTCTTGGGAAGGGTCCGACTGGTGATGTGAATGAAACCAGCACGAAATTGTTTGCTGTGTATTTATGTTTGATTTTCAATAATAATAATAATAATAATAATAATAATAATAATAATAATAATAATAATAATAATAGAATCCTAGATTTGGAGGGGACTATCCCTACAATCCAGAGTAACTACGGGAGCACATAAGAGACATTGCGTGTACCCGTAGTTACTGCACTACCTAGTGAAAACCTATGGGAAATTCATATTGCAATCCAGAGCAAATTGTTCTTACACCAGAGCAAGGACTCCCCCGTAGTTACTCTGGATTGCGCCCTTAGTAGGCCATCTAGTCCAACCCACTGCCTGCAGCAGGAAATCCTCCTTGAGCGTCCCCAACAGGTGCTCGTTGAGCCTCTGATTATTATTATTATTATTATTATTATTATTATTATTATTATTATTATTATTAACAACTTTATTTTTACCCCGCCTTTCTCCCTAGGGACTCAAGGCAGCTGAATAATAATAACCTTTGGGGTAGTGATTGGGACCAGGGGGTAAGGGAAATAAAGGTGGGGGTACTCACTATGAAGTTGTTATAAGGGTGGGGATACTCACCATGAGGATATCTGTAATAGAGGCATGTCTACTTGGGGGTCACAGAGGTGCCGATACTCACCACAGAGGTACCGGTACTCAGTACCAGTGAGTACTCCATCAAAAAGACCTCTGGGGGAAGGACTGATTTAACCCTTTCCTTACAATCCCGATGGAAATTGTACCCTGTGGTTCTGGATTCTCTCACCAGGAAGATGGAGCAAGCTAGTTGCATGAAAAAAAAAATCTGGGTTCTGGGTTCTAATCCTCCTTTTGCTGCTTTCTCCTTGCTAGGTGAGAACCATTCGGGTAGCAACCACCTCCTGCACCCTCCGGACTGGCTCCACAACCTTGATTCCCGCCTGCGCAGCCAAGAAGAGGAGCTGACCCTGGTAAAATCGGCCTTGGCGGATGCTCTGCGGAGACTGAGCGTCTATGACCAGCAGATCCCTCTGATCAAACGGCAGCTGATTGAAGGTGAGGCTCTTGAGGGGTACCTGGAGACAGGAGGGATACCTGAGGTTCTTGATGGGTACATAGCTGGAGACACTAGTGCAGAGTCAACCCCGGTTCTGAATTCCAGAGGGGTGGCCAGTTTCAGATTGTACTTAAAATAAGACCTGAATCCAATGTATGCCAACTCAGAAGTAAACATCATTATAGCCACTGGGGCTTACACCCATGTAAGTGTGCATGGGGCTGAAGCACCCCTGGACTAGATCCTGCTCCTTCAGACGTGTGATCATAGCATCTTCCTGGCGTCCCCATCCTCATTCCACACCATTAGAAAAGATCAGCTAAGACTAATTGCCAACTACTCTTGAGGCTTGGGCTGCAATCCTAACCACCCTTTCTTGGAAGTAACTACTATTGAACACAATGAGACTTACTTTTATGTAGACATGCTTAGGATTGCATTGTAAGGCTGCAATCCTAATCTCCGGTTAGTCCTGGCATAAGTCCAGTGATGACCTCGGGGTGTCACAGAAGTGCCATAAGACACTGGTGCGCCACTCCTGGGAAGGGCAGGCCGGTGCCCAGACATGTGCTTGCCTCCCCACATCGCAACAGGAATAGGAAGACTGATGAGTTAGGTTAGGACTGCACCCTAATAGGCTTGTGGATGTCCATTCAAGATTTTAGGCAGTAGCTCTTAAAAATTATTTTCTCACTGCAGCAAATTCCTGCGTTTCTGATGCCAGGGACCTCACTGGCAACAGTGACCTCTGGATCGTGCCCCCAACCACTTCCAGCAATTCTAGGTAAGGGTCTGAGCTCTGGAGAGTCCGTGTTTTCTCGGATTCCAGCCTTGACAGCTTGGATTTGGGGGATCAGGGAGATCCTTCAAGGGGGGACCCTTGCACATGAATGGGGTCACCGGCTAATTCTTTGTTTTGGTTTTGCAGTTCACCCCCCATTCACGACCCCAAGACACGAGAGCTGAGGATCAGCGTGGGGACGCAGACAGAGGAGTCAGCCGTGCTGAGTCTGAAGCAAGGCCAAAGATGCAGCAATGGGCATCCCAAGCAGACTGAAAATGTGGTTCGGGGAGCACCCGACTCGGCCCCCTTGGGTGTCAGGCAGACTAACTGCACATGGGGTACAACAGACAGAGGTCACCCCAACCCAGCTGAAAATTCCCAACCTGGTGGAGGAGACGAGGAGATGCCAAACATTCCAGAGAGCCCGGATCCTCGAGGACTCGTCCATCACCCTTGTCGGAGCACCCGCTCACCCCACGAAGACACCAGGGAGCATCCCCAGGAAAGCACCACTGATAAAGCTGGCAGCGAAGTCTGGTCTCAGCCTTTGGGGCAGGAGACGCCATCTCCAGAGCCCCCATCTGAAGGCAACAGCAGCAGCCCTGCATCCCCCATCCCAGCTGTTCAGAGTTTGATGACCAACAAGAAAGAGCTGTGAGTTTACCAAAAAGGCAGTGGTGTAGCTAGAGGGAGTATCGGGGCCAGCGTTTGCACTGTAGGCTGGTTGGGGCAACACTCTGGAAGCCCGTCCATGCAGTTGAGACTGGGGACCCTGATCCGGTCCCTTTTCTTTGGATCCAATATGCCCATCCCCTACCCAACACATTTCTCCATGTCTTCACAACAACCCTGTGAGGTAGCAACATGAGCAGAAGTGACTTTATAAACTTCAGGGCAAGACATCTAGAAGATGCTGTACAGGATTATATCAAGAATTCAATTTTAATAAGGCTGGACCTTGATTGGATTGGGTCCTCCAAGCCCTATCTTGTAGAGGGTTGGGGAGGTTGCAGTGACCCCCAGATAGAGATCAGGGTGCCCAGTCTCATTATTTCAGTGATTCTTGCCTGGGACCCCTTTCTGAGAAAGTGTCCGGGACCCCCTTTCTGAGAATATGTCCAGGACATCCCCCCAAAGTGATTTTATGGCATCAAACAAAGTAACATCACACATGACAGAGCTCCTCCATGTCTACTTAGAAGCAAATCCCATTGTGTTCAATGATGCTTACTCCTAGGAAAGTATGGATTGCAGCCTGAGTGTCCCTTTCCAAGACAGCAGTGCCCAGGGCCAGTTTCAAAGATGGAGATCCATAGTTTTATGCTATGGGTGCCCTGACCCCCCTCCCCACTACAAGTTTACAGGTTTATTGGGGTTGGGGCATGAAAAAGGTTGAATTAGATTGAGGTGGGGTTGCTCCTGGTCCCAATCAAAGAATTGGTCCCAATGGAGGGGGGGTCATGACACAGAGGATGAAAATGTATGGATGTAGCACATAAGAATTTATGGATGTAGCGCATCAGAGGTGGGTGTGTGCATGTAAGGCTTGGGCAGTAAGAATCAGGACTTCGAAGCCACTCATTCCTCTTCAGGAAACCCTCTCTTTCCCGGTGCGTCCACCCTTTTCTTGGCTGATTGAGGGTTTGGTAAAAACCAGGTGCTATTTGTGGCTGTGGGCAGAGCATCACCCCCGCAGGCCATGCGCTATCATGAAACCCTCCCTTGGAGGACGGAGCTGGTGGCTGCTTCTCCTCCAAGCAGGAGGGAGAGCTGGAGCTGCCCCATATTTAGCGTTGCCATTATTCTCCGGGACAGGACCCCCCTGTCAAACCTGCCAGTAAGTGGTTGCAATCCCTAAAATCGGGGACAGTCTCTGTTTTCCAGGACATATGGCAACCCTCCCCATAGCAAAGAATGGAACAGATCAGTCCATATTGCCACGGGTCCCGTGTGGCATAGGGTTGCCAACTCTCTAAGATTGTCCCGCACTCTCCCTTTTTTATAGGACTCAAAGCCACCCTGAGAACTTTTTATAGGGCCTCCAAGATATTCAAAGATTGCATCATGCTGCAAGTCAGAATTGCAGGCGCATGACCCCCTGGGAGTCCCAATGGAGAGAGGAAGGGGTGCATCTGCTTCCCATTAGGCACACATATATTTCCTCTGGCTTCTTGCCCAAAGATTTTTCTGTGTACATGCACACCCCTTCGTATTGCGCATACGCACATGTGCGCATCCACAGATGTAAATCATGGCACATCCTTGACCTTCCTTGCATGTGTTTACTTTATAATCTGGACTTAAGTATTTAAACAAAAACACATGCACACAATTTTGTTCCCAGTAGCGCCGAAACAAAGATGGCAGCTCCCAGATTCCCCAGGGTCGCAAATTGCGTCTGATCCCCTGATTTCTCTATCTTCGTAGGCTGCGGCGAAACAGCTCGTCCGACAAGCCTTCTGCCGTGAAGCAGCGCCTCTCCAAGAAGGCGGCCTCTTCGGCAAACCTCTTCAACCGCTCCAGTAGCCTTGAGAAGTGAGATACACAAATGCACATGCATGTGCTCACTTGCACATCCAGAGCACACGCATGCAGTGATATGGAAGTGTGCTTCTTCCAATGTATGGGGAGTTGTTTGTGTTTTTTCAGTGGGTATGACTGCTCCAGATGTATGGGAGAAACACTCTCTGATGAACTCTTTCCTCTATGGGTGGGACCCCCACCCTGAGATTCCTAGCAGGGTGGGACCCCCACCCTGAGATTCCTAGCAGGGCTCCTTGGGTACCAGTATAGCCGCAGGTCTTGTTAGCACAGGGGGGCACAATCCTAACCATATCTACTCAAAAGTAAGCCCCATTGTGTTCAATGGGTCTTACTCCCAGGAAAGTGTCTTTAGCATTGCAGCCTTACAGTGCGATCCTAACCATGTCTACTCAAAAGTAAGCCCCATTGTGTTCAATGGGTCTTACTCTCAGGAAAGTGTCTTTAGGACTGCAGCCTAGGATTGCAGTCTATCGCACTTTCAGTGGTCCACTGCAGGGCCTCTGATGACCAATGGAGCATGCATGGGGAAAAAGATGGGCATTGAGCCTTCCGGATCCTGAGCCACACTATCGTACTTTGCCCTAATGATGCCAATTTGGGGTGGCATGGTAGAGAAAAACTTCAGGACCTACAAAATAATTGGGGGCTCTTTGGTACCTCAGGGAACTCTTTCTCTCAGGCATCAGTAGCAGACCCTGCTGAGGCTTAGCTAGTTTCTCAATAGAGTTGGCAGATATCTCTGGAGAAGGGGGGCACTCTGTACATGCCCAGAGATGTTTGGTTATCCCAAAGTTGAGCCCTGACCGAGATCTACCACAACACACACAAATACAGATGTGTTGTATCTTAATGCTCTCCCCTTATCCTTACAGCAGGACCAAGGACCCCTCTTTGAGTCCAGGTAAGCTCAAAAGGACAATGCTGGTGTTGAGTATGCGGTGAGATTGTTCGGGGGGTGTGGATCTAGGTTCCCCCTAGGGAATAATTCTTCCAAGGATCCCATTGCCAGGTCAAAAGTATCCCCTGGGAAGTTGATGCCCTTAGAAGGGAGGAACACAAGGTCACCTCCTATTGCCTGCTGTCTGGGAATCCTAGAATCCTAGAGTTGGAAGGGATCCAGTAGGTCATCTAGTCCAACCCCCTGCCTGTAGCAGGATATATACAAAATATATACATATAAATAAAGGTATATAAACTGTATTTGTCTCTAAAAACTCTTTAGTTTCACCCTACAATCCAGAGTAACTACAGGAAGACGTAAGAGGCACTTACTCTAGATTGCCCTATGCATTTCCCATAGGTTTCCCATAGGTGGCACCGTAACTGCGTCGGTGTAAAAGGTCCCATAGTTACTCTGTATTGTAGCCTCTGTCTCCAAAATGTGTCTCTTTTGGAGGCACTAGATTTGATGGTTGATTAGAGTGGAGTAAATGCAACATTTTTATTATAAGTATAGGGTGCGCGTTAGATTTGATGGTGTATTATATTCGAGTAAATATGGTTTTATAGTAAGAAATTTATAATATATTATAATATAATTACTATTTTTAAAAAGAAAAGAGTGAAAGGTTGAAAGAGTGGAGCATGTGTTGAATGAATGAGTCTGGGTGTAATTGTACACCCAGTTGTGTTGAAACTGTGTGTTGAAACTGGGTGTTGAAAGAGTGGAACCATCATCTTAAACCAGGCGCTCATTAGCAAAGGGTACTATAGAACCTGTGTGAAACCCCTGAAGCCCACCACTGCCTCCACCCCACTTCTCAAAAGCCTGACACTCATCCCCCCTCTCTCTCTCTTTCTCTCTCTCTCTCTCTTTCTCTCTCTCTCTAGGGCCTTGGAACGCTCGACGTGGAACCTATAACTTGGGTAAGGCACTCTAGACAGGGGTAGGGAGCAGACAGTAGGGCCAGTCCATTTGTGAGCTTGCCTTGGGTGGCTGAAATTCAGTAGAACCCCCAAAATTGACCACCTCTCTCTATTCAGCACCTTTTCTGTGATAAAAGCTTTAAAAATATTATAAGTTCAGTATTGCATATTTTTTTCCATATGTTGACCTCCTTCCTATAAGCACAATCCTAACCATGTCTACTCAAAAGTAAGCCCCATTATGTTCAAAGGGTCTTACTCCCAGGAACGTGTCTTTAGGATTGCAGCCGATGTTGACCAATTTCCTCTGGTCCCTTGAGTGGTCAACTTAGGGCGAAATCCAGAGTAACTACGGGGAGTCCCTGCTCTGGTGTAAGAACAAGCTACTCTGGATTGCAATATGAATTTCCCATAGGTTTTCACTAGGTGGTGCAGTAACTACGGGTGCACGTAATGTTTCTTGCTCCCGTAATTACTCTGGATTGTAGGGTCTGGCTGCAATCCTAAATAGTGGTGGCGCCTGGAGCACTATCAGGTAATGTCGGCAGTATTTGGTGTGCCATGGTAGCCACCTTAAGTACTGAATGTGTCCTGGCCAGAATCCCCCCCATATTAAGAGGAGAGATCTGGGTGTAGGTTGGGAGATAATTTGGTGACAACAAAGCCAGCGTCATCAACGCAAGTGGTGGGGTTTGGTTTCTTTCAACATCCCCTTCTTTCTTTCAACATCCCCTTCTTTCAACATCCCCTTTGCAGAAGGTGTTTCCACCAAAATGTTTCTGCGCGGTCGGCCCATCACCATGTACATCCCTTCGGCTTTCCCCAACTACGAGGAGCTACGCATGGAATTGCCGGCGGAGAAGCTGCAGCTAGACTGGGTGTATCCTTTGAGGAAGGAATATTGTTCCTCCTTTTGCCTTCCTGGGAACCCAGGAGGCCTCACTGGATCAATCAGATGAATTCATCCAACTATTAATCGATTGATCAATTAAATCAATCATCAATCAGTTCAATTGCCATACCCAGCACAGTGGGATTTTTCTTAGGGGACGAAGCTACGGGTGTCACGATACTAAAGGGTTTCACTACTAACGGGTGTCACTACTAAATACGATACTAAAGGGTGTCACGATGCTACGGGTGTCACTGCAATACTAAATTGTAGTGTTGGTGAGTGTTTTATCCCTTGACGGTTGCAACAGGTACGGTTACCGGGGACGAGATTGCCGCTCCAACCTCTACGTACTGACATCGGGAGAGCTGGTGTACTTCATTGCCTGTGTAGTTGTGCTATATCACGTCCAAAACCGCACACAGCGCCACTACTTGCGCCACACGGACTGTGTCCGCTGGTGAGTTGTGGGAGACAGACTCACTCTGAGCATCCCAGCTCATCTACCCCCATCATATACTCCACCACCATCACCCTCCCATCATATGCTCCACTCCTCGTCACCCTCCCATCATATACTCCATCACATTCACACTCTGGAACCACATATAGTGCTATATGTGCTATAGCTTTGTGCTGTAGCGCCACCCCTGTGCTGGCCAGAGATAGTACTGCAGCTCTCAGCTCAGAATTGTGGGCCTGAATTGTGGTTAAAGAAAAACAATAAATAAAGTAAATATGTGCCATTAATTAATAGAGATATGAATTATCTAATGAATTAATTAATATTAATTAATTAATTAAGGCATTAATTAAATTAATTAAAGCATGTTTATCTTCCCAAGGTCTGAGCTTTGTTACCTGATTAAGTCTGTGGAACTCCTTGCCACAGGATGTGGTGCTGGCATCTCACCTGGATGCCTTTAAAAAGGATTGGACACATTTTTGGAGGAAAATTCCATCATGCCATGATGGGCATGATGGGCATGTGGAACCTCCATGGGCAACCACATGATGGGCATGTGGACAAGCTTTGATGGGCATGTGCAACCTCTTGGGTTTTAGAAATAGGCTACCAAGGGGTCCAAGGGGGGTGGCAACAGCATACGGGTCTCTTGTGTGATCCCTGATGCATCTGATGGGCCACTGTGAGTTGCAGGAAACTGGCCTAGATGGGCTTTGACTTTTTCTTACGTGAGGGTGTTTAACCCGACAATCCAGAGTAAACACAGTAAGATGTAAGACTAGAGGCACTTACCTTGGATTGCTCTATGCATTTCCCATAGGTGACACCTATGTAACCTAATCCTAAGTACTGTATATGTTAGTCCTCCTGGAAGGACACCCCGGATCTCAACCAGACTTTAGGATCTCCTAGCTCTGTACTCAAGGATCAGGCTCCTGATTTCTGTTGTCTCCACTACCAAATTTTTTCCGCAGCCTCCTCCGCAGTGATCCCCTCTGTGCCATTTTCTTCCCCTCTAAAGAGTGTGTTGAAGGCAGCCATGTGTTGAAGAGTGTGTTCAAGACAGCCATGGAAATGGACCCTGATGATCCCATGCGCTCATCAACACCTACCTCTGTGTTTCTTCCAGTGTTGCTGTGCATCCTGATGGCGTCCGTGTGGCCTCGGGGCAGATGGCTGGTGTGGACAAGGACGGCAAGGTAACTGGGAAGGGTCCGGAGTCTTGATTTCCAGTTGAAACCCTTGGGGCAGAGATGTTCAGAATTGTTTGATGCTCCCCTAAAAGGGGGGGGGGGGTTTGGATCATACCTGAAGGTTACTTATACCTTTCCTTTCTTGTGTAGCCTCTACAACCATCAGTCCATATCTGGGACTCGTCTACCCTTCTCACCCTGCAACAGATCGGGCTGGGCAGTTTCGAAAGAGGGGTTGGCTCCCTCGCCTTCTCCACCGCCGTAAGTTGACCTGCCGTATCAATCTATGAGCAGAATCCTAACCATGTCTACTCAAAAGTAAGCCCCACTATGTTCAATGAGTCTTACTCCCATGAAAGTTTCTTTAGGATTGCAGCCTATCTCTTACCGGGGGAGCAAAACGAGACACATAAAACGACACCGTGTGGGAGGGCTTCAGAATGGATGATGGTGCCTCTGAGCCACTGCAGAGTGCATTTTCGGTATTGCAGAGCCAAGGTTTTACTATATGTGCCAAACTTAACACTGAACTGCCTGCCTCCCTTGCAGGATGACGGGTTGTACTTGTGCGTGGTGGATGAGTCCAACGAACACATGCTGTCGGTGTGGGACAGTGTTCGCGGCACCAAGCAAGCCGAAATAAAGGTGAGTGCAACAACGGGGTGGAGATACCATGGAAGGTGGGTCTACTTGGCCAATGGGGTTTGAGGTCTGAGATACCATGGGGTCTGAGATACCATGGAAGGTGGAGCACTGCTTGACCAAAGCCAACGAGGTGCTAGTGTGCGACTGTTGCACATGGGCTAGAATAGTGATTCTCCAAGTGTGGGATCATGACTTAATTTCAGGGAGGGGTTGCCATAAGTTGGGAGCCAACATCTTGAAATGGGGCATTCAGGGTGCAATCTATCCTCAATGGGACTTACTTCTGAGTAAACACGGACGAGCTCTCACATCATGGTGATGTCCTTTGATGTTACTACCATCCACGACATCACGTGTGTATGTGAGTACTGGCCATGATAGGGTGCTGGGCTGAAATACTTGAGAACCATGAGACTAGGGTTGCCACATGTCCCGGAAAACCTATGAGACCCTTCAGCGAGGAAGGTTGCAATCCTAAAGACACTTTCCTGGGAGTGAGGCCCATTCAACACAATGGGGCTTACTTTTGAGTAGACATGGTTAGGAGAATCGTAAAGGGGAATCAAACTGTGACCCTTGGTATGAGAACAGGGGTATTGCAAGTGCATCCAGGGCAGCTCCTTCCTGCTGAGTCTAACCCACAGTCCATATAGCTCAGTGTTGCGTCCACACACACGTACCCCATAGTGATACCACTGGACCCAGTGAGCCAAATTATGTGTCTGTATTTACTTTTGGAGGGTGTGGAAATTAACCCTGCTCCCCCCATTGCATCCCCCCCATCAGAACCTCACATCCCCCCATCGTACCACCCCCATCTGAATCTCACCCCCCTGCACCATTTCCTTTCCAGAGCACCAACGAATCCGTCTTGACTGTGGAGTTCAACCCCCAAGACAGCAGCAACATCATTAGCAGTGGGAAATCTCACGTTTATTTTTGGACCTGGACCAGAAACAGCCTCACAAAGAAACAGGGCATCTTTGGGGTGAGATAGCAGGTCCCTAGCACTCTACTAACCGGTTACTACTACCTTCCTCTTCTCCACACTTCCTTGAGTCGCTCACACCAACCACGTTCCTCTCCTCTCACTGCTATCCTCTATACTTATACTCAAAAGGCTGAAATCCTAAAGACACTTTTCTGGGAGTGAGACCCATTGAACACAATGGGGCTTACTTTTGAGTAGACATGATAAGGATTGTGCTCTCTGAAAAGCTCCAAAGGGATGATGGTCCCTCCAAGACTGACTGTCTCACTCCCCTTCTAGCTGTCACCAGATGTTACTTCTGGCCTTCATACTTACCCTTCCAGCTCTTGCTCACCACCCTCTTATCTGAAGACACTCAAGTGCCAGCGTTGGCCTGACTGTGGTTAACTAGAAACTAACTAAGCCTACAACCCAGAGTTACTACAGGAGCATGTAAGAGACATTTACGTCGATGTAGTTATGGCACCACCTAGTGGAAAACTATGGGAAATTCATACTGCAATCCAGAGTAAATTGTTCTTACACCAGAGCAAGGACTCCCTGTATTGCACCCTAACTAAGACTGGTCTGACTGTGGTTAACTAGAAATAACCATGTAAATCTGATTCTGCCCAACACTGACTGTACCAACCTCTCTCTGCTCTGACCGTACCGATCTCTCTCTCTCTACTCGTTCCAGAAATACAAGAAGCCCAAGTTTATCCAGTGCTTTGTATTTGACACCCAAGGCGACGTGCTCACCGGAGATTCGGAGGGCAACATCCTGACGTGGGCCAGGGTGGCTGCTGATATCCGCACCCTGGGCAAGGGGGCAAAAGGTACCCGAGGGTGAAAGATGGAGAGACAGTCCAGGGCTGGTTTGATACTTTTGGCGCCTGAGGCAGTATACAAAATGCCTCCCCTCCTATGGTGAGATCTGGTGGTGAGATCACAGAGCTGGACGCTGGCTTCATTGGGCTGCAGTCCTATCCACAGTTTCCTGGGAGTAAGCTCCGTTGACTTTAATGGGACTTGCTTCTGAGTAGACAGCATAGGATTGTGCTCACAATCATTTTCGATCCCTACAATCCAGAGTAACCACAGGTAGACGTAAGAGGCACTGAGTCTGGATTGCTCTATGCATTTCCCATAAGTGTAACTACGTCAGTGTAAAAGGTCCCATAGTTACTCTGGATTGTAGCCTATGTGTAGCATAGGCCCAAACTTTCTGGGACTAACATATTCTTTACATATTCTTTACTCTTATGTGAATAGGATTTCTGGAGGTGTTTTTGAGATCAGGACGGTAATTGGGGTTTGGGGACGATGACCCTCCCTTGTCCCGCAGACCCAATCTGGTTTGGTCCAGGATGGATCTGTTGTGCTGCATGTAGAACATCCTGAGTTTGGTCCTCAGCATCTCACAAGAGAGCCCTACACTGTCCAGAGTAACTACAGGACCTTTTACACCGACGTAGTTACGGTGCCACCTATGGGAAATGCGTAGAGCAATTCAGAGTAAGTGCCTCTTACATCTTCCCGTAGTTACTCTGGATTGTAGGGTAAGTCATCATGTGAATTGATGGCTAATTACTTCTGCGTCACTTTGAAACCTACTGTTGTGAGGGATTGTGTGGGGTCCAAACCGTCCTCTTCTCTCCCCTGGCAGAGACGTATCAGATCAGTAAGCAAACCCGGGGTCATGAAGGTAGCATCTTCTCTCTGTGCCTGTGCCATGACGGGTCGGTGCTCAGCGGGGGCGGCAAGGACCGGCGTCTCGTCCAGTGGAGCCCCAGCCTCACGCTGCTGCAAGAGGTGGAGGTAAGGAAGTGGACTCCACCAGGATGCTGGTGGAGGTGGCATCATAGTTATATTTATATATATACATAAATATATTTACCAGCATTTATAGGATGCTGGTTGTGGCATCATAGTTATATTTATATTTATACAGTGGTACCTCACTTAACAAGCGCCTCGCTTAACAAGCGTTTCACATAAGAAGCAAAAATTTCCAAGAAATCTTGCTTCTCATAACAAGTTCCGCTTCACTTAACAAGCAAGTGCGCTATGGGCACGCATGCTATGCAGCCCTGACACTCCACATGGAGGCTCTTTAAAAGGGTTGCCGGCCAGCGCTGCTGCCTCTAACTGCCCCCCAACTTGGGGGCAGTTGTCTGGAGGTGCCAGAGGAAGCTGCCGCCAAGTGCCCCCTCCGACCACCTTGAACCTCCAGCAGCAGCCCAGGTAAGCCTCCCAGGAAAGTGTCTTTGATTGCGGTCTCTTAACTATGTCTACTCAGAAGTAAGCCCCATTGTGTTAAGGAAAGTATCTTTGATTGCAGCCTCCTAACCATGTCTACCCAGAAGTAAGCCCATTGTGTTAAATTCTTCAATTTGAAGTCTACTTAGGCTGCAATCCTAAAGGCACTTTCTTGGGAGTAAGCCCATTGTGTTAAATGGGGCTTCTTCCCAAGAAAGTATCTTTAGGATTGCAGCCTAAGTAGACTTCAAACTGAAGTCGACTTCAAAGGATTCAAATTTTGCTTGCTTCTCTGCGCACTGCCCTGGACGGCCGCAAAATTAATA
The DNA here is from genome assembly GCA_030015325.1 of Cryptoblepharus egeriae. Lineage (NCBI taxonomy): Eukaryota > Metazoa > Chordata > Lepidosauria > Squamata > Scincidae > Cryptoblepharus > Cryptoblepharus egeriae. The sequence goes on along the minus strand of JAREYC010000018.1, from coordinate 4,558,638 downwards.
AATTATATGTAATATTATTAAATTTAATAATATTAAAATTAATAATATTCAATATTTAAATTAAATTTTACTTATAATTTATTATGTATAATTTGTAAGTTTATAAATTGTATGTATAACATATAAATTATATATAAAACAACTACATATAATTCCTTGCTTATAAATAGGGTTGCCATATATTCCGGAAAAACGGGATTTGCGTTTACATAATGACAGAGGCTCCTGTCCTGGTTTTGTGGAAGAGAATTATGGCAATATATAATTATGGCAATATATATGGCAATATATAAAATATATAAGTAATATACCATATTTACTAAAATTTAATGCTCACTTTTTTCAGTTGAACTTACGGCACAATCCAGAGTAACTACGGGGAGTCCTTGCTCCTACATTAGAACAATTTACTCTGGATCGCAATATGAATTTCCCATAGGTTTTCACTAGGTGTTGCCGTAACTACATTGACATAAATGTCTCTTACATGCTCCCGTAGTTACTCTGGATTGTAGGTACAGTCTGCAAAATCAGGGTGTGCATTAGATTCCAGCAAATATGGTATTTTGAGCACAATCCTAGCCACATATACTCAGAAATAAGCCCCATATTATTCAGTGAGTCTTACTCCCAGGAAAGTGACTTTAGGATTGTAGCCCTTAAGTATAGGTCAGACTTTAGTATAACAATTTACTTCTATAGTGTAATAAAAATATAAGATAAAGCCATTGTTGTATAAAGTAGTGCAATTAAGTAATCATAACATAAACCCATTGTCATATTATTACCGCATAATATCCTATATCATATTGTTATCATATATCATATGAATATTATCAGTAAAATTAAATTTTTCACCTGCTTTGCAGCTGCTCATTATACCAGTAAACATTTTTTAAAAATCTCAAATCAGGGGTGCGGATTATATTTGAGTAAATGCGGTACTATTTAAGTTAACCAAATGAAAGCAATATACTGTATTTACTTGAATGTTCACCTTTTCCAACCAAATTCAGTCTCCTAAATCAGAGTATGCATTAGATTTGGGTAAATGTGGCATTTGATTCTAAGTATAGGGTGCACATAAGTTTTGATGGTGCATTAGATTCAAGTAAATACAATAGTATGCATTAGATTCGATGGTTAATTAGATTTGAGTAAATACGGTATTTTGATTCTAAGTATAGGGTGCACCTTAGATTTGGTGGTGCTTTAGGTTTGAGCAAATACGGTATTTTGATTCTAATTATAGGGTGCACGTTAGATTCGGTGGCGCATTAGGTTTGAGCAAATACAGTATTTTGATTCTAAGTATAGGGTGCACATTAGATTTGGGGGTGCATTTGATTTGAGTAAATACGGTATTTTGATTCTAAGTATAGGGTGCACCTTAGATTCGTTGGTGCACTAGATTTGAGTAAATACGGTAGTTTGATTCTAAGTATAGGGTGCACATTAGATTCGTTGGTGCACTAGATTTGAGCAAATACGGTATTTTGATTCTAAGTATAGGGTGCACGTTAGATTCGGTGGTGCATTAGGTTTGAGCAATTACGGTATTTTGATTCTAAGTATAGGGTGCATGTTAGATTCGGTGGTGTATTAGGTTTGAATAAATACGGTATTTTGATTCTAAGTATAGGGTGCACATTAGATTCGGTGGTGCATTAGGTTTGAGTAAATACGGTATTTTGATTCTAAGTATAGGGTGCACGTTAGATTCGGTGGTGCATTAGGTTTGAGTAAATACGGTATTTTGATTCTAAGTATAGGGTGCACGTTAGATTCGGTGGTGCATTAGGTTTGAGTAAATACGGTATTTTGATTCTAAGTATAGGGTGCACGTTAGATTCGGTGGTGCATTAGGTTTGAGTAAATACGGTATTTTGATTCTAAGTATAGGGTGCACATTAGATTAGATTTGAGTAAATATGGTATTTTGATTCTAAGTATAGGGTGCACGTTAGATTCGGTGGTGCATTAGGTTTGAGTAAATACGGTATTTTGATTCTAAGTATAGGGTGCACGTTAGATTCGGTGGTGCATTAGGTTTGAGTAAATACGGTATTTTGATTCTAAGTATAGGGTGCACATTAGATTAGATTTGAGTAAATATGGTATTTTGATTATAAGTATAGGGTGCACGTTAGATTCGGTGGTGCATTTGGTTTGAGTAAATACGGTATTTTCTTGGGTGTCGTCCTGTTTTTGTTGTTGCGATATCCAGTATGTACTAGTCGGGCACCCGTCCCGAAACTCCCGGCAATGAAATGGTTCAACCAAGCCAAAGTGCACTATGGGAAATATGCAAATCGCTGTCCTATCAATGCCCGCAGCTAAAGGGAGAGCGATGAAAGTGACCTAGTGGACTCAATCCGATCAATGGGGTGAAATTGACCATATGGGGAGGGGATTGCCTTGGAGCAGAGATAGCAGGAGCATTGGGAGGTTGTACTGGTGGTGGTGGTGGTGCACACAGGGCATTGCAGGACATTCAGTGCCATGCAGTCCAGTGGTGCTCATGCCCGCCTAGGAGGTGACTGCTCTGCTAGGGCTGGGGGTTTTTGGTGCTACTTGGTATCGCTTCTCGGCCTTTTGGCTAAGATCAAGTGTAGTATCTGTTCTTATCAGTTTAATATCTGATACGTCCTCTATTTGAGGACTATATATTAAATGGATTTTTGGGACTGGGAGATGGAATAGGGGCTTGCTCCGTCCACTCCACGCATCGACCTGGTATTGCAGTACCTCCAGGAACGGTGCACCTCCCTCTGGGGGGAATCTCTCTGGTTCAAAAAACAGACTTGTGGGCTCTCTCCTCCTTTTCTTATCCCCTTTCTTTCTCCAGCAAACTGGTTGCTAGAGTCTCTACTCTTCCTCCTCCTCTTCTTCCTCATGGGGTGAATCTGTTGGAGCAAAAAAGATTGAAGTGGTTCCTCTCCTCCGCTGGAGTCTGTCCTCCTCCCTGCTGGAGTCTCTACTCTTCCTCCTCCTCTTCTTCCTCTGGCGGTGAATCTGTTGGAGCAAAAAAGATTGAAGTGGTTCCTCTCCTCCTCCCTGCTGGAGACTCTACTCTTCCTCCTCCTCTTCTTCCTCTGGGGGTGAATCTGTTGGAGCAAAAACAGATTGAAGTGGTTCCTCTCCTCCGCTGGGGTCTTTCCTCCTCCCTGCTGGAGACTCTACTCTTCCTCCTCCTCTTCCTCTGGGGGTGAATCTGTTGAAGCAAAAAAGATTGAAGTGGTTCCTCTCCTCCGCTGGGGTCTCTCCTCCTCCCTGCTGGAGACTCTACTCTTCCTCCTCCTCTTCCTCTGGGGGTGAATCTGTTGAAGCAAAAAAGATTGAAGTGGTTCCTCTCCTCCGCTGGGGTCTTTCCTCCTCCCTGCTGGAGACTCTACTCTTCCTCCTCCTCCTCTTCTTCCTCTGGGGGTGAATCTGTTGGAGCAAAAAAGATTGAAGTGGTTCCTCTCCTCCGCTGGGGTCTCTCCTCCTCCTTACTGGAGTCTCTACTCTTCCTCCTCCTCCTCTTCATCTCCTCCAGCTCTTTCATGCTAATGGTTCAAAAGCAGACCCCAACAAAATCACACGCACAATGTGTGTAACACACCAAGTTGCACTCCTACTCTTCAGGTGTGTGCTTTTAATTCAGGGGGGCTGTTGTTCCCGAAAAGGCATACATTAAGAACAACCCTACTCGCAGGACTCGGGAACATCTTGAATCGGTCTTGCAGGAACCAGATTGATACAAATCCAGGCACACTATCGCTCCTTCTGAACCCAAAACATTTACCCACACTCCTTATTCACACCTTCCACTCACATCAGCTGGACAGTACTCACCCTTCTCTCTTGAGCGCACCCCGGGGAGATTTGGTCTTACCTTTTTGGTGGTAGAAGACTGACCCCACCATGGATGTATCTCGAGTGTCCCCCGCTGGGACCTCCCTTCAACCCGCTAGGGCCCTTCTGAGAATTCTCACTCACCAGGACGTGTCACACAACCACGACCCATGGGTAGGATCCTGATCTCCAGGCCCTGATCCCGCAGATGGAGACAAAGGGATGGAGACAATCTAAGCTGCAATAATTATTACATGAGATTTTGTTTTTTCTCCCTCTCTGCCCCATGATGACCAAGAGTCCTGCCCCTCCTATTTCTCGGCTCATAATTAATGCTCATATGTCTTTCTTTTTCATGAAAACATAAGGCACTGTGGAGGCGGGTATGAATTTTCAGTGATTTTGGTGTTACTTGCTGCATGATTAATAAATGAGGATTTTTGAATCAGATTTCGATTATTGTCTCTTTGTACATCCTAATGAATGTCACTTAACACTTTAAGAGTGTTACAGTTGAGTTAATTAGGTGCTTATGACAGTTTTCTAACAGTTTTCTAAAAGGCGCACTTCGACTAAACGGGGGAGTCCCCTGACGTAGGGTTTTAAGGACACAGACCAGTGCTGGTATACCTACAGCGGGGTGGGAGCAGGTTCACTTTACCATCCAGTGGTGGGCTGGCCCCTTGTTCCCAACCGTCTCGGTTCTCACCGGTTCCGACTGTCACGGAACCGAAAACTGTTCCCAAACGGTTCTGTCGGAGAAAACAGCCAAAACTGGAGGCAGGAGAAGCAATTACCGATCCTTTTATTGATACCTGATAACTGAGGCTGGCAAATACAGAATGATTGACCAGCCCAGATTACTAATGAGACATAGAACCGGTTGTTAGTTTAGGTTGTTATTAATTTATTGGAATCCCACCACTTGCTAGGTCCATGATCAAATGATCTTACATTCCTTTAGATAAGATGGAGAGATAGCACTGGCCTTCCCGTGGGTCAGATTGAATAGTTTATGGAGCCTTCTTTATTGGGGGGGGGGGGGGTTTGTAAATTTGCTGAGAACAGGCCTTGAAGCTCAAGTGGTGTTGAGTTCCAACTGGCCTACGCCAACCGGTCACACTGTTGCCCATGCCGCCTGCATGTGTCCCCCCCTCATTTTATTCTACACATAGTATAGATTACACACAGTCTCAACAGACTATGGTATCATGCTCGACGCTGCATGTGAAGCACGAAGGCCTGGGTAGATTGATATGGAGGATAGGCTGTTACCCAAGCAGCAAATCCCCCCTCTTCACGCCACTGAAACGGAGATGGCAGATGGAACAGCAATGGACGGCAATTATACATAATACATGTTTAAATTAGCCACTTAAAAGCAATACATAGGAGTGTGTTTAGCTTTTATTTTCTCCTGTTGTCCATTTTTCTTGACTGTCCTACATTTTGGAGGGGGGCCTTGTCCTCTTTTCCAGCTCCGGCATATGGTCACCCTGAATATCGGTGGCATAAAGGGGGGGACTGAGGAGTCAGTCTTGGAGGGAGCCTCCCCCCTTTGGAGCCATTCCAAGCAGGTCCATTTTGCTCCCCACCCCGTGTCTGGAATGGTTCCAAAGGAGTCTAGAGAGGGGGGCACACAAAAAATTTCCATGTTTTTTCACTTTTATTTTGTCATGCCCTCCATTTTTCTTGGGCGTCCTACATTTTGGAAGGACTTGTCCTCTGTTTTGGAAGGACTTGTCCTCTGTTTTTCTGTTATGATCTATGGTCACCTTGCCTGTAACACAACCTATTGTAATGAAGGGAAAATATTTGGGGTGGGGGGGGAGAAATTAGGAGAAATCTCTCCTAACCTGCTCTGGAGTAGACCTGTGATCTCCATATGATCTGGATGGGGGCAAGTTGAACAGATGCCATAACTTCTAAGGAGCCCCCCCAAGACCCTTATTTATTTTACTCACCTTCCCCCCCCCCATCCCTGCCAGAAGCAGGTAGCCCTCTTCCCTCCTGTTTCCAGAAAAGGAATCCAATTCACCAGACTGATGCCAGGCAAGATGCCAGGCAAGACCCTGCAAGGGGCATGATCTGCCTGGGGAAAAGATGGGAATCCAGAGAGCATACTCAGTTCAGGACACAGCTTTATGCAGGTCTACTCAGAAGTAAGTCCAGTGGGGTTTACTCTCAGGAAAGTGTGGGTAGGATTGCAGCCTTCATCTTATTCCTGCATGGGGGTGGGGAAAAAACCTTGGATCCCCCCCACATCCCCATGGCCATGGTATAGTATTAGTGACCATATGTCATAACTATATGTCATAACTTTTATTTTTGGATTAAAAAAAGACTTTGAGTACAATCCTAACCATGTCTACTCAAAAGTAAGCCCCCTTGTAAAGCCCCAAAAGTCAGCCCCAAAATAAGCGTCTGTAGGATTGCAGCGTTTAAAAGGAGTTACATTATTTGGAAATTAAATCAAAAATGGTTTTGAAATCAAAATAATTTGATAATATTTGATTAAATATTAAATGTTAGCAATCTGATTGATTTTTAAATTAAATTAAAATTAAAATTTAATTAAGATGACAATTAAACGTTAGCAATTTGATTATATTGGCAACTTGATCAGAATCGAAGGTTGGCAACTGGATTATAAAAATAATAAAGTAAATATATTGTTGACCATTCAAAATTTGAATTGAGAATAGTTAACCAAATAGTTAACCAACTACAGCGGTGCCTCACATAAAGAGCTTAATTCATTCCAGAGGCCTGCTCTTTAAGTGAAGCAGATTTTTCCATAGGAAATAATGGAAACTCAGACGATTGGTTCCACAACCCCAAAAATATTCATATAAAAATATTAACTGGATGTAAAATGATGACAAAACACTGGAATTGAATTCAAAACATGCATTCAATATGTAGGATCCTATAAAGTCTACTTAGGCTGTAATCCTAATGACACTTTGCTGGGAGTAAGCCCCATTTAACACTATGGGCTTACTTCTGGGTAGACATGGTTAAGAGGCTTCAATCAAAGAAACTTGCTTGGGAGTAAGCCCCATTTAACACAATGGGGCTTACTTCTGTGTAGACATAGTTAGGAGCCTGCAATGAAAGACACTTTCCTGGGAGGCTTACCTTGGCTGCTGCTGGAGGTTCAAGGTGGTCGGTGGGGGCAATTAGGGGCAGCTGCCTCTGGCACTTCCAGGCAACTACCCCCAAGTTGGGGGGCAGTTAGAGGCTGCAGTGCTGACCGGTAGCCCTTTTAAAGAGCCTCCAAGTGGAGCATCAGGGCTGCATAGCACGCGTGCACGCGCTTGCTTGTTATGTGAAGCGGAACTTGTTATGAGAAGCAAGCTAACCAAATAGTTTTCAACTCTGGTTCTAACCCCGGCGTTCCCTCCCATTTAGATCCTGGAACAATACGGAGCTGTGCGTACCATTGCCGAGAGTAAATGTGGGGAGCTCCTCGTGGGGACCACACGCAATGCCCTGCTGCGGGGCAGTTTTGCTGGCGGCTTTCAGCCAATAATCCAGGTAAGGGAGAGTGGGATGGTTATGGGGCCATCCTTCCTATATGCTCCTTCTGTGGCTGCCACTGATGTCTCTTCCTTGCAGGGGCACACGGATGAACTCTGGGGGCTGAGCACTCACCCTTCACGGGAGCTGTTTGTGACCTGTGGCTATGACCGACAGCTCTGCATGTGGGATGGTGGGGAGCACACACTGGCTTGGAGCATCACGCTGGAGGTACAGTACCTGGTCTGTGTACCTGCCTGCATACTCGCCTGCGTACCCGCTGGTCTTCCTAATCTAGGGAAGAGTTGGCGGGTCATACAACAGCCACATGAAGCTGCCTCTTAATCTAATCAGACCTTATTAACTCAGCATGAACAACAAAATGCAGAAGTGTCCTTGGCTTCCTCTCTGCCTGCGCTTTCCGGCAGACTAAGGCGTGTTTGCCTACTCACGAGTAAAGCCTCAATATGCAAATTTGGGGGCTTTTTTGAGATTTTGGTTATCACTTTATTGAGGAAGGTTCTAGATCAAAATGGACTCAACTCTCAAAGATATATGTTACTATGGGCAAAATCCAGAGTAACTACGGGGAGTCCTTGCTCCGGTGTAAGAACAACTTACTCTGGATTCCAATATGAATTTCCCATGGGTTTTCACTAGGTGGTACAGTAACTATGGGTGCACGTAAAGTCTCTTACGTGCTCCCGTAGCTACTCTGGATTTGGGGGGGTGTCACATATGTCACTATGGGGTTGTGCGCACCATCGCGAAGTTGCTTTTTTGGGGTGCCACACCTCCCTTGGGCACATCACTGGGTTTGGGCCACATACCCCCATACCACCAGTGAATGCCGTTTCCTCCTCTTCAACCGTCATGTTTTCATTATCTTTCTATTTAAAGACGTAGAACCGCACTTGTTTTAAATTTTGGCACGACGTAGTGTTAGCATCAAGGGATCTGGCACAGTTTTTATGTTGGTGTTAAGGTTGCTCATGTCGTTCTCTTTCTCCCCTCTCCTCTCTAGGAGACAGGGCTCTGCGCTGACTTCCACCCCAGTGGGAGAGTGGTCACCGTGGGGCTCAGCTCCGGACGGTAACTGCTTCTCCTCCTTCTCCAGCCATCCCCAGCTTTGGCACGTTCTGGGACAGGCAGTCCTGCGTTGTCCTGGTAGGGTTGTCAACTTCTTTTTCTGGCCTTGAAAGCCTGCATGAGGAATGGAAATTCACCAGGGGAACTGCCTTCCACTTCCCTGCCCTATGCATGCAACTGGTTCCGTTACAAGCCCCCCCCCCCACGGAGTAAGCATCCCCTCCTGGGGTCTACGTATGGGGTGCCCAACTATACAAAATCTTTCTTCTTACAGCTGGGTGGTGTTGGACACAGAAACACGGCAGGTGTTATCCGGCTACGTGGACGGGAACGAACAGCTCTCCGTGGTGCGCTACTCCCCAGGTTATTTTAATTTTATTTTAGCTGCTGGTACGGCACAGAGAAGGGCTGCCCAAACCCTGGCTTGAGGGCCAGATGTGGTCCGTGGTGGTCCGTGTGGTCCGTGGCCAACCATGACCAACTGGTCCACCGATTATGAATCCTCGTAATCCTTCCGAGGCAAGGAAAGGTCTGCTGCCTTTATCTTTGGAGGGTATTCTGAGGACTAGAGACGCGGGTATTTAATTAAAATTTAATTAATTTAAAATAAATTAATTTAATTAAAATTTAATTTAACTTAATTTAATTTAATTTAATTTAAATTAATTAAATGAAAACGCAACAAAAAGTGGTAGGTAAGGGAGTGGTGTGGGACGCTCAATTCCGCTGGATGCTAGGCCTTACCGCACAAAACGGAGACTCTCGATTGCCACAAAATTGAGTAGCCCCATCGTGGGGCTACTTCCCTTACGCAGGGGAAGGGAACAAAAGTCTTCTTCATCCGAGGAGCGGCTGGCGATTGACGGGTATCGCTCAGGATATTGCGGCAGCCGTTATGGCACTGCGGCAGTCCACGTGCCCAGGGCAGATCAGGATTGGATTTCCCCATCCAACCTCTCCCAGATCTCACACTGATTTTGTGCACAATCCTAACCTATGGGCACAATCCTATGGGCAAAATCCATAGCAGTTATGGGGCCACACGTCACCCTCTAGTGTTATCTTATGTAAAGTCACCTTAACTGCTCCGGAGCAAAGGGCTTAGTTTGACTATAGGATATGGGCCTATGTCTACTCAGAAGTAAGCACCATTGTTTTCAGTCAATTTTACTCCGGGAAAGTGTGTTTAGGATTGCAGCCTTTCTTTTTCTTTTTTTTGGCAGATGGGGACTTTTTGGCCATTGGTTCTCACGACAACTTTATCTACATCTACAGTGTTGGGGAGAGCGAGCATAAGTACACCCGCTTTGGCCGCTGTGTGGTGAGCAAGTGCTGGGAAAGGATGCTCTCCTTTGCAGGAAGGGGGTGTGCCTACCTCTCAGGGTTGTTGTGAGGCAGCCAGACTTCTTCTAATTTTCTGAATGATGCCGTTGTCCCTTGCAGAACTCCAAACAAAGAAGGTCTAGCCCTGAAAATTACGGCCGCCTTGAGTTCCCCCTTTTGGGGGAAGAAAGGCGGGATACCAATTCCTTCAATAAATAAATAAATAAATACTTATTAATTATTATTAATTATTTTTGTTATTAATGTTAATTATTTTTTGGACAGGCCTGCTCAGGTTTAAAGGGTGATTTTCAAAAGGGGCTCAGTCATAATTAGGCTTCCTATAATCTTTAGAGCACAATCCTAACCATGACTACTCAAAAGTAAACCCCATTGGGTTCAATGGGTCTTACTCCCAGGAAAGTGTGTCTTTAGGATTGTAGCTGTAGAGCACAATTCTGAACATATCTACTCAAAGGTAAGCTCCCTTGTGTTCAATGGGTCTTACTCCCAGGAAAGTGTCTGTAGGGGTGTAGCCGTAGAGCACAATTCTGAATATGTGTACTCAAATGTAAGCCCCATTGTGTTCAATGGGTCTTACTCCCAGGAAAGTGTGTCTTTAGGATTGTAGCTGTAGAGCACAATTCTGAACATGTCTACTCAAAGGTAAGCCCCATTGTGTTCAATGGGTCTTACTCCCAGGAAAGTGTCTTTAGCATTGCAGCCTAGCCCTACAATCCAGAGTAAGGCTGCAATCCTGAAGACATTTTCCTGGGAGAAAGTCCCATTGAACACAATGGGGTTTACATTTGAGTAGACATGTTTAGGATTGTGCTCTAAGTACAGGAGCATGTAAGAGACATTACGTGCACCCGTAGTTACAGCACCACCTAGTGAAAACCTATGGGAAATTCATATTGCAATCCAGAGTAAATTGTTCTTACACCGGATCAAGGACTTCCCGTAGTTACTCTGGATTGTGCCCTTTGGTAAATTTATCTGCTGTCAAATGAGAGTTTTGTTTTTTTTTAGCATGCGATTGATAGTTTTTAATAGTAATTTTACTTTTTTTAGTAATTGCTTTTTAGTGCATTCATTCATTCATTCATTCATTCATTCATTCATTCATTCATTCATTCAGGGACATTCCAGTTTCATCACACATCTAGACTGGTCCAAGGATGGAAAATTCATCATGTCCAACTCTGGAGACTATGAAATTCTCTATTGTAAGTCCTGGCGTGTGTGTGTGTGTGTGTGTGTGTGTGTGTGTGTGTGTGTGTGTGTGAGAGAGAGAGAGAGAGAGAGAGAGAGAGAGGTAGATATAAACACAGGCTATTGTCCCAAAATAGTAAGTCCTGAGATGTAAATTTTTGTATCACTGATGGATTCCTATATTTTTATACATTATTTATATATTTTTATGTATAAATAAATTTGATCCCAGAAGGGGGGCAAAGTACTATTTTCTTTATATTTTATTTTTATTTCTAAATAAATTTGATCCCAGAAGGGGGGTAAAGAGGGGGCAAGGCACCTCAATGCACCCCATAAACTTTCCTTGCTGTCGGAGCTGTTCTGAGTCGCAAGCACACACCGTGGAAGACGCCCCACATGGTTATTCTTTGTGACCCTGCCCTCCTTTTTGGGTTCCAGCATATGGTCACCCTTTTACTCAGGAATAAGCTCCATTTACTTAATAGGCTTACTCCTGAGTAGACATGGATAGGGGGCTTACCTGGGCTGCTGTAGAGGAGGTGGTTGGTGGAGGATGTTGATGGCACTTAGAGGCAGCCGCGGCATGGCTCGGCTGAGTTGTGGCCTGCCATAGCAGCCATTCTAATCGGCCTCTAACTGCGCATGCATGTACAGCATTGGGGCTGCATAGCGTGCATGTGCACGTTGCTTCCATTACAGAAGCAATGCTTCCTATTCCTCCCTGCGGCCGGCTGCGCATGCCTCCTGATGACCTGGCCACTCTCACCGGACCATCACCAGGTCATCATGAGGCGTTCACCCTCCCACCCACCCCCCCCAGGTGACCGGACATTGGCTTATTGGACCGGACAGTCCGGTGGGCTGTACATGTCCGTACATGTCTGGCCATACATGTCCAGCCAATTCCAGCCAAATGGAAAGCCTGCATAGCCAACACACAGCCTGAGGCAAGCGACTCAGTTGATCTCACGGACCAGCCGGCCATGCTCATGCTTGCTTTTGGGCATCTCATCCATAGGGGACGTGGCCGGAGGTTGCAAACTGCTGAGGAACCGCTATGAGAACAGAGACCGAGAATGGGCATCGTACACTTGCGTGCTGGGCTTTCACGTCTTTGGTGAGTCGTGGGGAAGGATGAAGGAGAGGACTTCACCCTATTGGTTTTGCAAGGAACGCATCCGCAAATGGGTCACCCCTTTGGATCCTGGCCCCTTCGGATCATGGCCGCAGAAAAAAGCCCTTCTTTTTCTCTTTATCGCCCACAGGGGTTTGGCCCGATGGCTCTGATGGCACCGACATCAATGCCCTGTGTCGTTCCCACAATGAGCGGGTGGTGGCTGTGGCCGATGACTTCTGCAAGGTGCACCTTTTCCAGTACCCCTGCGCCAAGCCAAAGGTAGACATCAAATGGGATAAGAAAAATCAGGGCCTCAGGAAGGACTTTTATCAGAACTTATTTGGGGGTCCTTGTGGGGTACAGTGTATCTTTTGGCCACCGGTCACCACTGCTCCATCTCCTCTTGAGTAGAGCGTCCGGATCTATAAAAGCAATGGCTTTGTGTGCTTTTTTCGCAGGCACCGAGCCACATCTACGGCGGCCACGGAAGCCACGTCACTAACGTGCGCTTCACGTACCACGACGGGCATCTCATCTCCATGGGGGGCAAGGACGCCAGCATCTTTCAATGGAAGGTTGTGGGAGGAAGCCTCTCCCGCAGCCGTTCCCTCTCTTCCGCCACTGTCTCCTCGCAAGACGCGGGGATCAGCACCTGAAACTGGACGGAGAAAACAAACCCCAGTCCAATAAGGTGACGAAGGAAACCCAGCGGGCACGGGTGATACCCGGGCACAGTGCTGGGGCCTCGGTTCTCAGGCAGACGGATCTGTAGGGAGGCCCGAGTCCTTTATCCGTCCTTGTCCATGTGATACTTTTCCCTTTTGCTATCAATGTGATTTGCTTTATTAACGTGAAGCCAGGATGATAACGATCCTCGGGACCGGAGAACTGGTGTTGTGATGGAAAGTGTCCAGCACGTGGTTGAGAGGTGGTGGAGATCCCTCTAGGGATGAATGACTGTTTGCGGGGTAGCAGGAGATACTCCTGGGGGTGTTTGTTTTGGTGAACCCCTCTATGTCCACTCCTAACCTCCCTTGCTTTGCCTCGTTATAGATCTCAAGCTGGTATACCCTACAATCCAGAGTAACTACGAGAAGACGTAAGAGGCGCTTACTCTGGATTGCTCTATGCATTTCCCATAGGTTTCCCATAGGTGGCACCGTAACTTCTGTTGGTGTAAAAGGTCCCATCGAGCCAATCCTTACAATCCAGAGTAACTTGGGGAAGATGTAAGAGGCACTTACTCTGGATTGCACTATTCATTTCCCATAGGTTTCCCATAGGTGGCACCGTAACTATGTTGTCCCATAGGTCCCATCCAGCCAAACCCTACAATCCAGAGTAACTTGGGGAAGATGTAAGAGGCACTTACTCTGGATTGCACTATGCATTTCCCAAAGGTTTCCCATAGGTGGCACCATAACTATGTTGGTGTAAAAGGTCCCATCCAGCCAAACCCTACAATCCAGAGTAACTGCGGGAAGATGTAAGAGGTACTTACTCTGGATTGCACTCTGCATTTTTCATAGGTGGCACCCAATAGATGCCTACAACCCTACAATCCAGAGTAACTACAGGAAGATGTAAGAGGCACTTACTCTGGATTGCTCTATTCATTTCCCATAGGTTTCCCATAGGTGGCACCGTAACTACTTCGGTGTAAAGGGTCCCATAGTTACTCTGGATTGTAGCCCAATAAGTAGCAAATCCTGAAAATGTGGGAAGTTGGGACTGTCTCCATGGGCATCCCATGACCTTGTTTCCCTTTGCTCAACACTTCGTTTACATTCCTAGTAACTCCGGTGGAGGCAGGATCCGGATCCACCGTGTAAATACTATCGCAAGCGCCAATAAGCCTTAACACTGTGACAGACGCAGAGAAATAAACCTTTGCATCAAGAACTGATGGTGGTGTGTCTCTTTTTGTGTATAAGGGTGTGCGGAAAATGGGCTAAGGGCAAAATCCAGAGTAACTACGGGGAGTCCTTGCTCCAGTGTAGGAACATCTTACTCTGGATTCCAACATGAATTTCCCATAAGTTTTCTCTAGGTGGTGTAGTAACTACTGGTGCACATAAATCTTATGTGCTCCTGTAGTTACTCTGGATTTGGGGGAAAGTTTATTTATAAAAAATAAAATATACGAATATATGATAAAATAAAAGATAAACATTATTATTATTTTATTATTATTTGTAATAAATAGTAATGGTAATTTACCATTGGCGACAATCCTTAAGACTCTCTCCTGGGAGTAAGACCCACTGAACATAGTGGGGCTTACTTCTTAAGTAGACATGGTTAGGATTATGCTCATAATTACGGTATATAAAAGTTTAATAATTTAATTATTGAATTAAATAAATTTTATATTTTAAGGCTGCAATCCTAAGCACGCTTTCCTGGGAATAAGAACTATTGAAAACAGTGTGATTTACTTCTGAGTAGATACGCCTAGGATTGCACACTGTTAATAATTTAGAGATTTATTCATAAAATATTGTGTTACAGAAATATAAAATCTAGAAATATGTAATAAAAAATAAATTAAAATGAAATACTGTCAAAAATAAAAAAATATATTCAATGCATTGCGAAGCAATCCATTACTGTGTTCAGCAGTTCTTACTATTAAGTATCCAATTGAAAGGTGGAACACAAATTAATTAATTAATTAATTAATTAATTAATTAATGAAATAATAAAGTAATTTTATATCATATATATAAAATTATATATATATATATATAATATAATTTTATATATATGATACAGTGCTGCCTCACATAAAGATACAGTGCTGCCTCACATAAAGAGCTTAATTCGTTCCGGAGGCCTGTCTTTAAGTGAAGCAGATTTTTCCATCGGAAATAATGGCAACTCAGACGATTGGTTCCACAACCTCCAAAATATTCATATAAAAATATTAACTGGATGTAAATATGATGAGAAAATACTGGAATTGAATTCAAAACATGCACTCAATGTGCAGGATCCTATGACGTCTACTTAGGTTGCAATCCTAAAGACACTTTCCTGGGAGTAAGCCCCATTGAACACAATGGGGCTTACTTCTGGGTAGACACGGTTAAGAGGCTGCAATCAAAGACACTTTCCTGGGAGGCTTACCTGGGAGGCTGGAGGTTCAAGGTGGCCAGAGGGGCACTTGGGGGCACTTAGGGGCAGCAGTGCTGGCTGGCAGCCCTTTTAAAGAGTCTCCATGCGGAGCGTCAGGTCTGCATAGCACGTGTGCCCATAGTGTGCTTGCTTGTTAAGTGAAGCGGAACTTGTTGTGTGAATTCTTGGAAATTTTTGCTCTTTTTGTGAAACGCTTGTCAAGCGAGGCGTTTGTTAAGTGAGGTACCACTGTATATTAAAATATATAATATAATATATAAATATTAATATATAGTTATATTATATATATATGTCTCATTGGCATATATCTCATTGGCATTCTTCAGTCTCTAAAGATTTTGGTATCTGAATGGAGGTCCTGAAACAATTATATAATATAATATAATAAATATTATATATTACAATAACTTTAAATATTAATATATAATAAATTTATATATAATAAAAATTATACACATACATAAATTATATATAAAGTCAAATGACATTAATAATAAATTATAAATAAATAATATTTATAAAATTAATAGTACTTAACTGTTAATATATTTTAATAATATACTAATTAGTTAATAGTATAAATTAATAGTAATTAAAAGTGTAAATAAATGTTTATTAGTGTAAATGGTAACTAATGGTGCAAATAAATGAGGTTTATTAGTGTAAATGGTAATTAACGGTGCAAATAAATAAGGTTTATTAGTGTAAATGGTAATTAACGGTGGAAATAAATAAGGTTTATTAGTGTAAATGGTAATTAACGGTGCAAAATAAATAAGGTTTATTAGTGTAAATGGTAATTAACGGTGGAAATAAATAAGGTTTATTAGTGTAAATGGTAATTAACGGTGCAAAATAAATAAGGTTTATTAGTGTAAATGGTAATTAACGGTGCAAAATAAATAAGGTTTATTAGTGTAAATGGTAATTAATGGTGCAAATAAATAAGGTTTATTAGTGTAAATGGTAATTAATAGTGCAAATAAATAAGGTTTATTATTTATTTTATTAAAAAGGTAAATGAAAATAAACACAATGAAAAATAAATATAAATTATTTTCATTTAAAACCATTAAAGAAAGTTAAAGTGAATTCACAAAAAGTTCTCTTCCTTTAAAACTGTTTGGGAAGGAAGGAGTTAACAAGCGGCCTCCGGAAACAGCCGAGGCTGCCCGAAGCGTCTCCGAGCGTTGACGGACATTGCCGAGCGCGACCGAAGCTCCTTCCCGGCGAGGAGTGGCGAAGGGGGCGTGGCCTAAATTAGACCACGCCCCCTTCGAAGCCCCCAGTGCCGGAAATTGCCGAAGAGCGTGTCGGGCCCGCGCGGAGACTGCCGAAGAGTTCCGAAGACCTCCGGAGATTGCCGAAGGCGTCGTCGAGGCTGGCGGCGGCGCTGCGTGAGGGGAGCGCGAGGGAGGCGGCGGGAGGCCATGGAGCGCGGCCGGGCCCGGAGTTCCTGAGGGGGTCGCGCCCGAGGAGACGGCGGAAGAGGCGGCGGGGGTGCCCCGGAGAGCCCCTCAGGCGCCATGGCCGCCAATATGTACCGGGTGGGCGGTAAGGAAGCGGGGGAGGGGCGAGCACGAGGGGGGAGGGGTGGAAGAGGTGGGGGAGGGGAAGGGGGAAGAGGTGGGGGAGGGGAACCGACCTGGGGAGCTGACCAGGAAGTGGGGGGCTCCAAGAGGGGCTCCCCCTATTTGGGTGGGGGGCTCAGGAGGTGAGGGCCAAGTGGGGGAGGGGGCTGCAGGAAACTGGGGATCCTACATGGGTGGGGGGCTTCCATGGCTTCAGCAATTGGGGGTCAGTGGGGGGCACCCCCTTCATTGGAGGGGTTTCAGGGAGTGGAGGGTCTCCTCCTAAATGGGTGGGGAGGGGCTTCAGGAATTGGGGAGCCAAGGGGACAGTGGGGGAGGGGCTTCAGGAACTGGGGGATCAGTGGGGGGCTTCCCCTTCATTGGAGGGCCTTCAGGAAGTGGGGTACAAGGGGCTCTCCTCCATGAGTGGGGTCTCCTCCAAAATGGGAGGAGAGGGTCTTCAGGAATTGGGGGACAGTGGGGGAGAGACTTCAGGAACTGGGGGGGTAAGTGGGGGCTTCATTGGAAGGACTTCAGGAAGTGTGGGTGCTCCTCCTAAATGGGTAGGAAGGGGTTTCAGGAATTGGGGGGCCAAGGGGGACAGTGCAGGAGGGACTTCAGGAACTGGGGGGTAAGTGGAGGGCTTCCCCTTCATTGGAGGGGCTTTAGGAAGTGGGGGTACAAGGGGCTTCCATGAGTGGGGGGCTCCACCTAAACTGGTGGGGAGGGGCTTTAGGAATTGGGGGACAGTGGGGGAGGGGCTTCAGGAACTGGGAGTCAGTGGTAGGCTTCCCCTTCATTGGAGGGGCTTCTGGAAATGGGGGTACAAGGTGCTCTCCTTGAGGTGGAGGGCTTCAGGAAATGGGGGGCTCCTCCTAAATGGGTGGGGAGGGGCTTCAGGAATTGGAAGGCTAAGGGTAACAGTGGGGGAGGGGCTTCAGGAAGTGGGTGTCAGTGGGGGGGTCTCCTCTCCATTGGAGGGGCTTCAGAAAGTGGGGGACCAAGAGGCTCTTCTCCATGAATGGGGGGCTCCTTCTAAATGGGTGGGGAGGAGTTTTAGGAATTGGGGGCCAAGGGGGGAAGGGACGTCAGGAAGTGGGTTGCAGTAGGGGCTCCCCTACTGCAGGGGAGTACCCCTATTGGAGGGGCTTCAGGAAGTGGGGGGACAAGGGGCTCTTCTCCATGAGTGGGAGTGGCTTCAGGAAGTTGGGGTCTCCTCCTAAACGGGTGGAGGCGGGGCTGCAGGAACTGGGGGACAGGGGAATCCTAGTGTGGGGGAAGGTGGGGGTTGATTCGAAAGAGGGCAGAATGTGGGTAAAGCCTTGGGGAAAACGGGGTTCTGGTGTGGGTGTAGCTTGGAAGTGTTGATTCAGGAAGGGGGCAGAATGGGGGGCTTTTATAGCTTGGAGGGGGAAAATGGGTCCTGGTGGGGGGTATATTGGGAAGGTTGATTCAGGAAGGGAGAAGAGAGGTGGGGGGCTGGCCTTAAAGCTAGGCCGGAGGAAGACAGGGCCAAGGAGGTCCTGATCTAGGAATAGGTGTGGGGTTTGTTCACCATATGGGGCAGAATTGGTGGCTGGCAAAGCCAAGAGGGGGGAAGTAGGGGTCCAAGGGGGCCCTACTGTTGGTTTAGGAAGTGGAGCAGAATGGTCAAGGAACTGACAAAATCCTGGAGGGGGGAGCAGGGAACCAAAGGGGTTTTGTTATAGGTCAAGGAGGTTTGATCCAGGAAGTGGGGCAAAGAGGTGGAGTCTGGCCTTAAAGCTAGGAAGAAGGGGCAAGCCAAGGAGGTCCTGGTGTAGGCCAAGGGTATGGTTCAGGAAGTGGGGCAGATAGGTTGGGGTCTGGCCTTAGAGTCTGGAGGAGGAGGAGGAGGAGGAGACAGGGGAGGTTAAGGGCGTCTTGATCTGGATGTTGGTAGGGAGTTGATTCAGGAAATGGGGCAGAGCAGTGGGAGTTGGAGAGGAGGGCATGGGAGCCAACAGGGTCCTGGTATAGGTCAAGAGAGTTTCATCCAGGAAGTGGGAGAGAAAGCTGGGGGGCTGGCTTTAAAGCCGGAAGGAAGGAAGTGGGGGCCTAGGAGGTCCTGGTCAGTGGGAGGTTTGGTCCAGGAGGTGGGGGTATTGGGTCTAGATTCCTCTAGGGAAGGTGAGATCTGATTGACATTGAGAAAGTGGGACAATGGGATCAAATATGAAGGGGTCCTAAGTTGGTGTGATCTAAGAAGTGGGGTAGAGAGGTGAGAGAGTAGAAGGGAGTTAGGAGTGGGTCTTAGCTTAGGTATCAGGGGGGAATTAGGGAGTATGGGAGTGCCAGGGGGGCTTGTTCTTCGAGGTGGAGCATAAATTTAGTGGGGAGGGGTCTGGGTTCATTCATAAAGTGGAAATGTTGGCTGATTTAACACTGAAGAGTCATGTTAAATGAATCCTAATTCTGGGTTTGGGGTTACAAAGGGTTTGTTTCAGGAAATGGGGCAAAGATTTGGAGGAGGTGGGGTGTTGTAGGTTAATTTGTAAAGTGTGGGGGATTTAAAATGGGCAGGGGGCTTTCTAAGTAAGCCGATTTCTGGACACGGGGCAAGAATTGATTGGAGGTGACAAGGGGCACGGTGTAAATTATTCAGGAAGTTGGAGTAGAGGGATGACTTGAATTTGTGGTCAGGTCAGGGAGTATTAATAAGTATGGCTACAATCCAGAGTAACTACGGGACCTTTTACACCAACATAGTTACGGTGCCACTTATGGGAAACCTATGGGAAATGCATAGAGCAATCCAGAGTAAGTCCCTCTTACGTCTTGTAGTTACTCTGGATTGTAGGGGTTGGTGTGCTAAGCTCAAGGAAGTTGTACAAAGATTTATAGGAGATGGGATGTAGACTCATTTATGAGTGGAGGAGGAATATCTTGAAATTGGGGGTGCGTTTTTAGGGGTTCTGGTTTATGTACAGGTTAGTAGATTTTAGGAGTATTTAGAGTGTAGAGTGTGACCCGATTTAAAATAGGGGGCAGGAATGGAAGGGGCTTCTGGCTAGGTATGCAGGTTCAGGCACTGGCAGTGGACATTTGGATAGGCTTTGGGCCCTATAGTAGAGTGGGATATGGTTTAAAATAGAAGGGTAGGTGGTATTGGAATAGAAGGGGCTCCAGGCCTAAATATTAAGGAGGCATAAGATATTAAGGAATATGGGGGTTGGTACCAGGGTGCATGTCAAGGGTAGTTCTGAGAGGGGAAATTGAGGTAGGAATGGGGATCTTATGTTATGGGAACGAGGATTAGGAGGTATATAGGAATAAGGGACCTTCTGTTCTAAATATGTGATTGGGGCTGCAGAAAAGTCTAGGGTTTAAAGGAATTGGTTGGTTGGAGGGATATTTCAAGAGTACTAGTGGGGGGTTAGTGCGAAATATAGAGAATTGAAGCAGAAGTGGAGATGGCTTCCTCCGCATGTTAAGGTTAAACCTAACAGGTGGTGTGTGGATCAAGAGGGTATTAAGGAGAGGAAGAGGGTGGGCTAAAGAGCTTGAGTGGGTAAGAGTTTAAAGGGGCATATAGGAGCTGTTTCTAAATATATGGGGGAAGGAGAATCGAGCATATGCTAAGTTAATGGGGAAATGGGAGCAGTTCCAGATAGTGGCAGAGGTTGATGGATGAGAGAGAGAATGAGTTCTCATCTCAGGGGTTGGGGGTGTGTTTGTATCCACTGGCAGAAGGGAAGAAATTGGTTAGGAATGTAAAGGAATAGACTGGGGGGGTCTGAATGCTTCGGGGAGGGGTCTGAAGGCTGGCATGAACAAAGGGGCTTGAGAAACAAGTACAAGTCAGTCTAGAGCAGGTGGGGGGATACTGAAGTGCTAAAGAATTCAAGGGGTCCCTTATGGGGAGTGAGCAGTGACTGAATGTATTTCGGTGACGAGCACCGAAGTGTAGAGGAGTGTAAAGGTTCAGATGCTGCCTCACAAATCCTGTGAGGTGGGGGGTGATGATGAGTTGGGGGGGGTCCTACCACGAGTTTGAGTGAGAAATGGGTAGGCTGTTCATTATCACTAAGGGGGTAGGGGAAGTAGGGTCAGGCTGATGGAATCAACTGGGGGGGGGGCGATTTGTGGAGATTGAAACATGGAGTTTGATTGGTTGCACTGGAGATGTGAGGAGGATGTGGTTGATTTTGTGGGAGCCAAAGAGCGGATGGGAGGCATGTGCATTAGGCAAAGCGGTGCACAGTAGCAAGACTGGTTGAAGGAGTCTCTTGGACTTGGCCTGAGATTGGTAGCTCTTGTTCATCCAGTTTAGGGGTGACCTGGTGGCTGGACATGAGACTGGGGTGCTGCAGCATGAGAAGCACACAGACCTTCCATGTTCAGAAGCATTACATCTGGGAACGAACAAGATCCTGGGTCCTTTCTCTCATCCAACCATCTTGGTTAATTTTGGAACGTCTCTTTCCCAACCTCTGCAACCTGCCACTTTCGTCAGCACCATGAAGTCCCTGCCCCACTTCTGCGTATCTCTTCTCTGTCTTGTCTACCCTCCTTCCTTCCCACATCCCTTTTGCAAGCTGTTGGACCCCTTCGTCATTCCTCCCACTCTTGTCTCTTCAACCACATGGCTTCTAGGCCTTGAAACGTGTTCCTCCTGCCTGTTGACAATTCTCCTCCCACCCCAAACCTTTAGCATCTCCCCATTTGCTCTGCATTCCTATCTGTGACCCAGATTAATTTTTCCCCTTTTCTCTTGTAGGACTGTTTAAATCTCTGGGCTGCATCTGTGTTGATGTCTGGAGGGGAAAAAGGGGACGTGTAATGAGTCTCCAGTTTGGAAGCTCAAGAGGCAATCCAGTCTGACGTCCCAGGGTTTGACTGGTTGAAAGCGTGGGCTGGTGGGAGTCCCATAGACTCCTACAACCTGACTGGTTGGCATACCAGCCTCCCATCTTGAAGTGGATGGACACTGCACATTAGAAGGAGGCTGGTGAGACTGATACCCGGACTTACTGGGTAGCATTGTCCTAAACATTTTTTTAGGCTTGTAGCCCATCCCTGGCTTTGGCCAATGATGCATATACCTGATGCTTAAATATAGATGGCTGGAAACGCGCCTTCTGGGCCCTGCGCAGAATATGCAAATTGGGGAGGTCTCCGATTTTGCTCACATGGCGGTGGTAGGAAAGGGCAAGCGCTTAGCAGGGCGTGGAAGCCTTACCTTTGGTGCTGGTTTGGCAAGCATTCCCCCTCCCCTCGAAAAGTGCATCCCCCCCTTGAAGAAACACAAAAGCAGGAGACACTTGGACTCCCAAATTCTGCATCCCGGTATTGAATTCTGCAATTGCACATGTGGGCTGCAGAAGTGATGAAGAGGTGTGTGATCCCACTGTTGTTGGAATGGAAAAGGGGGGAAGCTGGTGCTTTGCTGCCAACACGGGGAGACCCCCAGATTTTTATGTGATCTGGGTCAAAGGGTGCATCCTGACCTCGATTAGAAGCATATTTATATCTTTGCTGTGGTGCTTGGATGGGTTTGGATGATGTGAGAGTAGAAATATTTATATAAATAGATATGGGTGTAGGATCAAAGTTAAGACCAGCACCTCTGAGGCCTCCAGCCTGAGTCTCGCCTCACTGTGGAATTCCTAGGTAACCATAGGGTGAGCCAGGCCTCTGCTTGTAATGTATGGGAGGATCTTTGCCCATAGGGCCACTTAGGGGGATAACACGCTGCATAAACTGAAGTTGTTGCTTTGATATTTCTTGAGGACTCTCTCCTGCTCACCACGTCCCTCATCTCTGCTTCCATCCTTTTCCAGATTATGTCTACTTTGAAAATTCCTCTAGTAACCCCTACCTCGTCCGCCGTATTGAGGAGCTCAACAAGGTAAGGGCCATGCCCGTCATGGAATGGGGGCAGAAGTGCTCAGTCACATGGGGTTGCCAGACCTGTTTCTAGGTGGAGAACCTAAGTGAAGTGGGATCCTCGCCAGTTTTGGAGAACCATGGCTCCTGGGTGGTGGGGTGCCAGCCTGCTCCCCCATAACCAGAGCCTTCCTTCCTTCCTTAGACGGCCAACGGCAATGTGGAGGCCAAAGTGGTCTGCCTGTTTCGGCGGCGGGACATCTCCAGCAGCCTCAACAGCCTGGCTGACAGCAATGCTCGTGAGTAGTACGGGGGAATCTAGTATGGGGGCGTTAGGAAGTCTGGGAATGTTTATGGAAATCAACAGTGCTTCCCATACATGTTGGGGTGTTCAGCCACTGGACATGTTTGGCTGGGTAGAGTAGCGCAGCAGATTGGTAGTCTGTCTGATGACATCGGTTCTGTGGGGCAGAGGTGGGAGGGAGAGGCGAGGAGCCAGGGATGAGCCATTTGCCCACGGGTTGTAGTGACGGGAGGAGGGACTTGATCAGTGAGTTGGAGTCTGTCCAGGGAGGGAGTAGGTGAAAGGCTGCCCTACCCTTTTCTGGATTGGGAGCCCCGGGTGGCGTCTTCCTGCCTGGCAGACTGCAGCCAGCTTAAAAACACTAAGGTATATAATCCTGGCAGGATAACCTTGCATGCACTCCCATCTCGGCATGTGCTATCTCTCACAGGCATGCACTTCCAAGGCATGAGAGGTGCAATGAATGGTTGGTGCACATTGACTTGTGAGTAGGCGTGAAAGGGGTGGTACATTCATTTTTGGGACAGTGAGAGGAGATGTTGCCAGTGGAGAGGAACAGGTGCTGTAGGTGTAGGCCTCAATCCCAGTGTGCGGCCCAGGCTTCTCCACAGCACTCCAGCCTGGGAGTCCTTGTCCTCTGTCGTGAAAGCGTTAACAGGAATGTGGGGGGAGGGACCTGCAAGCGACTCTGCTTGGGGCTTCCCAGCCTCTTGAGCAGGGGCTGTGACCTTGCATTTGCCCAGTGGGAGCAGAGAGGAGGAGGGGAGTGTCTGGCTCAAGGCTGATCATCAGCACCCCAGCAGGGATGGAGTCTGGGCAGCATCCCTCCCCCCCCCCCCCCCGCCCCACACCGCCCTGGGACAGCTGCCAAGTTCTGGAAGCAGAAGGGGCTTGCGAGAACAATGTGGCTCTTGGTAGAGAGGGCTGCTCAGCTGCTTCCGGTGGAGGGAGGGAGGGGCACGAGGAGCTCATAGGCTTGCACACTCCGTTGCTGAAGGGGGCAGGATGAAAACGAGAGCCCTGGTGGCGGCTTCCAGCTTTAAGCCGACAATGTGCTGCATCCTGTAGTGTAAACATCCTGCAACGACAACGCAAATGTTTGGGGCTGCAGGAGCCAAGAAAATAAGGTCTGGGCCTGAGGGTGCCTTTTCCAGGTTTGAAGTTCTGCCCTCTTCTACCACATTGTGGCTCCTGTGTTTGTAATGGGAGAACCACATCATCTCTCTGACACTGAGCGGAGGGCCAGAAAAATAATTAATATTTCAAATTTGAATAAATTGACATGAATTTAAATACAAAAGTGTATTGGATACATTGCAAGGCTTGTTCGCAGGCCAGAGGTCTTGCCTGCGACCCCATGGGTTGCCCAGACATGGGGTCTTGCCATGAACTGCATCAAGTGGGAAGGACAGTGCTAGACTTGGTGGGTCTTCTGCGTAGACTTTGGTGGATCTTCTCAAGAACCAACATTTTGGTTTTTTTGGGGGGGGTTTCTCCTACCCTTAGAACCAGGTTGGTAGAAGTTTCAAGATGGACAAAAGGCAGGCGTGCTCTTTCACGGTCATGATTTGAAACGGGGAGTTTAGGCAAGTTAGTGATCCCAATTTGGTATCAGCTTTGATCCCAAGTAGAAAGTGCGGACATGGGTAATCCAGTCAAGCCAGTCCTTGTGAATCTTGCCGCACTCGATCAGCAAGTTGGACTGGGGGATGCCTGGCCACGTTGATGTCACCAGTAGTGTGGAGAGCAGGTGGCCAAAGGGGATGACTTGTTTTCCTCTTCTCCCCACACCCCCCAGGAGAATTTGAAGAAGAATCCAAACAGCCTTCAGTGTCCGAACAGCAGCGGCACCAGTTAAAGCACCGAGAGCTGTTTCTGTCACGCCAATTTGAATCCCTGCCGGCGACCCACATACGGTGAGGGGCCTGGAGATAGGTGGCTGAGCCGGGTGGCTCCTTCTACCCTAGATCAGAGGAGACAGAGAGATCCCAGGACAGGCTGATGGGAGAAGGTGAACAGCACCATGGCGGGGTGGATCTTATGACACAGGTTCCTTTTGACCTTTGCAGGGGGAAGTGCAGCGTGACACTGCTGAATGAAACAGACATCCTCAGCCAGTACTTGGATAAAGAGGTGAGCCGGGAGGGAAGGGTCCATTTGGGGGTACTGAGCACCTCCCCAGCTGCCTATCATTCCAGGCTTGGGATCTAGTGCTCTCCCTCAATTGGAGGCCTCCTGCTTGGCAGAACAAGGAGCAGAGAAGTATAATCACTGGATATGGGGGATACTTACATTCCTCTCTGCCCTACAGGATTGCTTTTTCTACTCGCTGGTCTTTGACCCTGTCCAGAAAACTCTCCTTGCTGACCAAGGCGAGATCCGGGTCGGCTGCAAGTACCAGGCAGAGATCCCGGAGCGGCTGGCGGAAGGTTAGAAGGAACAAGGCCTTCTTGCTTTAAAATGTATTATATGTATCCAGAGGCAGACGTGATAAAGATCTAGTTGTCCTCACAACTCGTTCCCTGCTCCTCTCCTAGGCGAGTCCGACAACCGGAACCAGCAGAAGATGGAAATGAAGGTGTGGGACCCTGACAACCCTCTGACTGACCGGCAGATTGACCAGTTCCTCGTGGTTGCTCGGTGAGACCTGGCTGGGGGAGGGTGTTCTAGCATCGGTATTCAGGCTCTAGCTCCCTCGAGTCTTGAACCTTCCCTTTCCTTCCTCCTGTTCCAGGGCTGTTGGCACCTTTGCCCGAGCCCTCGATTGCAGCAGCTCCATCCGGCAGCCCAGTTTGCATATGAGTGCTGCCGCCGCTTCCCGAGACATCACGCTGGTGAGTATGGAGGGGGAAAACACCCTCGGGGGTTGGATGGGTGTCCACATTCGCACATACACACGTACATATGTCTTGCTTGTCCCCCGGCCAGTTCCACGCCATGGACACGCTACAGCGGAACGGCTACGACCTCGCCAAGGCCATGTCCACGCTAGTACCGCAAGGCGGCCCAGTGCTTTGCCGGGACGAGATGGAGGAGTGGTCTGCTTCGGAAGCCATGCTCTTTGAGGAGGCGCTGGAAAAGTACGGCAAAGATTTCAACGACATCCGGCAGGACTTTGTGAGTCTGGTGGGATGTTGGTGAGAGTGAAACGTTCAGAATCTATTATTTAGTGGGTGGTTCAACTTGGCATTCATCCCTTACAGCTCCCATGGAAGTCTCTGGCCAGCATTGTGCAGTTCTACTACATGTGGAAGACCACAGACCGATACATCCAGCAGGTGAGCGGGCTGGATCTCCACCAGTGACAGTGGAGCTTGGCTGGGTCATACCAGTGGTCTGGTGCGCCGTGAACGCCGTGGGATTCCCACATAGCCTTGAGTTGACTGAGCTCAGGTCAAAGCATTACGTGGGCACACATGCCCACAAATGCCACACATGCCCTGTATGGCTTTACGTGATTCTCATAAAGGGCACACATTCCCTTTATGGCCTTATGTGATTCTCCTTTCCTTGCAGAAACGGTTGAAAGCCGCCGAAGCCGATAGTAAGCTGAAGCAGGTGTACATCCCCACCTAGTGAGTATCCCCCCCACCTCTAGGGTCCAATGGGGTGTCCAATAGGGTCCAATGGTTTGCCTGTTGCAAATCCATGGGGTGGATGCACGTAGTGCTGGGCAGCCTTTTTGAGCCTCCACATTTCTCCCTCCTCCAGCACAAAACCCAACCCAAACCAAATCATCTCTGTGGGCGGCTCCAAACCCGGCATGAACGGAGCCGGCTTCCAGAAGGGGCTGACCTGCGAAAGCTGCCACAGTGAGTATCAGTCTGAGGTTAGGGGTACGTGTGTTATGCCTTTGCTCTAGAGTAACCCAAGACCTGCTATGGTGTTCACTTCTGGCCTAGACACGGTGCTGCTTTTTTGCCTGTCAGAGCCAAAATGGTCTTGCACCCAGACTAGGACCTGGGTTAAAATCCTGGGAACATAATCCTAATTGTGTCCTCACTCTGTCCTGATGCTCACTGGTCGATGAAGACTGCAATCCTAAAGACACTTTCCTGGGAATAAGACTCATTGGACACAGTGGGGCTTATTTTTAAGTAGACATGGTTAGGATTGTGTTCTTTTTCTGTCCTTCCTCTCTCTCATCCTGACCTACCTCGGAGGGGTGATTGTAAGGGTAAAAGAAGGGGAGGAGCCACCCTAATTGCTTCGAGGATAAGCTTACTTTGAAATGAATGGAGATGTAAGACTGAGGAGTTTCTCCTAGCTGATCATCCCTTCCCTCTTCCCCTGCAGCCACCCAGTCAGCACAGTGGTATGCCTGGGGGCCCCCCAATATGCAGTGCCGCCTCTGTGCCTCCTGTTGGATCTACTGGAAGAAGTACGGGGGGCTGAAGACCCCAACCCAGCTGGAGGGAGCAGCACGCAGTGTCACAGTAAGGCCCAGTTGGAGGATATGCTCGGGGATCCCTTGCATTTCCGAAAGTACATCTTTTAAAGCTTCTCCGGTCCAGCTAAATCTTTTCCATCATTCTAGTACAGCCAACAACAGGCTTGCCAACAGTAGCAATAGCCCTTATATCTGTTATTAAGGGGGAGTGTCTTATAGGGATCCCCCCAATAGTGAAGTCAGTCTTTCCAAGTTCTCACATGCATTGAGCCGAGGAACTGGAACTGCCCAGAAGTGGATAGGGTTTTATTTAGTCTTGCCATGTTGCTACCTGCTGAGTCCCACCTTCATCATGTCAAGCACCTTTGGGTGCAGCACCTCTCCAGTGTTCCAAGCAGGGGTCTTTCCTAGGCATGCCTGGAGCTTCTGGGGACTGAATTTGGGGTCTTGCATGACACCCTTTGCTACCAACCCCCTTCAGTGTCGTCTGTCCCAGCTGTGTGCATCCCTTGGGTTCTTACTCCAGCAGCTTCTCACCACTCAGCCCTTCTTTCCCCACCCCCATAGGAACCACACTCCCGGGGCCACATGTCCCGGCCTGAAGCCCAGAGCCTCTCGCCGTACACCACCAGCGCCAACCGGGCCAAGTTGCTGGCCAAGAATCGACAGACCTTCCTGTTGCAAACCACCAAGCTGACCCGTATCGCACGCCGCATGTGCCGGGACATTCTGCAGCCACGCCGAGCTGCCCGGCGCCCTTACGCACCCATCAACGCCAACGCCATCAAGGCAGAGTGTACGTGGTGGTTGGGGCAGGAGGAAGCCCATGGGGAGGGGGAGAGCCGGCTGGAACAGGACTGACGGAGCGCTCTATCTTGCTACTCTTTTCTAGGCTCTATCCGGCTTCCCAAGGCTGCAAAGACACCCCTCAAAATCCACCCTCTGGTGCGGCTTCCTCTGGCTACGATCATCAAGGAGCTCGGTAAGGAGTATCCAGGTCCATTTGGTGCATCAGGCAGGATCAATTTCCAGTTTGCCATGTTCAGATTGGGGAAAGCAGAGCTGAACACCAGCCCAGGCTTGCCTGGTGCTTAAGGATGGGAATGGAAAGCCAGGCCTCTTTGCAAGCCACTGCATATCCAATGGTTACAAGAGCATTTTTTGCCAAAGGTGGGGGGATTATAGGCTACCTTCAGGATGTAGCCAATGAAGCTCCCCAATTCTCTGGAAGGAGGAAAGGGGGGCATTTTTCACCAGACTTGTTTGTCCATCCCATCGCTGGAGACAGGGCTGGACTTGATTGACATCTCCTTGATCAGGAGAGGGGGGACACAACCCAGCTCAGTCTGGCTCCGGCTCCCTTAAGGACAGGATGGGTCTTGGCTGGACTTCCTACACTCAGCTACACATCCACCCCATTGGATCCTACAGGTGGGGGGGATACTCACTAGGTGGAGATCTACACCTTTTTCTCTGGCCCCTGGTTAGACCCCCAGCTTGCCTTGTTTCACCCCATCCACTCCCACAAGCCTCATATGGGCTGCTTATTTTGCTGTCACCACCAATGCTATGTCCAGCTGGATCAGAAGTGTTGCAGACCGTGAGCCCACTTCTCTGACGGTCCACAGCCACGGGGTGGGGGGTTTGCTGTGGCCCGCCTTTGTGGGGTTAGGGGCCACTCCTTGGGCAGCAAGATGGTTCCATGCATGTAATAATCTGGTGGTTACATTGTGTGCATTTTTTCCAGCTGCACAGGCCCCCTTAAAACCAAAAACCCCACGAGGCACCAAGACACCCATCAACAGAAATCAGCTGACCCAGAACCGGGGCTTGGCTGGCATCGTGGGCAAGAGAGCATACGAGAGTGTGAGTGGCGAGGGGTTGGGGGCTCCATCCATGTGGGTACAGAGGGAGCAGAAGGGGGGAGGCTCGCAGGTAGGGCCAGGTGGCTTGGGGGGGCACCTGCACAAGGAACGCAGAGCTGTGTTTGCACAGTCTGGGGTGGTGTGGTGTGCACTCCAACCAAGAACATTTTGTGAGTCTTTGCAAGCTGTCCCCTACTTTCTGATCCCCACTTTGCCCTCCCAGGTTGGGAGGTTGGTGGTGGGGGAAGGTTTATGCTTCTGGCTTATTTGAACCTTTCTGTTTCCATCTCTGTGTGTATGAGGTTCTTTACAGCAGCCAGTGGAGGGGTGGGAGCCCATGCTCCCCGCAGGCAGGCCAAAAGGACCCCCTCCTGTAATTAATAGGGCTGGGATGGAGCGGGGGGCCAGCAGGAGGTAGATGCTGCTTTGGGGGTTTCCACTCGCTGACGGCTCTGTGTGCGACCGGGTGCAGGTGGCGGTGGGCGGGCTCCCCTTCTCAGCCAACGGGCGGCCCATGGTTTCCGGAATGCGGTCGAGCACTCAACCCGCCATCAAGCGTCAGAAGCTGAACCCAGCCGACGCCCCCAACCCCGTCGTTTTTGTGGCTACCAAGGACACCAGGTACTGGGGAAGGGAGTTTAAAGCGTGGCAGCAGTCGGGGTTCACAGGTGGCCCTTTTTCTGGTACAGGGTTGGTTTCGGCCTCTTCTGTCAGTCTCCCTCCCTCATCTTTCTGCCACAAACAGGCGTCCTTGGTTGGGGGGAGCACACCAGATTTTCCTGCCTGTGGTTCTGATTGCAGAGTTGGGATTTGTAGATGGGTCTGGGCACTTTGGAGTAGAAGCACAGAGGGTGGCAAAGGAGAGAGGAGGCCCCACTGTGCTTATATAGTTTCATCTGCAAAAACTGGGGTCTCAGAATGGGCTCTCCTAACAATGATGGGTGATCCAGAAGGTCGAGGGTGACAGGGTGTTGTCCTAATCTGGGGTTCTTCTGAGGCCGTCTTGTCAGGCCATGCACTGTCTCTCCCGGGTGTTTTTTGACTGTGTCTTACCATCATCCTTTTATTAATGCCTGACATCTTCCCTCTCGTTCCACAGGGCGCTCCGCAAAGCCCTGAGCCACCTGGAGATGCGCCGTGCTGCCCGCCGGCCCAACCTGCCCCTCAAGGTGAAGTCGGTGCTGCCTATCCGGCCTGTGGTGGCCCCACTTCTGCCCGTGGCCCCAGCCCACCCAGCCAGCACCAGCGAGCCCATCATCCTGGAAGACTGAGCACCCTTGCCTCAGTGGCTCCCCCTCTAGGATCCTTGTAGCTGTTTCACTTAACCACCACCCACCTATGCCCCCTCCCCTTTCCCTGTGCCCAGGGCCCCGTCTGGCCAAGTGTTTGCTGGGGTCGGGCCAGGCAGGTGGAAGGAGTGTCTTGTTTTCTAAGGTGGATCCTGGACAAACCTCCTCCTTTTGATATTATAAATATTTTTTAATTTCCATATTTTACATTTTTTTAGCTCCTTCCCCCTCGCTGACAACTCAGACTTGCGCACAAAGCTGGCCTCCCAGCCTCCCCGAGGAACTCAGGGTGGGGGTGGGAGGATACCACAGGGGGCGCCATGGGTTTGGGGGGGGGAAATGCAGAACCCCTTTCAAAGTTCCTCCCATTCCACCTCTGCAGCTTTCTTTTTTTTGTCTGTGTGTCTGTCTTTGGTGCATTTTCCTTTTCTCCTTCCCAAGTTGCCCTCTGATCCCACATACTTGCGTATATGTGGGAAAGAGGGGTTGTCCCATTTTGGGGGGCCCGGTTTCCTGTTCCACATGGTTTCCCTCTCTTCCCCTCCTCACCCCCCGTTGAGCCCTTTTTTGTACATGGTTTGAAGAGGAATAAAGTCAGGTTTTTTTTAAGTCAACCTGTAACTGGTTCTTATAGCAACAAAAAAATAAATGCTGTTTTCTTCACATCTTCTTCCTGACTTTATTTCCCCAAAGTATAGGGAGGGTCGGCAATAGTTGCGGGGTGTGTTTGTGTGTCTCCAGATTCAGGAAGTAGAAGGTAGGGGGAGTCTGGCAATAGTTGTGGGGCATGTTTGTGTGTCTCCAGATTCAAGAAGTAGAAGGACAAGGAGCAAAGGATCAAAGAAAATTGACAAGGGAGTCCCTTACCAGACTTGCCCTACAATCCAGAGTAAGTAGGGGAAGACGTAAGAGTCATTTAACTCTTGATTGCTCTATGCACTTCCCATAGGTTTCACCATAATGACATCGGTGCAAAAGGTCCCGTATTTACTCTGGATTGTAGCCTTGGGCAACTGTGGGGGTCGACTCACTTTGCACAGAGCATCTGATCAAGATAATAGGAAGATTGTTTCATTATTATAGTTTGTTATAATCTTTTAGGGGAGGGAGAGAGAAGTCTTTTTGGGGAGGACCACCCCTGTTCCTAGCGCACTGGGATCTGGTGCCAGCTTCACGCCCACACCAGTCACTGGAGGTTGGTTGAAGCCCTGAGGCACACGACGTGGGGGGTTTCTCTTGGGCATGTTGAGGCAACTTCTGGTGCTCGACTGGGGCGACAAACTGGAAATTCAAGCCCTGCGAGGGCAATGTGGGACTTCGCCTTGGAAAAACCATGTCCTGCCCTTTATGAGAAGTGCCTTGGGCCTCGACTCTCCATTCCTTGAACCTCACTGGGGTTTGCCTTGCCAGGATCTGCTGGAGACAAAGCAGTGGTGGTTTTAAAGAGGCTGCAATCCAAAAGACGCTTGAACACAATGGGGCTTACTTTTGAGTAGACATGGAAAGCAGAAAAAAAGAGGACATGTCCTGAAAAAGGACACGCAAGGCTAGGACACCACCATTGAGCCACACAGTCCTTCTCTTCCTTATGGGCTTCTTTGTTTGAAGGACAAGAGCACCTCTGCCCATGTGCAGAGTGCTGTTTCCCCCACTCAGGCAATTATCTAGACCCTGGAGGGGCCAAAGGGGGTGCAGCATCACAGCCCAGGTGGAAGGAGGTGAGTACTTCCGGTTCCCAACCTGAGTTCTGCCGCCCTCTGCTGCCACTCACATGGTGCTTCCAATGAGCGCTGGAAGTCGTGTCTGCCCATACATCAGCTCGAGCCTCTATGGTAAGAACAAGGTTGTGATTGACAGGTGATGGAGAGATCATAGACGAACGAGGCCTAGAGCGGCCCAAGAAGAAGTTGGTCCTGAGCAGTCGTTTAAAAGTCCCACGCCGGCTTTCGGCGGTGGTTCAAGGCGGGAATGGAGACGGCGAAGGAGGGGGACGTAGAGTCTCTGCCCCGGGGGGGCTTCCGTTGCCACCTCTGTCACGTGACGGTGGCCAATAGTGAGTGGGGGGTGGGGAGGCATTCTACACATGCTCAGGGGCACTCTGGTCTCCTAGCAGGGAACTCGGCACATGCTCAGAGTTGTGGGGAGGCAGAGGTGTATTCTGCACATGCTCAGGGGCACTCTGGTCTCTGGGGCAGCAGAAGGGCACTCCCCACATGCTCAGGAGCACTCTGGGGAGGCAGAAGGGCACTCTGCACATGCTCAGGGGAAACTGACTTCTAGGCAAGTATTCTGCACGTGCTCAGAGGCACTCTTGTCAGTGGGATAAAAGAGGGACCTCTAGCAAGGCACTCTGCACGGGCTCAGAGATGGTCTCACCTTGGAAGCTACAGTAACGTCTGGCAGGGCACTCTGCACATGCTCAGGAGCACTCTGGTCTCTGCAACGATGACTCCGAAAAGGGTACTCTGTACATGCTCAGAGTCACAGTTGGCTCAGAAGCAACAGCAGAGCCGCTAGCAATGAACTCTGCTTTCTAAGACTACAATGTTTTAGGAAAGTACTCTGCAAATGCACAGAGGCACTCCTGTCTGGGACAACCGAGGGATCTCTAGCAAGGCACTTTGCACGTGTTAGGGCCACTTTTGCCTCGGAGGCAACTGTCACTTCTAGCAGAACACTCTGGTCTCCGAGATGACAGTGGTTCCCAAAGTGGGGGTCGGGACCCCTTTTTTGGGGGGGTTGACTTCATTTCAGGGGGGTTACAAAAAAGCTGAGTGTCACCATCTTGGAATGGGGCCCTCAGGCTGCTTGTCGGGTGTCAGTCTCATTGAACACCATAGAACTTACTCCTGAGTAGTCACAGAGGTGCTGTCACTTCCAACAATGACATGGGGGATCCCCAGACAGGTTGTCATTCTCAGAAAGGGATCCTGGGCTGAAATACTCGAGAGCCACTGTACTAAGGAGGTCTCATGTCTAACAGAGTGTGCTATCGATGCACTCTGCACATGCTTGTGGACACTCTAGTTTCCAAGACAGCAGGGACGGTTTTGGGTGGGTTGTAGCACAAGAAAGATATACGGTAGATGCTCAGAATAGAAAATTCAGATCAGGGACTCCAAAACTGTACCTGAGGCTGCAAACCTAAAGACACTTTCCTTGGAGTAAGAATCACTGAATACAACAGGGCTTACTTTTGAGTAGACATTGTTAGGACTGTGCTCTAAAAGTCTGTGTTTTTGTATTGCAGAGCCCAGCCTGGAGGACCACCTGCGCGGGAAGAAGCACCAGCGGCTGGAAAACCTCCGCAGTGTGCGGCAGACCCAAGAGTGTCGCAGCGTCTTTGTCAGCGGTTTCCGCAAGGGGACCCCAGCCTCAGAGCTGACCACGTACTTCCAGACCTATGGAGAGGTGATCAATGTGGTGATGGATAAAGATAAGGTGAGGAGAAGCTGCACACGCCCCAGTCTTGCTTCTAATTAAGCCATATTAGGAATTGAGGATACATTTCTGTGGAAAAATATATACAGTATATATTTTTAAATCGCCTTTCTTGGCACAATTTTGTACAATTTTCTCCTGTCTCTGGGGCAGCAGAAATGCACTCTGCACATGCTCAAGGGCACTCTGGTCTCCTAGCAAGGAACTCTGCACATGCTCAGGGGCACTACTGTCTCTGGGGCAGCAAAAATGCACACTGCTAAACCCCAGTCAGGCTGGCACAGGTTTTGGCACAAGTTTGGTGCTGGCCTGGGGGTGTTGTAAAGCACTTCTGCACTACTCCTGAGTGGGGGTTATGCCAACGCACAGACATGCGCCATCTTCCCTACGCCACTGTGAGAATAGGGAGATGAATGAGTTGTGCTGTCCTAAGGCTGCAATCCTAAAGTCACTTTCTTGGAAGTAAGACTCATTTAACACAATTGGGCTTACTTTTGAGTAGACCAGTTTAGGCTTGTGCTCTAAATTGCTTAGATTGGGCCTGGGAAGGTGTCACCAACTTGGTACGAGTCCTCTGCTTTTGGTACTTACAGCTCCAATTTTATTATTAATTAATTAATATAACTTTATTTATATTAATATTATTATTAATATTAATGTATTAATTAATTAACTAATGTATCAATTATATTATTTATATTAATTAATATATTAGATCAATTAGCATATTAAATAATTATTAGTATTAGGAATGTAGCAGGCCACTAATTAATTAATTAATGACCTGCTACATAATTTGATCCTCGTTTAATCACCAAAGGATTAATTACTTTCGCCCCTGGAACGAGCCTTGATCATCAAATTAACTCCCCCCTTCTCCCCACTTTCCTTTTCTGGGGCCTGACGAGGAAGTGGGGTTGGTTTTGGGGGGAGATCAGAACAGAAAATCAGCAGCTCCCCCATAGAACTATTTGCTGTGACCAATCCTACGCATGTCTACTCAGAAGTAAGCCCATTATAGTCAATAGGTCTTACTCCCAGGTAACTTATGGACAGGATTGCAGACTTACCCTACAATCCAGGGTAACTCCAGGAAGACGTAAGAGGCACTTACTCTGGATTGCTCTATACTTTTCCCATAGGTTTCCCATAGGTGGCACCATAACTACGTCTGTGTAAAAGGGTCCGCTAGTTACTCTGGATTGTAGCCATAGTCATTTGGTACACAGTAGATCTCCAGTGGTACATCCATGGTGGGGTCAGCCTCCCTTGGGATGCACTCCCTTCTGGAAGGGGGGCCAGTCAAAGTGTTCTTGGAGGGGGGTCTCCGTCTGTTCCCGACTGGCCTTGCCTTCCGGCGAAAGCAGCCACAAAGTCTGTCAGCTCTGCTGACTGTCATCCTTTAGGGGTGACTTCTTGGGGCCCACGACCCCCATCTTGCTCCATACCTCTGGGGAAACAAAGGGGGGGCCTTTCCAGAAGTGGAAGAGCATCATACCCCCCCTTCCCCCAAGGGATCTGGGGTGAGGTCCGCTTGCGGCCCCCCCACTGTTGGCCTGCCTGTCAAGGGCTGGGGGGCCGCTGCTGGTTCGCTGCCAGTAGCAGCCCCAAGCTTTCCTTATGGGGGGCGTGCGAGCGGCTGGGAGCCTCTTCTCTGGCACTCTGTCTGTGCTTTCCCCACAGGGGTGGGGGGCAAATGCGAGTCAAGGGGGTGGGAGCCGCTCTTCTGAGCGCTCCTTGGTTGGGCTTGGCTCCCAGCCCCTTTCCCCCGGCACTCCATCCGTGCTTTCCCCAAAAGAGGGGCAAATGGGAGTCCGGGGAGGGAAGCTGCTTTTCTGAGCCTTCCCGAGCCTTCCCCACAAGGGGGTGGGGGGCAAGTGCAGCGTCCGCATGGGACACCCCCACCCCCTCAGAGCACTGCAGCACTTTTCCAGAGGTGGGTCAGGAAAATGAATGCTGAATTGCTGAGGGGAATTCCCTCCTCTCAGAGTTGGAGGGAAAATGGCTCCCCTCAGAGTCAGAGGGAAAATGGCTCCCCTCAGAATTGGAAAATGGTGCCCCTCAGAATTGGAGGGAAAATGGCTTCACTCAGAATTGGAAAATATAGCCCCTCAGAATTGGAAGGAAAATGGCTCCCCTCAGATTTGGAAAATGGCTCCCCTCAAAATTGGAGGGAAAATGGCTCCCCTCAGAATTGGAGGGAAAATGGCTCCCCTCAGAATTGGAAGGAAAATGGCTCCCCTCAGAATTGGAGGGAAAATGGCTCCCCTCAGAATTGGCGGGAAAACGGCTCCCCTCAGAATTGGCGGGAAAACGGCTCCCCTCAGAATTGGAAAATGGCTCCCCTCAGAATTGGAGGGAAAACGGCTCCCCTCAGAATTGGAGGGAAAACGGCTCCCCTCAGAATTGGAAAATGGCTCCCTTCAGAATTGGAGGGAATATGGCTCCCCTAAGAATTAAAAAATGGCTCCCCTCAGAATTGGAGGGAAAATGGCTCCCCTCAGAGTCAGAGGGAAAATGGCTCCCCTCAGAGTCAGAGGGAAAATGGCTCCCCTCAGAATTGGAAAATGGTGCCCCTCAGAATTGGAGGGAAAATGGCTCCCTTCAGAATTGGAATATGGTTCCCCTCAGAATTGGAGGGAAAATGGTTCTCCTCAGAATTGGAGGGAAAATGGTTCCCCTCAGAATTGGAGGGAAAATGGCTCCCCTCAGAATTGGAGGGAAAATGGCTCCCCTCAGAATTGGAGGGAAAATGACTCCCCTCAGAATTGGAAAATGGCTCCCTTCAGAATTGGAGGGAATATGGCTCCCCTCAGAATTGGAGGGAAAATGACTCCCCTCAGAATTGGAGGGAATATGGCTCCCCTCAGAATTGGAGGGAAAATGACTCCCCTCAGAATTGGAAAATGGCTCCCTTCAGAATTGGAGGGAATATGGCTCCCCTAAGAATTAAAAAATGGCTCCCCTCAGAATTGGAGGGAAAATGGCTCCCCTCAGAATTGGAGGGAAAATGGCTCCCCTCAGAACTGGAAGGAAAATGGTTCCCCTCAGAATTGGAAGGAAAATAAAGTCAACAGAATTAGGATTTGGCCACGTCCACTCCTCCGGCTCCAGTGGCCATTTTGAGAGCTTCCAGCACACTCCTGCTGCCTGGAGTTCCCTGCCTGCTGCTCAATTCTTGGTACTCTCTGCTGCTTCCTCAGCTTGGCCATGTCTTCCTCTGAGGACGCTGCCCCAACAGCTACAGCCCTCCCCCCCGCCCCACCCCTGAGGTCCAGGCCCCACTGAGGCCTTCCTGGCCAGAATTGAGGTATCTATTGCAGCAGGCATTTCTGCTGCTCTGGCTTCTGCCATGGCTCTTTGGCTTTACACCAGCAGCCTCAGCCATCACCACTCCTGGCCCCAGCCTTCCCTTTGGCACCCATGGACACCCCTTCCTTCTAAGAAGGTCAAGCTTTCCTGTCCTCGACGCTCCGTGCCTGAATAGTGTAACACGGATGAGGAGGGGGAGGTGGATGATGAAGCATCCCAAGACAAGGTGGAGGAGCAGCCTTCTAGGGAAGCGGGTGATAGCTCTCCCCATTTCCAGTTTTGGGCCTGCAGATGTATGTTTATATGGAAAGCAGAGGTGACAGTCCAGGAACTTAATTGATTTAGGGTTTGTAAGGCCGCTCTTGTCCTTCCATGGCTGGATAGATATTGATATCCGATTTACCATAAGTCCATATGTGTGCCATATGCTAAATATGGCATATGTAACATGTGGAGGTGTTAGTTCCACTCTGTCCTTGAGCAGCAGGAGGGACATCAGATTTATAACCATGTATAGTGGTACCTCGCTTAACAAGTGTTTCACATAACAAGCAAAATTTCCAAGAAATCTTGCTTCACATAACAAGTTCCACTTCACTTAACAAGCAAGCGCGCTATGGGC
Source organism: Cryptoblepharus egeriae (assembly GCA_030015325.1). NCBI lineage: Eukaryota > Metazoa > Chordata > Lepidosauria > Squamata > Scincidae > Cryptoblepharus > Cryptoblepharus egeriae. The sequence goes on along the minus strand of JAREYC010000018.1, from coordinate 4,520,753 downwards.
ATGCATGCTATGCAGCCCTGACGCTCCACATGGAGGCTCTTTAAAAGGGCTGCCGGTCAGCACTGCTGCCTCTAACTGCCCCAAACTTTGGGGCGGTCTCCTGGAGGTGCCAGAGGCTGCAATCCTAAAGACAGTTTCCTGGGAGTAAGACCCATTGAACACAATGGGGCTTACTGTTGAGTAGACATGGTTAGGATTGCACCCAGAGGAAGCTGACCCTAAGTGCCTCCAAGTGCCCCCACTGACCTTGAACTTCCAGCAGCAGCCCAGGTAAGCCTCCCAGGAAAGTGTCTTTGATTGCAGCCTCCTAACCATGTCTACCCAGAAGTAAGCCCCATTGTGTTAAATAGGGCTTACTCTCAGGAAAGTGTCTTTAGGATTGCAGCCTAAGTAGACTTCACAGGATCATGCACATTAAATGCATGTTTTGAATACAATTCCAGTGTTTTGTCATCATTTTTACATCCAGTTAATATTTTTACATGAATATTTTGGGGGTTGTGGAACCAATTGTCTGAGTTTCCATTATTTCCTATGGGAAAATCCGCTTCACTTAAAGAGCATTTCGCTTAAAGAGCATGCCTCCGGAACGAATTAAGCTCTTTATGTGAGGCACCGCTGTATTTAGCATATGGCATACAGTATATGGATTGAGGATAAATTGGATACCAATGTCCAGTCCATCCAGAGTGGGTATAACCCCATTTCTCCTCCCTTGTGCCACAAGGGGGTCTATGCCATCGTGGAACTGCAGGACCGGGAGGTGTTGGAGAAGGTCTTGGCTCAGTCCCAGCATACCCTTGGAGGTACAAAGCTGCGAGTCAAGCCCCGAGAGAAGAAGGATTTCAAATATACCCCTCCGAGGAAACAGGGGTCAGCCAAGCGCGAGCAGCTGAACCCGGAGAAACTGGCACAGCACCTGTGCCAAGCTGATGATGTGAGTGCATTTCATGTGGGTCCTTTGTATGTTTTCCTCCTGACAGTACAGTGATGCGCTGGTACAGCCGTCCACCAAACCTATGAAAGGCTTCTGTCCCGTTACTGCAGGTCGATGCCCAAATGTCACTGGTCGTTCAGCAGTTTGAGTTTTCAGAAAGTGAACGGCACTTGCGGGATTTACTGGTGAGCCTCTTCCAGGAGGTGTTCTTGGAGTTTTTCCCAGGTAAGTCAGGCTACAATCCTAAAGACACTTTCCTGGGAGTAACACCCATTGAACACAGTGGGGCTTATTTTTGAGTAGACATGGTTAGGATTGTGCAGTCTGTGTCTCTCTTGCACACCCAGGCTCCGCCATCCTCCCTTTCGGCTCCTCGGTGAATGGTTTTGATGTCTCGGGGTGCGACCTGGATTTATTCCTGGACCTCGAGAAGACTAAAAGCTTCCAAGCGTCTGCCAAGGGCCCCAGCGGACTACAGGTGAGAAGGCCAGGAAGGAAGGAAGACTGAGGCTGCAATCCTAATCCCCACTTAGGCCTGCACGAGTACTGTGCTGGCTTGGGGGTATCGCTGTAAGTGTCTGTGCCACTTCTGGGGGGGATTAGGCCTTCCCCACGGGATTAGGCCTTCCACCGCCTTCCCCACGGAACGGAGCCCTTCCACAGCTCGTAGTCTCAGATTTGGGTGTGCAGGCGCTATCAGGCTGGACGGACCTAGAGTCTTTCTCTGAATAAGGCTGCAATCCTAAAGACACTTGCCTGGGAGTAAGACCCATTGAACACAATGGAGCTTACTTTTGAGTAGACATGGTTAAGATTGTGCTCTAAGAAATGGTGTATTTCAAATTTGTGTATTCCTCCCTTCTCCAGGGTGAAGGGGGAACCAGCCCCGAACCAGATTCGCGCTCGGAAGACTCTATCCTGAGCGACATCGACCTGGCCGCGGCAACAGTGCCCGAGATACTTGAGCTGGTCGCCACCGTGCTCCGGAAGTGCATCCCGGGCGTCCACCATGTCCAGGCCGTGCTCAGTGCCCGCCGCCCAGTCGTCAAGTTCTCTCACAAGGAATCCGGCCTGCGTGGTGACATCTCCATAGACAACAAGTATGTGTGGTATATTTTTACTGTCCAACAATTTAATATGTTGACCATTCTTTCCGGTTGTTTTGTGGAAGTTTAAATATTTCTATTGCTTTTCTGTACAGTTGTGGGAAATAGAGTTTATTAGTACTGGAGATAGGACCTGTGTTGCTTTAAAATTAATTTGATAACCTGTCTCTACAGCATGAGGTGCCTCCACTGATAGTTCTAGGGGTAGCAAACAGCAGTGCTTCTCATGCTCAGCAAGTGTGGTGTTGCCAGGCGGTGCCCTATGTGTGTATGTGTGTGTATGTATGTATGTGTGTAGTGTGTGTATATATAGTGTATCTTTTAGCACTAGCAAAAATGTACCCGTGTTCCAGGAGTAAAATGGCATAGCTATATGCCATCCCCCAGTGCACATCAACCCTCCGTGTGCATCATCCCCCCATGCTCATCATCCGCCCCCATGAGCATCTCTTGTCCTTGGGATTTCTAAGAAGTTTCTGGATTTTTTAATTTTTATTTGTTTGTTTATTTATTTGACTTATATCCTGCCTTTCTTTCTTAAAAAAGGAAACCCAAGGCGGCTAACATTTAAAACAACAATAAAATACAGTTAAAATTAAATACAAACAATAAATACTATTAAAGTACAATTAAATTATATGAAAACAGTAAAAGCCCAGTTTAACTTACACTGGCTACTTCTAGTGCACAACTCTTTTATTGTGGTTTTAATCAGTGTTTTAATGTAAATGTTTTATGTTTATTGTTTTTAAGATGCCTATTTTAACTGTTTTAATGTATTGGATTTTATTGTTGGTGTTTTTATGGATTGTTTTGTAAGCCACCTTGAGTCCCTCTGGCAGAAAGGTGGGAGATAAATAAAGTTTGTTTGTTGTTTAAAAAATAAGATATTTTAACAAGATAGTTCTAAAATTAGCTTTACAGAGAATAGTGTTGATCTTCTCAGTTGTGCCTTTGATGTATTAGAAGTATAATATCTATTTTAAAGCAACACAGTACATATCTACTCAACTTCCCAAGACTGTAAAGAGAAGTAATAGAAAATGTTTAAATATCTGCAAAACATCAACCAAAAAGTAGAGGCACTATGTCTGTCTGTCTGTCTAGCTGTCTGTCTATCTGTATACAGTGGTACCTCACTTAACAAGCACCTCGCTTAACAAGTGTTTCACGTAACAAGCAAAAATTTCCAAGAAATCTTGCTTCACATAAATTTCCAAGAAATCTTACTTCACAGTTCCGCTTCACTTAACAAGCAAGCGTGCTATGGGCACATGTGCTATGCATCCCTGACGCTCCGCCTGGAGGCTCTTTCAAAGGGCTGCTGGGCAGCGCAGCTGCCTCTAACTGACCCCAACTTGGGGGCAGTTGCCTGGAGGTGCCAGAGGCAGCTGCCCCTAACTGCCCCCCATGTGCCCCCACCGACCACCTTGAACCTGCAGCAGCGGCCCAGGTAAGACTCCCAGGAGAGTGTCTTTGATTGCAGCCTCTTAACCATGTCTACCCAGAAGTAATCCCAGTTGTGTTAAATGGGGCTTACTCCCAAAAGTGTCTTTAGGATTGCAGCCTAAGTAGACTTCACCGGAACATGCACATTGAATGCGTGTTTTGAATTCAATGCGTGTTTTGTCATCATTTTTACATTCAGTTAATATTTTTATATGAATATTTTGGGTGTTGTGGAACCAATCGTCTGAGTTTCCGTTATTTCTTATGGAAAATCTGCTTTACTTAAAGAGCGTTTCACTTAAAGAGCATGCCTCCGTAACGAATTAAGCTCTTTATGTTAGGCACCACTGTATATATATAAAATCTATCTATATTCTCTCTCTTTCTCTCTCTCTCTCTTTATATATATATATATAAGCAAAATCTGGCTTCCTGTCCTAAAAAGAACAGAAATAAAAAGCTCTATAAGGTCTATGAAAAAGTTCTTACATTCAAGTTCTATATTTAAGTTCGCTTTAAGAAGCTCGGCCAGTGGAACTCTACAGTTGAACGTCGGTTAGAATACCGGTTGCAACTGTCGTCTCTGGCTTTCTCCAACATCTCCTGCCTGGGCTCGTGTCCCTGATGAAGCTCTGAACACGTTGGACCTTTTAACGTGGATCATATTGGATCATAAATCAATATGGTTACATCACCCGAACCTATTCATTTTGTTTTGGGGTTGATACCTGTGAATGAAATTGGCCGAGCCTAAGCATCGCTGGTGAAGGAGGCAGCGCGATGAGGGCCTGTTACCCAGCAGTATACTGGTTTCCTTCCTCTCACTCCTTGCTTGTTCAGGAGGCAGAAAACAGATATAAAGGTTGAGTCTACTTAATCCTTGGATATCTTTGGATCTGGCTTAATGCACGTTCTCCTGGACCAGTGTTGAACCAGATTTGATCCACCTAAAGCCTCCTAAAGTGTCTGGACCCTAAGGTATCTCCCCTGGATCAGTATTGAATTAGATTTGATCCAGCCTAAAGTGGCTGGACCCTAAGGTGGCTCCCCTAGACCAGCATTAACCAGATTTGAGCCAACCCAAAGCCTCTAAAGGTGGCTGGAGCTGTGCTCTGGTCACCCTTGGAGGCTTTTCTGAGAGCCCTTGAAGCCATACAGACCTCTACAGACCTCAGAATGGCCTCCAGAGGTCCTAGAAGGTTTTTCAAACCTAATGCCCTCTTGAGGCCATTCTCAGGGCCTCCTGTGGGTCTCGAAATGGCGGTTCAGTGAGGCAGGGGACAGTGACAGGAGTGGGCGCCCATCCACTATATCCACCAATCCACTGACTGAGGTAGCTGCCCCACCACCTCTCATATAAATAGGCCAGCTCTCCTTTTACAGGTAGAGGATCCGATGCTTTCACTCCCCCCTTCCTAATGGGGAAGGTTTAAGAGCAACCTCCATCTCCCTACCTCCCATCATGAAAGAGATCTCCATACCATTCACCACTCAGGCCAGTTCCCTCGTCATGATATATTCTGGATTGTGTCTGGCATTGGACAGGAAACCTATTCAGCTCTTTGGAGCAAGAGGTGCTCCACATAGCTCTAGCCTGTGGTGCCTGGACCTACACCAGATCAGATGTAAAATAGGGTGGGAGTGGTGCTCTAACCCCCCCTCCTCTGCTTTGTCTTGGCAGGCTGGCGCTCTGCAATACCCGCTTCCTGCAGCTCTGCACTGAGGCAGATGAGCGGGTACGGCCTCTAGTGTATGCCATACGATACTGGGCAAAACAGCAGATGCTGGCAGGTAAGGGGGAAAAGGGTTTGAGGCTGGAGACAAAACACATCTGGGGGTGTGGGTTGTGGGCTTATGGTCTTTCTCAGCCTAACAACCTTCTTCTTTTTCCCCTGTAGGGAACCCTTTTGGTGGTGGCCCCCTCCTCAATAACTACGCCCTGACTCTGCTAGTGATTTATTTCCTGCAGACGTGCAGCCCGCCCATCCTGCCCACAGTGGCCCGCTTGAAGGAACTGGCAGGTGAGCCAAGGAGAAAGGGGCTCCCACAATTCCCATAGGCACCGTGTTCACACCCTCATCCCTCTCCCTCTTTCTCTTTAGAGGATGGGGACAAGACCGTGGTGGACAACTGGGATTGCAGCTTCCCCAAGGATTCCTCCCGGCTGGAACCCAGTGGGAACACAGAGAACCTCTGTGAGTTGCTAATAGGGGGATGAAATCCTAGACCTGCAAATAGGGGACTTTCCTTTGGGGTGACTGTGAACCTCTTTAGATATTCTTTGGGAGCCCTTCCCTTTCCGCCGCTAGCTGATAAAGGATGGGTTGGGGCAGCAACTGTCTTTCTCTGGCCACTAATAGGGGATGATATAGGTCCACGTGTCCCTGGCAGCATTTTCTGGTGAGCTTGGAAAAACCCTGGAGAGCTGTGGCCTTGGAGGGTTCTTGTACCCCTCCTTGGAGTTGTGGCCTTGGAGGGTGACTCATTGCCCCCCACCTCTCCCTCTAGGCTCCCTTCTGGCCAAGTTTTTCCACGTTTTCGGGGACTACGACTTTGCCGGCTGTGTAATCTCGCTGCGGGAAGGCCGGCCATTGCCCCTGCCCCACTTCCTGTCCTCTGAAATGGGCGGACGCATCAAGCTGGGTCCCTTCAACCTCCAGGACCCCTTTGAACTGAGCCACAACGTGGCCGCCAATGTCAACGAGAAAACAGCGTTGCGCTTCCAGCGCTGCTGCTCGGATGCCGCCAAATACTGCCGCAGCCTCCAGTACCAGCGCAAGTCCAGCAAGGGCAAGATCTGGGGGCTGGTGCGCCTTTTCCAACCCGGCACCCTGGAGGCCGAGACCCCGGCACCCAATAACTTTGTCCTCCCCCTGACGTTAGCGGCGCTGCCTGTCCAGATTCGTGAGCGGCTGTGTCAGGCTGGGGATTTCCACCAGCGATGGTTCCAGAAGGTATGCGATAGCATAGCCACCATCTTTCAGGAAGTGCTCAAGTGTAGCTTCTCTGAGAAGACAGAGCCAGTGACTGACAGTTCCATTCAGGAAGAGGAACAGATGGAAGAAGAAGCTGAGGCGGTGGCCATTGGGTCCAAGCACTTGTTGGCCAGGGAAGACGGAGACTCACTCAGTCCTCCCTCAAAGAAGCTGCGTGTGGATCCCTTGCCTGCTGCTCCAGAAAGCAGGACCTGGATATGTGCTGCCTGGCACCCCGTATGGGTGGGCCGCCGCCGAGTCCGGAGGCAGCTTCGGAGCCCACAGCCGGACCCACAAGAACAGGTTGATGCTCTGGGACTGGAAGTCAAAGTGTCCGAAGCCATTGCCCAGCAGGAGGGGAACGTAAGACCCACAGCACCTCTGTTGCAGTTCACGGTGTGCGCCCAGACTGGGGACAGTACTTGCGTCGGGCAGGATACACGCATCAGCCTCAGCTTTGCACCAGTTTCCACACAAGCCACATCCTTTTTGGAGTTCTTTCGCTTCCTACAAGCTTTCTTGCCCCGAATGGTGGAGCTGCATTTGGCCAGCAACGCCTGAGTTCATGGAAGCACAACTGCTCCCCAGGGAGAGGATGGGACAGACAGACCCGTATGTATTTCCCTTGCAGAGAATAAAATGAAGAGGGTAACAGTTGTGTTATAGGTGGAGGAGGGACCTTGTGCTTCCTAGCCTTTGTGTAGCACTACTTCACCCATGCAACCGGCTGTCTTGGAGTCTGGGTTTGGTCCGATAGCATATACTCATGTCAAGTGCCTGGTATCTCAAGATAAGCAGGTGGGAGCCCCAACTGGGACCTCCACACAGTTCAGATCTCACCTCTAATGTAAGTGCCCCAATCCTATCCTACTTTCCAGCACTGATGCAGTTGTACTGTAACAGGGCTTGTACTGCATTTTGCAGTGGAACGGCAACCACTGATTGGGCTTCCTCAAATAAAGATAATAAATATTTGCTGTCCTTTGGCACTATTCTGCAGCTGGATAGGCAGTGGGAAGTTGAATAGGATTAGATCCTTGGTTGCTTTAGGAAAAACCTTCCCTCTCAGCCTCAGTCTTACCATCTGCAAAATGGGCACAATAATGCCCACTCACCATACAGGGTTGTAAAGATTAAGTCATGTGAATGGTTCACAAGGGGAAAGGGGGGTCAGTCCTGGCAAAAGAGGGGTAGGACTCCTGCCGCAGGTTGAATTGAGGCAGCTTCCCTACTTAAACTCCCCAATTTGTGTTCTTGGTTCAAAATCTTGGCTTCATCCCTATGAATGCTAACCCTAATTCTAACCCTCCCCTCTCCAATTAAAGCCCCCCAGCCTTGCTTCGATCTCTGCTACCCATATACTCCCCCAGACTAATAGGAGCGCTTCACCCACATAAAACTTCCAGCCTTCCTTAGCCCCCCTACCAACCTCCCCCCACTCCTTCATAATCCAGAACTCCTCTTAACACCATCCCTCCTCACTGAGGCAGCTTCCCTACTTAAACTCCCCAACTTGTGTTCTTGGTTCAAAATCTTGGCTTCATCTCTATGAATGCTAACCCTAATTCTAACCCTCCCCAAGAGTAGGGCCCAAAATCTCTAGGGACCTCTGGACAGAAGGAAGGGCCTGCCAGACAGGCTACTAGCTAGGCCCAGAGGGATGTGTCATTAATCCTGGAACATTAATCAACAGAAAGGGAGGAGAATACAAGGTGGATACCTGACCCTTCCCTCACCTGTCCCCCCTCGGAGGTGTCTTTGAGGCACCCAGGGGTGGAATCCTTGGGGATTCAAGACAGGCAGACAACTCCTGCCAGGGACCCAGAGGTATTCCATAGGGAATTCAAGCTTGCTGGTCTTCCATTTTTACTCTGGCTATATCCAAAATATGGATCTGGCTGTATCGACGCCCCCACCCCACCCCATGCTTGCCAATGAATTGTAGGACTCGCAGCCATACACTGGATTTCTAGACATTCTTATGATGTGAGTTCCAGAAATCCATATGATGTGAAATCCATATGTAACGGTGTATGGCCAGCCCATACTGTGGAGACCATTCATTGTTCCCCTTCAGTGGTTCCTTCTTAGAGAGAAACTCCTTGAAAATGTTGGTTCCGCTATGTGTAATTATTCCTGCTTTTTGTATTTCTATCCAGCCTTTCTCCCACCCCAAGGGGAATTCAAGGTGGCTAAGAGTAAAAAACAGTAAAAATAATAATTAAACATTCAAGCATTAAGAAATTAAAATATTAGTACTCTGGATCTTTAAGCCACACTGCCAACAGTGTGGGCTTTGCCTATGGGAGGGCTGAGGGCCTTCTTGAGAGTAGAAAGGAACCTCTGTCCAGACAGGTCTGCTTCATGCGCTGCTAGGTTTCACAACCAGCTAGAGGGAGAGGGGACTATACCAGGTGGATACCTGGCCCTTCCCTTTCCAGTCCCGACCCAGGTCTTTGAAGCCATGAGCTGGACATTGGGTACTAGATCTGGCAGGAAGATGTGCAAGACAGGCATCTGCTCACCTGCCCACCCCACATCCAGGCTCACTCCCCCCCTTACAGTTCACAGTTGTCCTCCGGTACAACTCTGGTGTCCTACAGGTGTTCTTCACAGTTGTCCAGGAAATGGTAGTTATATGTACATGGATTCTGCTGATCACTATTTGCAACTATTGCAACATGGAATTTGTAACTATCAGATTGCTTGGACGGGATCATTCCTTCTAGGTGCTTCTCTCACAGTTTGGTGTTATCCATATCGAGCCACATCCCGTCCCCCACATTGTAATCCTGCCTATCACTTGGAGGAGCCACAGCTTTGAATGAACCAATTAAAACTCCCCGTCTGGGCAGGGGGCCAAATTAGTACCACCAAATTGTCCCCCAAATTAGCCCTTTGGCTCCAGGGCTTGGTTCCAGCTGCGTCACAGGGTTGGGCTAAGGACAGGAGCTCACCCTGCCTTGTGGCGATCCGAGTCTCGAACCCTGGCCTTCTTGTTAACAGGCACAGTGTCTTAACAACTTGTGTCACCCTTGTGCAACAGCCCCCCATGCGCATCAGCCCCCCATGCACATCTCCCCATGCGCAGCAACCCCATTCACAGCATCCTCCCCAGTGCAACCCCTCCCTGCGAACAACTTAGACTGCAATCCTAAAGACTCTTTCCTGGGAGTCTAAACACAATGGGGCTTACTTTTGAGTAGACACGGTTAGAATTGTGCTCTAACCAATGGTGGGATTCAAATAGATTAACAACAGGTTCTATGACCCATTAGTCCCAGAAGATCAGCACAAAGCATCCAATCAGAATCTCAAAAAGGACACAAATAACACAGAACTCTCTAGAGGAGTCGGAAAAAGGGCCATTCAGAAAGATTGGGTTTGCCACCCCACCAGTGAGACAGAGCCGGACGTCAAAGTCTCCTTCCTCTCCAGTCTGGCTCTGTCTCCCCAACGAGCATGGCCACGTCTTGCTGGGTTCCCTAGAGCACAGCTAGTCTTCTTCCTATTGTTTTTTCTCCCTGCTCCTTCTCCCTCCCTGCCTTCGCCCCTCTTCCTCCTCGGCATGTTCCAATTTTCCCGCCATAGAAAGTATCTGCGTTTCTCATACATATCCAATACATGACCAGTACAGGGCACTCTCTTTTGGACTTTCGGCGGCTCCGAGGGTCTTCACAACACTCCTGGCGGCACTGATAGCATACCTCATCTTCCCATATCTCCACCACATTTAAATTGCCGCTTCCTCCTTCTCTCAAGCCTCAGAGGATCTTCAAAAGACCATGTCCTTCCTGAGGCAACACGGCTTCGTGATCAGCTTGAAGCCCTATTTATTCTTTTTGGGGGTCCTTGTAAGGGTAGGAGAGCTTCTCTTCTCAGTGGCTTCTCTTTCCAGATGGCTCAGACTGGCCATGGTGGAGGCAAGGCAGTCGGGAAGAACCCCCCTGCGGGAGTGAGTGCTCACTCAACAAGAGGAGCAGCCACTTCAGCCCTTTTCGAGGGGTTTAGTTCCTTATACTCCATTTGCAGAGCAGCAGCGTGGTCCTCTGCCAACACGTTTATACACCACTCCAAAATCGAGCAGTCAGCCTCAGCAGAGGCATCCTTCAGTCAAAGGGTGTTACACAAAGTGGTGTCTCAGTGAAGTGACTCCTCAGAAGGAGTTCAGGCATCGGCGGCAATATCTTACTCTTTCGGGCTCTGGTATCCAAATTGACCCCCAAATTAGCCCTTTGGTTCCAGTTCATGGTTCCAGCTGCGTCACAGAACTGGGCTAAGGACAGGAGCTCACTCTGTCTTGTTGGAACCCGGGTCTCGAATCCTGGTCTTCTGGTTAACAGGCAGTGTCTTAACAACTTGTGCCACCCATGCGACCCATGCACATCAGCCCCCATGTGCAACATCCACCATGCACAACACTCCCATGCACCGCATTCTCCCCAGTGCAACCCTTCTCTGTGAACAACATAGATTGCAATCCTAAAGACACTTTCCTGGGAGTAAGACCTATTGAACACACTTGCTGTTTTGAGCTGTCATTAGACGCTTTTTGCAATATGTTGTTTGCATGGGTATCCCATACACTGGAAATAACTGCCCATGCTAGGAGTTGGTAACCCATGGACAAATTTGTGGGGGGCAGATATCTTATTTATTTAAAAAATTTCTATCCCGCCTTTCTCTGGTCATAGACCGAGTCACGGTGGCTCACATTAAAACATAATTAAAAACATAAATAGAACATTCAATTGAAAAGAAATAAAACATACAAGCTAAAAACAGTACCAACAGCCACCCCCACCCTTTGCCCCATATTGAGAGAGGGGGGCAGTTCCCCAACTTGTTTTGAAGACCTCCAATACATACCCCCTACCCACACATTGAATTCCTAGACCCCTTATTCCCCTTAGCTCACCTGTCCCTGCCTGGAAGGGACAGGTGAGGTTGAGACTTTGCAGCTTTGGCCTGGGCATCAGGAACCAGGACCAGGAGGTCCCAGGGTGGAATCCTTCAGGATGCAAGACACCCACATCGAGGCTTGTTCAGTCCACATCCAGCCCTCTCATCCAGTTCAAAGTCATCCCCAGAAGCTGACCTATGGCAGACGAGTACATGCCAGTGAAAGACATCAGTAAGGTTCCTTATATCTGGTGATGGGTTGATTCAAACAGACCAAATATCTTGGAAATTCAAACGTGGTGAAAATAAAAATCAGGTTTTATTTCCTTGACTTTTGATTAGCATGACTTAGAAATGCTATTTTGGAAACCATTCTGTGCAGCTTCGGACAGGTGGATCCACAGCCTCTACTGAACCCATCAGAAATGGGTCCTCCACATGAGTGCAACTCCTGCCAGGGAACCAGAGGTATTCCATAGCAAATTCAAGCTTGCTGGTCTTGCACTTTTACTCTGGCTGGATCCAAAATATGGATCTGGCTGTATCGACCCCCCACCCCCACCCCATGCTTGCCAATGAATTGTAGGACTTGCAGCTTTGACTGAACCCCAGTCTGGACAATCTGAATCATGGTTTTTGCTTTTGCTGTGCTCCGTTCCCATGATCTTTTTATTCCCAGCACCCCAACTCTATCCCTTAACCATGCCTTGTCTGGGAACCCCCCTCCTTAGACCCCCTCCCCCCTCGGCATGCAATCCTTCGGGATAACACGGTGGCGAAGAGAAGGATCACGAGAACTCCTCCTCCAGTCCCCTCATCCAGTTCAAAGTCATCCCCAGAAGCTGTCCAATGGTGGACGAGTCCAGGCCAGTGGAGGATATTGCATTGCTCTGCGCATGTAGAGTAAGGGTGAATAACACCTTCACGAAAGTGTGGATGGCAGGAATTTTCTTACCTGTATTTGTCCTTTTCTTGGAGGAGAGGGAAATGGACCATTCATACTTCTCAGTCAGGCCTTTCGTGATGGCACGGTGTTATTCATGCCTTGTGCATCATTGATGTACAAGCGTGTGCATCATTCCACACACAGGAAACAATTGCCCATGCTACGATTTGGTAATCCACGGGCAAACTTGCGGGGAGAGCAGATAGTTTATTTATTTTAAAAATTGTATCCCGCCTTTCTCTGGTCATAGACCGAGTCACGGCAGCTCACATTAAAACTTAATTAAAAACATAAATAGAACATTCAATTGAAAAGAATTAAAACATATTAAGCTAAAAACATATAAGCTAAAAACAATACAAACAGCCACCCCAACCTCTGCCCCATATTGAGAGAGGATGCAGTTTTGAAGCGCTCCAATAATATGAACCCCCTACTCCTGCAGGGTACGAGACACAATGTGTGAAATTTGTGGGATGTTCCCACCATCACAAATCCCTTTTCATTCAGACCACTTCCTGCACCCCCAGCTCTACCCCTAACCACACATTGAATTCCTAGACCCCTAATTCCCCTTAGCTCACCTTTCCCTGCCTGGAAGGGACAGGTGAGGTTGAGACTTTGTGGCTCTGGCCTGGGCACTGGGAACCGGGACCAGGAGCTCCCGGGGTGGAATTCTTCGGGATTCAAGATACCCCACATCGAGGCTTGCTCCCTCCTCATCCACCCCCCTCATCCAGTTCAAAGTCATCCCCAGAAGCTGTCCAAGGAATGGATGAGTCCGTGCCAGTGGTTGAGTCTACATTTCTCTGCGCATCAGTGAAAGCCCTGCTGTGATGCTGTATTAAGTCTTCAGTTTTGATTTGCAAGTCTTCTGTTGTTGAATGGTAGCTTCGAGTTGGCGAGTTTTAAGTGGTTCTTAAAGTGACTCCAGCCTACAGTCTTCAAACTGGTGGACCCGAAGCCTCGAATGAAGCCATCAGATTTCCTGGTTTTCTATCCCAGCCCCTCCCCCTTGAAAACTCCCCAGTCTTGCTTAGCTTCCCCTCTCACCCTGCCCACCTGTCCGCCCCACATAGAGCTCACCTTCCACTTATGACCCCTCACCCAGTCAACTGTCAAATGCACTTCAACTGCACGGAAGTGTCAGGTCCACGTGTGACTGCTAGTTTCTAAATCTGTTGTCAAATAAGAGTCAAGTCTCTTTCCACCATGCAGGGTGAAGTCTTCTTTGATTAACAGTAAAGGGACCTTGATTTGCCTTCCTCCAGCATCTGTCTTGAAGCCCGATACTATGCCGATACTATACTGCGCTCTCTGTATCTGTGCTTAGTCATGATGGCCTTGTATACCTGTTTAGAATAGTTTTGGTATGTCTCTTGAGGGAGACCACTTGGTTTTTAGGAAAATAAGGATTTTCCTCTCGTGTTCCTTCGGACTTCATGGTGGAAGTTCATGTTCTAAGCTGTCAGTAATGCCTTGCGTTGTTTTTGCGTAACCGTCCATCAAAACATGCGCCTTATGGTTCCCAATGGAGCATCTAGCCAGCTCAGATCTTTTGCCTCCAAGTCCTGATCCAACCATCTCACAATCATCTCACAATTCAAGGAAAATTAAATTCTCTTGAGGGGAGACCCTTGGGTGACCCTTGGATAGGGTGGCCCACAACAGTCTGGTCTAGAAGAGAAATTTCTGCAGATAATTCAGAAAGTCAAAATTTTGGGGTGACCCACAGTAGTCTGAAGAGAAACATCTGCCAATAATTCCAAAAGTTGAAATTATGGGGTTAATTAGCAGGAAGTTGTTCTACGGTCCAGGCATCACCCCTTGAATGACCCCTTGAAATTCAAGCTTGCTAATCATGCATATTTACTCTGGCTGGATCCAAAATATGAATCTGGCTGTATCAACCCCCCACCCCACCCCATGCTTGCCAATGAATTGTAGGACTCGCAGCCTTGAATGAACCAATCAGAACCCCCAGTCTGGACAATTCTAATTTTCTCTTTCTCTGTGCCCAGGATCTTTTTATTCCCAGTCCCCCAACCCTACCCCTTAACCATGCCTCATCTAGGGACCCCCCCCTCCATGCAGCCCCTTCCCCATTTCTTTGAACACCCTACACCCGAATAGAACATTTATTAGAACACCGAATGTATTCCTGGACCCCATCGCTCACCACATCATTTGAGGTTTTTCAAGACCACCATATTGGACCTCTGCCCCATTGCCTGTTTGCCTCTCTTCATTTATACAAACTCCACTGCAGGGTGTTAAATGCCTCTTCCGGACCCCATGCCTGGCCAAGCTCCCACATTGGATTTTTAGACATTCTTAGGATGTGAAATCCATCAATCCATAGGATGTGAAATCCATATGTAACTGTGTATGGCCAGCCCATACCTGGAAATGAGTGGCATTATTCATTGTTCCCCTTCAGTGGTTCCTTCTGGGACAGAAACTCCTTGAAAACGTTGGTTCCACTATGTGTAATCCTGCTTTTCGTATTTCTATCCAGCCTTTCTCCCACCCCAAGAAGAATTCAAGGCAGCCAACAGTAAAAAACATTAAAAACTATAATTAAAACATTCAAGCTTTAAGAAATTAAAATATTAGTTCTCTGGATCTTTAAGACACACTTCTTTGGGCTTTGTCTATGGGAGGGCTGAGGGCCTCCTTGAGAGTAGGGAAGGAAGATCTGTCCAGACAAGTCTGCTTCATGTGTGCTTGGATTCACAACCAGCTAGAGGGAGAGGGGACTATACCAGGTGGATACCTGGCCCTTCCCTCACCCATCCTGACCCAGGTCTTTGAAGCCATGAGCTGGACATTGAGTCCTACATCTGGCAGGAATATGTGCAAGACAGGCATCTGCTCACCTGCCTACCCCACATCCAGGCTCATTCCCCCCTCATAATCTTCAGTTGTCCTCCGGTGTCCTACAGGTGTCCTCCACAGTTGTCCAGGGCACTATGGTAGTTCTGTGTACATGGATTCTGCTGATCACTATATGCAGCTATTGCAATGTGGGATTTGAATATGTGTTATCCATATCCAGCCACATCCCGTTCCCCCACACTGCAATCCTGTCCCTTGCTTGGAGGAGCTGCAGCTTTGAATGAACCCATTACTGTCTGGACAGGGGGCTAAATCAGCACTCCTGCAGGGTACAAGAGGCAATGCTGTGTGAAGTTTGTGGGACGTTTGTGGGATGGTTAACCAGAAGGAGAATAGGCAGATGTTAAACACATTAGGAGCTGGTAAGCCACGGGCAAACTTAGGGGGAGGGTAGATATCTTATTTATTTTAAAAATTTGTATCCCACCTTTCTCGGGTCATAGACCGACTCAAGGCGGCTCACATTAAAAGAAACATAAATAGAACGTTCAATTAAAAACAATTAAAACATATAAGCTAAAAACATATAAGCTAAAAACAATACAAACCTATTGAGAGAGGGGGGCAGTTATTAATCAGGGGGGCAGTATGCTGAAATCATCCAATACATTCACAGCCCTACTCCTGCAGGGTATTTTTAATGTAGTGTGAAATTGTGGGATATTCCCAATGTGAAAATTTAATTCTTGCTGTGACCACTTCCTGCACCCCCAGCTCTACCCCCCACCACACATTGAATTCGTAGACCCCTTATTCCCTTTAATTATTAACATAATTAAAAACATAAATAGAACATTCAATTGAAAAGAATTAAAACATATAAGCTAAAAACAGTACAAACGGCCACCCTGAACCTCTGCCCCATACTGAGAGGGGGGCAGTTCCCCAACTGATTTCGAAGCGCTCCAATACAGTAAACCCCCTACTCCTGCAGGGTACGAGAGGCAATTTGGTGTGAAATTTGTGGGATGTTCCCACAATCACAATTCCCTTTTCATTCAGACTACTTCCTGCACCCTAACCACTACCCCCTAACTACACATTGTATTCCTAGACCCCTTATTCCCCTTAGCTCACCTGTCCCTGCCTGAAAGGGACAAGTAAGGTCAAGACTTTGCAAGTCTGGCCTGGGTATCGGGAACCAGGACCAGGAGTTCCTGGGGTGGAATCCTTTGGGATACAAGACACCCCACATCGAGGCTTGCTCCCTCCTCATCTACCCCCCTCATCCAGTTCAAAGTCATCCCCAGAAGCTGTCCAATGAATGGAAGAGTCCATGCCAGTGGAGGATATTGCATTGCTCTGCACATCAGCTTCAGCCCTGTAATGTGCTACGATGTGGCCTTGTGGTCTGGCTCAGGGTGCTCTCTCCCCCTCCCCAGGGCTGTTGGCTGCTTGGCGCCACTAGAGAGGTGGGGGTTCCCCAATTGTTGCTCCAATTTTTTTCTATTGGATGTTTTCGTTTTAGTTTCAAAACAGGACTTGAAATTATCAGTTTTTATTGAGCAGTTATTGAGTCTGGGGAATTCTTTGTTCTCTTGATGGACACAACAACCCTGTAAGGAACGTTCTAAGTCCCATTTTGCAGATGGGGAAGGCTGAGGCTGATAGGGAAGGGCTTGTCTGTCCCATCCTGGGGGTGGAATTTGGGGAGCAGTTACTATCCAAAGCCGAGTCTCACAACAAGCACATCCAACAAGGATGGAAGTTGGGGCGGTGCCCTCTCTCCTAGGGAAGCAGAAAGGAGGACTGTGTGAGCTCCAGGTTGAAATGCAAGGCAACAACTGCAGTTCTATGCCATTAAATAAGAGGGTGGAGGAAATGGGTGGGTTTTGGACAAAGAAATAAAGTATTTTGCTGCATTTTTTGGACATCTCTGTTTAATGTACTTTGAATAAAATGTGATATATTTTAAACAAATAGAAAATTGTATTTCACTTACTCAAATGTTGTGTTCCATACTTACTCTCAGTGTCTTTTATTACACATTTATTTACAGTACGAGTACTTACTCATATATCCTGCCTTACTCTTAAACGTCCAAGACATCCTTATTGCACTGTATAGGACATGCCTTACTGGTCTATCACAGTGTCTCTCAAACTGTGGGTTGGGACTTACTAGATGGATTGCAAGCCTATTTGGGGAAAGGGGTCCCCACTCATTTCAACATGTCTTTTTAATCTCTTTGACTTGATGCTGGTGTGCTGAGTGACTGCATTTGGGGAAGTATACCAGACATATACCTTTAACGAACTATAGTACATAGTTAGACCAGGTTCAGCAACCTTTTGGCGGTGCGGTGCCAAACTTATGGTACAATGTAGGGTTCGAGACCCAGGTCCCCACAAGACAGGAATTTCCTACTACAGGCAGGGGGTTGGACTAGATGATCTACTGGGTCCCTTCCAACTCTATGATTCTATGTTATTCTGAGTGCCAACAGGTTCTAAAGTTATATATAGAGACCACCTCCTAGGGCTTTTCTGCCCTCCAGCTAGCACTTGGCTTCCTCTCCCCCCCCCCCCCCCCCAAAGGGATTTCTCCATCCATGTACTGCTGTGAGAGTTGGAGATGCTGAAGAACAGCTGGATCGTATCTTTGGCATGCCTCTTGCAAAGAGGTTTACTTTGGAGTAGTGAGATGCAGGCTGGGACTCCAAGGATGTTCTCTTCTCCATCCCTTCCTGGGAGTAGGCACCATTGACTGCAAAGAGGCGCAAAGGGTGAGCTTGAATGGGGCAGAGCAGAGAGGTGCTCCTTTGCCAGCCCCACACAGGGCTCCCTATGCAGCCCCTCCAGCAGACCCGGAAACCTGCCAACATCACCTCCCTCCCTGGTCTTGGTGCCTCCAGGCCTGCTGCTGCTTAGCTGGCCCTGGAAGGGCAGCCAGGGAAGCACTGCAGGGAATGAGGCTGGTCCTTGGGTGCTGTTCCCCCAGCTTGGCTGTATCCAAGCCGCACACCTGCTCTCTCTCAGCAGGCGCCAGTGAGTGCAGGGTCGGTGCAGGGCCTTTCATCCTGATGGCAGCAGGGTGGGGTGAGGGTGGGAGAGGTGGTGCCATTCCGGATATCGGTGATGATGATGGGCACCTGCCTGCTGGCAATTGGGGCAGTGGCAGCATTCCTGGGTGTATCAGCCAGGAGTGCTTTGGCAAGATGCTAAACAGAAAACGCCAACCCTTTAGTGTTGAGATATTTTCCAGATATTTGGACAAGCTTATTTTTCCAGCAACAATCCTACTGCAGACAGTACGTAAGAGTCAGGGTTAGTCATACTCTTCTTCTATGAAATAGAAATTGGCTTTATTTAGAGTAGACCTGACCACAAGAGACAAAAATTCCTTGGTCAGGGATTCTTCAGTGTAAAGTATGGAGAGGAAACCATGTTGCACCCCTTTCCTGCCCCCCACCTCCTGCTTGGAATTTCCAGTTCTTTGGCGTTGTCTCTGTCACAGAACTGCCAGGTGTCTAAAAAGATACCAAAGTGGTACCCCTTGGTGTAAAATCCCGTCCCCTGGGTGGTTTGTGTCCGCACTGCAGGGACATTGGAAATATAGTACAGGGGTTAATGAAACTTTGCCCTCCTGTGGACAAAATTGGAGCTGCAGCATGAAGGGAACTGCCTGGCATGGAATGGGCATTTTCAAACACTGCACTTTTAATGAAATATTGTATATTTTTCCAGCCAATTTGCCTGTTGGCAACTTTTTTTTGCCCTGGTATTTTTCCAGTCAGTGGGCACAGAAGCTGCTTCCACTGGGGTGGTAAATTTGTTACCTTACAGCAGTGATGGTTAGCATGCCAGGGTTCCTCCTGCCAACACGTGGGCACTGCCACCCGCTCCCATTCCGATGTCGGTGCCCAGTGCGCACGCTCTGAGCTTTAAGCACGTGTGTTGGGCACTGGCACCCTCCATTCGGCTCTGTTCCTCTTTGGAGCAGAATCAAACGGAGGCGGTGAGTGCCCATTGCATTAAATGGGGACCCACCTGAAACAGGCTCATGACCCACAGTTTGGGAAGCCCTGGAGTAGACTGTACACTATCCAGACTAAACAGAAAGCACAGGAGTTGGAAAGCAGAGAAATAGATATTTTTATTGACGTCTTTCATGCCAGCGTCTCACAGTATTAGGGAAGGGGAACAGCCCCCTTGGAGTTGTGGGTCACAACCGAGATCGGATAGAGGGCTGGAGAGCATCAGATTGACACACGCACAAAACGAAACAGGTGCCCTCCACGTGGAAATGGTTACAGGATTTGATCCCTCAAATTTTTTCCGTCAACCCCTCAAAAAGGCTCATAGAGAGGGGGAAGGAATTAAATTAAGGTACCCCTTTCCCCAAATACTGGCAGATCAAGGAATGTATGAAGCAGTAAGGAAGTGGGGTTTGCAAGGGGGAGACACGGAGATATCTCTGACCGCAGCAGGAAGGGAGCTTTGGAAACGACACTAGGCTACGTATGGGAAACTGAGGAGCAGCCCTTCCAAAGGACCCAACTCCAGGTCTGGCAACCGCAGTGAGGTCTTGTCCTGCTGGGACTGCGTGCTGAGCTCCAGCGTGACTTCCGGAGGCAGGTGAGTGAGTGTGACGGAGACCCTGGTGGCCTGCGGGGCAAAGTTGAGGACCACCAAGAAGCGCTTGTTCTGATCCCAGATCCGCAGGTAGGCAAAGACGTCTGGGTTGCTGCTTTCGACCAGCGAGAATTCGCCGTGGAGGAGGGAGCGCTCCTTTCCCCGCAGTTCGCTCAGTTGCCGGAAGAGAGCCAAGACCGAAGCCGGGTCCTTGCTCTGCGCCTGCAGGGAGAAAGAAGAACTTAGTGTTGGTCAACCCAATCTATAGGTCTTGCGTATCAAACTTGGAACTGTGTGATATTTTGAATTATAATCAAAATATTTAATAAAATTAATCACTAATTTTTATTAATTATTAAGTCCTCCAGTTTTGAGAAATTATTAAGTTCTCCAGTTTTGAGAACTGGTGCCAGAACAATCATACTGAAAACATAATTGTTCTGTTGGTAAGGTGGCCATCAAACGTATGATGACATCCTATGCAGGTCTACTCAGAAGTAAGTCCCCTTATAAACAATAGGGCTGACTCCTAGGAAACTGACTAGGATTGTAGCCTGAGGATCTGGAAACATATCAACATTCGATCATATGGCTTGTATGGAAAACAATTCTGATTGTCTTGTTCAGACGATCAGAGGCTGATTGTTAGTCTTGTATGTATATATGCGTGTGCATATATATGCGTATATATGCGTGTGCATAGTCTTGTATGTATATACGCGTGTGCACTTATACCACATTCACTCGAATCTAATGCACCCCTACTCTGCATTCTGCACTCGAATCTAATACACACCCTATGCCGCACTCACCCGAATTCAATGCGCCATCGAATCTAATGCACACCCTATGCCGCACTCACTCAAATCTAATGCGCCATCAAATCTAATGCGTACCCTATGCCGCATTCACTTGAATCTAACCATCAAATCTAATGCACACCGATTTTATACACTGAATTCAGTTCAGCGTTAGATTCAAGTAAATACAGTGTATATACACATGAAATGTGTAAGTATATATACTTATTTAATATATATATATGTTTATTTAATATATATTAATAAATAATATATATTATATTATAATTAATAATATATATTAAATAAGCATATATTTAATACTTATATATTACATACATATTTAATAAATGTGTGCAAGGATATAGTATATATATTTGTATTTATATGTGTGTAAATATATCCACATATAAGTATACGCACAAAAATTTATTTCTAAATATATATATATATGTATCTATTTTTCCCTTATTGTTCTGTTATAGTGTCTATTGATAAATAATGGAGAAAATAATTTCCTAAAGGCATATGTCAATAAAATCAGCAGACTAAACCAAATTATATAGCGAGCCATCATCATCATCAGAGAGGAATCATACCTCTGGTATAGCCCAGTAGTACTCATGTGGTATATCTGTGGTATATCATACCTGTGGTATAGCCCTGGCTCAGTCCCCGGAACTGCCACAGAGGCAAAACCCTGCCAGTTTATGCATGCCAACCTTGAGGTCGCAGGACCAAGGGTCTGACTCAGAACCCAATCCTATGCTTGTCTACTCAGAAGTAGTAGAGAAGTACCTCTAGTACTTTCCTCACTCCCTGAAAGTGCGGGAGACTGCAGCCTCAGCCTGGCGGCATAGTCAAGACCACCCCCAAGTCGCGCTTTACCACCCTACGCTTTACCACCCCACGTACCTGTACGGTGACGTTGCTGACATCACCCGCCTGCTGTGCTGCCTTCTCTGAGAACCCAAAGTTGGCGGAGCTGTCCCAGCGCATGCGCATCAACTTGGACGCTGCCGGCTGAGTGGAGGAAGCAATGAAAGAATGAGAAATAAATGGTGCCGGAGTTGGAGAAAGAGCACAATCCTCACCATGTCTACTCAAAAGTAAGTCCCATTGTGTTCAGTGGGTCTTACTCCCAGGAAAGTGTCTTTTAGGATTGCAAGAATAAAATTCAATCCACCCCAATACAAGAACCTTGCGGCAAGGAGTTCCACAGACCGCTGCAATCCTAAACACACTTTCCTGGGAGTAAGACCTACTTACTACTTACAATGAGGCCAAGTAGACATGGTTAGGACTGTGCTCTGTGACCCATTCTGTTAAATCGGATTTACACCCAGGAAAGTATTATAGGATCTCAAAGACATATCAAGGTATTTACAATTATCACTCTGATCCTGAAAAAGCCCCATTATTGTGGGTCCAAACCCTTTCCCTATCACTGCCGCTACCAAATCCCCCTTACCTGTCCAGGCAGATCCCGCAAGCCAATCTCATCACCAAAGTCTGTGAAGGGGGTTCCTGGCAGTGTGTAGAAGAGCATGTGGTACAAGCGAAGGAGCTCCTCGCCCATCGACTGGATCGTGTCCCCAATTTGGGGTCTCGCCATCTGCAGAACAAACAGCTTATTAGCGGTCGTGCAAGACCTCCATGCCGGTTGAAATTCACATATTGTGGCGTTTCAGGACGGAGATGTGGAAGATCCAGGTTCAAATCCTCCTTGGCCATGAAGACTCCTGGGTGACCTTGGGATTGCCATGCACTCTCAGCCTCGCCTACCTCACAGGGTTGTTGTGAGGACAGCTGGAGGAGAGGAACGAGGGCCAGTCATTCACTCTCAGCCTTGCCAACCTTGCAGGGCTGTTGTGAGGACAGCAGGAGGAACAGGAGGAGAGGGACAGGAGGGGAGGAACACTCACTCTCAGCCTCGCCTACCTCACAGGGTTGTTGTGAGGATAGCTGGAGGAGAGGAACGAGGGCCAGTCATTCACTCTCAGCCTTGCCTACCTTGCAGGGCTGTTGTGAGGACAGCAGGAGGAACAGGAGGGGAGGAACACTCACTCTCAGCCTCGCCTACCTCACAGGGTTGTTGTGAGGATAGCTGGAGGAGAGGAACGAGGGCCAGTCATTCACTCTCGGCCTTGCCTACCCTGCAGGACTGTTGTGAGGACAGCAAGAGGAACAGGAGGGGAGAAACAAGGGCCAGTCACTCACTCTTATCCTCGCCTACCTCGCGGAGTTGTGAGGACAACAGGAGTGGAGGGACTAAAGTTTTGAAAGCCACCTGGGCATTTGCATGGGAAAGGTGGGTATAAATCCCTCCAAGAAATAATGTCGGCACTTTCAGTGGTGAAGATTTTGGGACTGGGGATGCGCAATCTGAACTGCATTCCTTGGCATGGGGTCCAAGGCTTGTCTCCCTGACCCCACTTACACTCCAGGAAGGCCACTGGACTCCAAATTTCTGGATGTAGCTTTGGATCTTGCCACCGTAAGCCTCCGCTTGGCCACCTTTCTCCAGTCCTTCCATGTACCGGCTGGTCAGCAGATCAGCCTTGGATTCGTTGAGGAGGGAGAAGATGCCCTGGATATCCTTCCGGTCCGTAGTGGCGATCAGCACGCTGCGAGGAGAGAATACAGTCAGCGACCCAGAAGAAGGTCCCGGGTTCGATTCCTGGCAAAGCCCTGGCTTGGGAAGTATAGGAAAGCAGGTGCTGGGTAGGTAGTCAACAGCCCTGTAAGAAGTGGCTTGCCACGTTCCTAACTTACCGGGTGTGATCATCACTGCTGTATTGGCGGCTCAGGTTCTTCAACTCGTCCATGAGGTTGGTGTTCTAAGGATGGAGACACGATGGATGAGTGAGATGCAGTTACTTCCCAAAGTAAGCCACTTCACCAGTGGTGCCAAGTGGTGCCAAGTATGGTGGCACGTGCCAAGTGGTGCCAAGTGGTATCAAGTATGGTGCCACGTGCCAAGTGGTGCCAAGTATGGTGCCACATGCGAAGTGGTGCCAAGTATGGTGCCAAGTATGGTGCCAAATATGGTGCCACGTGCCAACTGGTGCCAAGTATGGTGCCACGTGCCAACTGGTGCCAAGTATGGTGCCACATGCCAACTGGTGCCACATGCCAAGTAGTGCCAAGTATGGTGCCACATGCCAACTGGTGCCACGTGCCAACTGGTGCCAAGTATGGTGCCAAGTATGGTGCCACGTGCCAAGTATGGTGCCAAGTATGGTGCCACGTGCCAAGTGGTGCCAAGCCCAGGGGGATGGGCTTCTTTCTCCCTGATATTATTTCCATCGCTCAAAGGTGGTCTTCCCAAGTTCCAGCACAGGCATGCCCCACTTGTGCCCCAGTGTGTGCCAGCCCAAATCCCCCACCCAGGGGAACTGGCAATACAAATCGGTAACCACGTACATTGAGAACATACTCCACGCTTCCAATCTGGATGCCGGACACACCTTTCTTCAACCAGAATTCAACGGCTGCCTAAAGAACAGAGAACAAGGACTAGGTAAGTTGCTAGACCTCCGTGTGCACCTCAGTTGAAGTCATTTGGGGCAATGCCAACCCATCAGCCCCTGCCCACTTAGAGCCCAATCCTATGCATGTCTACTCAGAAGATACCCTACAATCCAGAGTAATTATGGGAGCAGGTAAGAGACATTTACGTTGACGTAGTTACGGCACCACCTAGTGAAAACTTATGGGAAATTCATATTGCAATCCAGAGTAAATTGTTCTTATGTCAGAGCAAGAACTCCCCGTAGTTACTCTGGATTGTGCCTTAAGACCCATTATAGGGACTCCATTAAAGTCAGCAGGACCGATAACCCTACAATCCAGAGTAACTACAGGAAAACGTAACAGGCACTTACTCTGGATTGCGCTATGCATTTTCTATTGGTTTTCCATAGGTGGCACCATAACTACATCGGTGTAAAAGGTCCCATAGTAACTCTGGATTGTAGCCAGTCTCTATGGGAAAATGTGGATAAGGCTGCAATCCTAAAGACACTTTCCTGGGAGTAAGACCCATTGAACACAATGGGGCTGACTTTTGAGTTGACACGGTTAGGATTGTGCTCGTAATCTGTAGTAGTTAGGGAGTTGGAGCCCAGATCCAGGATCAAATCCATCCTACCCTATTAAACCACTTAGGTGATCTTGGGTCAGTCACTCATCTTCCTCCTGCCTACCTTACAGGGTTGTTGTGAGGGCAAAAGTTTTGATATGGGGACAGAGTGGGATAGAGTATCCGTAACTGGATACTCCATCAGGTAGCTGCTGTCACTGGCACAGGTATGGTACTAACACCTCCCCCCAATATTTTTTCCCGTCTTCCAGAGTCCATCCCCTCCACTCACCTTTATTTTCGTCTGGAAGTCATCGCTGAGTAGAGTCACCTGATTGAACCAGGGCTGGTCACCATTATAATTTGGGGTCAGATCCAAGATGATTTTCAGATCTAAAATGGAAGGGGCAGAACGTCACCTCCAAGCTGTGCCCAAAAACATTACTGGAAATTGCAGGTCCACCTCCCACCCACGAAGGTCTTCTCCTCTTCCTCCTCTCTCCAGAGTCTACATCTTCTGGAGAACATCTTCTGGAGAGCATCCCCAAACTTAGAGGATGCTCTGTTGGGCAGCTTGCAGGGGTTGGCTTCTCAAAGCATAGGACCCCACGTTTGGACCCCAACCCCATGTTTGACTCAAGGGAGCCTGGAAGTTGCCTTCAGAAAAATCTAGATCTTCAGGGGTCATGAAGACCATGAAGATCTTACTCTACCCATATCCCTCACGGAGACACTCTACCCATATCCCTCACGGAGACACTCTACCCATATCCCTCACGGAGACACTCTACCCATATCCCTCACGGAGACTCTCTACCCATATCCCTCATGGAGACTCTCTACCCATATCCCTCATGGAGACACTCTACCCATATCCCTCATGGAGACACTCTACTCATATCCCTCATGGAGACTCTCTACCCATATCTCTCATGTGAGATTTTCAGAAAGCCCCTAGCTTGCTCAGAGGGAGAACCAAACTACAGACCACATGGACACTGCCTGTGGTCTTCAGGGGCTCTGTTAAACCATCATCATCATCATCATCAATGCATCCTTACTCTTTTTCTTAGCTGCTGTGAGGACGCCCAGAAAGTTCTCCAAGGTGCCAAACTTGGGGTCAATTTCTTGGAGGTCAGTCTGGTTGGACATGTCTCTGCGGTTGACGTGCAGTGGTCCAATCACCAGGCCTTTCACCTTGAGAGAACCCAGGTAGTCCATGCGCTTCTTCAGCCCTGGAATGACAAGACAGAGGCAGAGTTATTCATATATACACATATATATCCCACCATCCCTCCAAGAAGGTTGGGCTCCTTATTTATTTTCCATGTTTTATATTGTCCTTCCTCCAAGGAGCTCAGTATGTTGTTCCTTCCATCCTCACAACAACCCTGTAAGGTAGGAGAGGCTAAGATCACCCCGATAAGAAAGCCCAAGATCATCCATGAAGCTTCATGGCCAAGCAGCGATCTTGATCTTCCAGGGCTAAGAGCACCATCCTGACCATGTCTACTTCGAAGTAAGCCCCACTGTGTTCAATGTGTCTTACTCCCAGGAAAGTGTGTTTAGGATTGCAGCCTAAGGGTGAAATCCAGAGTAACTATGGGAGTCCTTGCTCCGGAGTAAGAACAAATTACTCTGGATTGCAATATGAATTACCCATATGTTTTCACTAGGTGGTGCAGTAACTACAGGTGCATGTAATGTCTCTTACGGACTCCCGTAGTTACTCTGGATTGTGCCCTAAATCGAACTCCTGAATCCCTATCAGTATTTTTCAAACTATGGGTCAGGACCCACTAGAGGGTCCTGACTCATAGGGAGGGGTGTCAAGTGGGCCTGAGGGGTTGTGAGACAATTTCAGGTGGACCTTCATTCATGTTGATATTTAATATTTAAAATCCTAAACATGTCTACTCAGAAGTAAGTCTCATTCTCTTTCTATGGGACTGAGGCTGCAATCCTAAAGACACTTTCCTGGGAGTAAGACTCACTGAGCACAATGGGGTTTACTTTTGAGTAGACATGGTTAGGATAGTGCTCTTACTCTCAGGAAAGTGTGTATAGGACTGCAGCCTTAGAGCACTATCCTGTCCATGTCTACTCAGAAGTAAGCCCCATTATGTTCAATGAGACACTCCCTGGAAAGTGTCTAGGATTGCAGCCTCAATCTTAATGTTTTAAGGGAAACTATAGATCTGTACTTTTCCAAGTACAATAGTATATAAATATACTATTTATATATATTTTATAAGTATATAAATAGTATATACTATTTACATAATTATAATAATGGTATATACTATTTATATACTTTTTAATAATGATAGTCAATGGGGCAAGTTTGGATAGGATTGCATCCATGGATCCATGCCACCTTACAACTCCTTATGTGTCCGTGCCACCCCCAACATGCCACCTTACAACTCCTTACGTGTCTGTGCCATCCCTAACATGCCACCTTACAACTCCTTACATGTCTGTGCCACCCCCAACATGCCACCTTACAACTCCTTACATGTCCGTGCCACCCCCAACATGCCACCTTACAACTCCTTACATGTCCGTGCCACCCCCAACATGCCACCTTACAACTCCTTACGTGTCTGTGCCATCCCTAACATGCCACCTTACAACTCCTTACATGTCCGTGCCACCCCCAACATGCCACCTTACAACTCCTTACATGTCCGTGCCACCCCCAACATGCCACCTTACAACTCCTTTTGTATCCGTGCCACCCCTAACATGCCACCTTCCAACTCCTAACATGTCTGTGCCACCCCCAACATGCCACCTTGCAACTCCTTACATGTTCGTGCCACTCCTTTCCAGAGCTATTATCTGGGATCAGTAAGTGCTGACCCTGCACACTAAATGGGTTGTAAATGGAAAGACTGGTTCAAAGCAGATTTAACCGCCAACATCAGCATCGGGCCATGATCCAAGTTGTGGGCTGCGCACAAAAATAATTTCTCCACCCAGATCCACAAGTTTCCTCTAAATCTAACTCCTGGAAAGAGCAAAGAATGGGCAAAAAGGGGAACAAAGGCTGCAATCCTAAAGATACTTTCCTGGGAGTAGGACCCATTGAACACAATGGGGCTTACTTTTGAGTAGACATGGTTAGGATTGTGCTCTAAGCATCTGATGAACCTCGAGGCAAATACTAGAAGCTGCAACCCCAGAATTCACTCCCATCATCATGAGTTTTAGCTACGCAGACCCCTCATCAAGATAACTTCGGCTGCAATCCTATCCACACTTTCCTGGGAGTAAGATCCTTTGATTATAATGGGACTTACTTCTGAGTAGACAAGCATCGGATTGGGCTTTTCAGAGCCCTGTGATCATATGCCCTCTTTTTAATTTTAAAACTATTTAAACTTTTTTAAAAAGTTTTTAAACTTTTTTAAACTTTTTTAAAGTTTTTAAACTATTTAAACTTTTTTAAAAGTTAAAAAGTTTAAATAGTTGAAACCTGGTTCAATAGTTTAAATATTAATTTAATATTAAATTAAATATTAATTTAAAGTTTAATAGTTTAAACCAGGGTGATCATAAGTCCTCTTTTTCCAGGGCATATCTTTTTTTAGTCACGTGTCCTGGAAAAAAATCTTCATTGTCCTCCTTTTCCTTGCAAGGAGCTGCCTTGCAATTAATAAACTATATGTAAAAAATTACATTAAATTAATAAACTATATTAAATTAATAAACTATATGCAATTAATAAACTATATGTTAAATATTATATTAAATTAATAAACTATATGAAATTAATAAACTATATGTTAAATATTATATTAAATTAATAAACTATATGTAATTAATAAACTATATGCAATTAATAAACTATATGTAAAAATTATATTAAAATTATTTAATATTTTTAATAAGTAATATAGTGTTTAAATTACGTAACCACATGAAAGTAATATGGATGAATGTTTTAGCTTTTATTTTGTCCTATATTTTTCTTGAGTGTCCTACATTTTGGGGGTTGTCCTTTATTTCTGGTTATAGGGGGTGCAATCCTAAGCATGTCCACTCAGAAGTAAGTCCTATTAGGTTGAATGGGTATTACACCTAGGAAAATGAGTATAGGATCGTAGCCATGTTCAGAGTTTAGTCCCACAACTAGATCAGTTCTATGTGCACTCCTTAGCATGTCTACTCAGAAGTAAGTCCTATTAGGTTAAATGGGGTTTACACCTAGGAAAGTGAGTATAGGATCGTAGCCATGTTCACAGAGTTTAACCCCACAGTTCTAGGTGCACACCTTAGCATGCCTACTCAGAAGGAAGTCCTATTAGGTTGAATGGGGCTTGCACCCAGGAAAGTGAGTATAGGATTGCAGCCATGTTCACGGAGTTTAACCCCACAACTAGTTTAGTGCTAGTTATATTTGGAGAGGGTGGTTTTGGGGGACGAATAGAGGAAATATGGAAAGAAAGGGCTTCTTTGCGCCGCATGTCTTTAGCCTGCGGAACATGTTGCCACAAGACACTTCCATGGCTTTAAAGGGGGAGGATTTTTATGGAAGACGAGCCAATCTATAGGTTTGTGTGGAAACTCTCCAGAAATTGGCACTGGGCATTTCACAGAGTTGGATGTCCTATTGATTGTATGGCATTCAGTGCATGGATTTATGGCCACGTTGGCCCCCCTTTTCCCAGAAGGAAGTCCCCCCTATAGGGAACCTTTGACCCAGGCTGTCCTGTGCCCTGACTCAGCTTTTTGCTGACGTCAGGGACTGATGAAACAAAAGGCCGTCTTGCAAGGCGGAGAAAGCCGGATAGAACCGGATGCCAGGGAAGCCTGGTTGGCACCGCCAAGCTTTCACAGTGATGAGGGTGGGGGAAGAGAGGCAGATGCTAATCACATGTACCCAGATATTGCTGAGCACAGTGGAAAGGAACTACCCTCGAAAGGAAAGGTGGCCTGATTTGAACCCAGATCTCGGTCTCCCTTGGCAGATCTTCCATTCTGAAAACTGTGGGAGAGGATCTCGCAACTTAAGAGCCACCTGGGCATGGAGCCAGATCTCATGGGTTCTACTTTCAAGAGGATCGGTGACCTCTTGGGTGATCATAACCACAGTGGGGTTTTTCCACCCCTTGCTTGTCCTTGGAGGGAGGAGGGACACTGGACTCTGGACTCATTAATCACAGTAGGGGGGCTGTTTGTGTGTTTGCGTGTCCTGGGACATGCTGTTCTCCTAGAAGAGGACATCTGGGAAGGATTAGTAGCGACAAGGTTTGATGGAGAGTGTGGAATCCAAAAGGCACCCCGTTGCCTTTTGGGGTCCTCACCCTGCACCCCATTGCCATTCAGGGTCCTCACCTTCCAGGTCTCCCACGTTGTCCCCGTCGGAGTCTTGGAAGTCTTCCATGGCCTGGATGCGATACAGGCCACCCTTCTGCCACCAAGTCTGGGTGGGCAACTCCTTGCAATGCGGGGCCTGGACAATGATGACGATGGCCCCGGCCAACATGCCCAACCAGCCCAACCAGAAAAGGATGAGGAGCACCCAGCGGGTGCGCACCCAACCCGGGGTGCCCGCCACCTGCAGCAGTTCCTCCTTGGACAGGCCCGTGAACTTAGATGTCACCTCCCCATCTTCATCTTCTTCGGCCACCTTGACTTTCACCACCCCGTTCTTCTCGCCCAGGCTGCCTGGAGAACCGGCCAAGGGTGGTGAGGTGTTCATGGGCTGCTTCTCCACATCCACCTCATTCAGCTCCACATCTTTCATGTCTACGTCTGCGGTGACGCCCGAGGACGGCATTGTATCACCTGGGGGTACGGGAAGAAGAAATGACGGAGGGTCAAGGGGGCTTTATACACCTGGCAGGACAATATCCATGCGGGGGGGGGGGCAGTGCGTCCTCCCAGATTTAAGAGGGCAGAAATACCATATTTACTCAAATCCAACGCTCACCCTTTTCAACCGAATTCGGTTTCCGGAATCAGGGTGCGCATTAGAGTAGACGGTGCATTAGATTCGAGTGAATACGGTAAATGGATCCGGCAGGTTCAATAACAACTACATCCTGCTAATGAAGTTGGACAGTCACCACCACCACCCCCAGTCATAAGACCACCACCAAACCCAGCTGAGTCTCTACAGTGGCGTAGCAAGTGGGAGTGTGCAAGGAGTGTGGGGCGGAGTGTGCAAGGAGCCCAGATATTTCAGGCGGGGAAGGGGGGAATTGCTCCCCCCATCTGGATGGCTCTGAAGGAGAGGGTCCCCCTTGCACATGCGGGTGAGGCTCCCTCCAAGCCTGACTGCTCAAACCCCCTCTAGCTATGCCACTGGATCGCCCTCCAACTCAATACCAGGGTAGCCCTCTTGGTATGGCAAAGTCCAGACCTCCCCCAACAAATTCCTACTGTGCCCCCCAAAAAGTCTCAATTAATTCCTATAATTAATTAATTGATTAATTAATTAATTAATACCCAGGCGTAGATTTACACATTACCTGGATCCTAGGAGGGATGGGGGGGGGGAAGGTGATGGAGTCATGCAGACCACCTCCTATCACCCCCCCCCCTTGAGGACCCCCTTCCTTCTTCCCTATACAGACAGTAGGGCCCTAATTCAGGCTAGCCACACTTTCCTGGAAGTAAGCCCCCTTGATTGCAATGGGACTTACTTCTGAGTAGGCCTGCCGTGGGGCACTTCAGGGGCTTCCTTACCTGGAAGGTTTGCAGTGCGTAAAGTGTGCGTAAAGTGTGCGCAAAGCAATCCAGAGCAGGATCCTGCTGGCAAACAGGTTGGGCTTGGCTTTGAGCTGGAGCTCGCCGGCCGGCAGCTGATGTAGGGCACCAGCCCCCGCCCTATGCCTGCCCCTCCAGGCTCCTTAAGGTGGACTGGAGAAGATCCCCTGGATGGGCACTTGGGGGGGGGGGGGGAGAGAGAAGTGCAGCCCAAGCCCAAACCCTGCTGCCAGCCAGATGCCACCAACCACTGATTGACCACACTGGGGCAGATGGTGCCAGCCAGTGACTGGGCAAACTGGGTTCGATGGTGCCAGCCAGTGCCTGGCCACACTGGGGGAGATGCTGCCAGCCAGTGACTGGGCAAGATGGATTAGATGCTGCCAGCCAGTGACTGGGCAAGTTGGATTAGATGGTGCCAGCCAATGACTGGGCAAGATGGATTAGATGGTGCCAGCCAGTGACTGGGCAAGATGGATTAGATGGTGCCAGCCAGTGCCTGGCCACACTGGGGCAGATTCTGCCAGCCAGTGACTGGGCAAGCTGGGTTAGATGGTGCCAGCCGGTGATTGGCCACACTGGGGCATATGCTGCCAGCCAGTGACTGGGCAAGCTGTGTCTGATATTGCTGGCCTGAGATGGCAAATTGGGTCTGATATTGCTGGCCAGTGACTGGGCAAACTGGGTTCAGATTTTGCTGGCCTGTGACCGGGTAAACTGGGTTGAATATTGCCAGCCGGTAACCGGGCAAGATGGATTCGATGCTGCCAGCCAATGACTGGGCAAGCTGGGACAGATGCTGCCAAGGAAGCTTCATGGCCTAGGAGAGTCTCAGACAATCCCGCACCCAAACCACTACAGACACACATTTCCTCCCTGGACCCCTTTGTGAGAACGCTGATGTGTCTGGAACCCCCAAAAGTGACATCAAAACAGCGTGGGTGCCCCATTCTAAGATGGCAAGACCCAGTGCCAGATTCTAGGATGGCAGTGCCCGGATTTTCATGATTTCCCCCCAAAAATGAAGTCACAACCCCCCAATATGGTCCTGACGCCCATCCCTCCCAATGGTATTTATTTAGAGGGTGATCAAAGGCTTTGGATATCCGCCTTCAACAATGACCGGAAGCCACTGATTGTTCTGGGCCTGGAGTCGGCCCCTTTCATGTGCCAAGAATACCAGTTTGGCGTTACCAGTTAATCCTCCAGTAAAGAATACCAGTTTGGTGTTACCAGTAAATCCAGAGAGATCATGGGTGCTGCAACCAAACCAGAACATGAAATGCCTCCTTCTTTTGTGGTGCTTTGTAATGGACTCAAGGCAGCATCCAGACCAGATGCCACCATCACATCTTGTGGCAAGGAGTTCCACCGACTAATGACATGCTGGGTAAAGCAATATTTGCTTTGGTCTGTCCCAGTGGTCAGCAAACTCATTCGTCAACGGAGGCAAATATCAACAGTACAATTTAAACTGTAGAGTACATAGTTATTAATATTGTTAATACATTGTTATTAACTTAATTAGGGTACCCCTAAGCTGGCCATGTCAAACAGGGCACCGAAAAAAATGTTTCATTTTATAATAATAAAGCCACCAACACATTACAATTCTTAAACTGATAACAAAAATACTCCCAGGAACGTTTGGCTGGGAGGGCAGCCTGAGCTGTTCTCCTCCTCTAGTGGCAGGGAGTTCCACAGCCCTGCCTGTGTCCTCTAGGAAGCCTCTCCAGTCCCCCGTCCCCCCAAAGAGCAGGGTCCCTTTACGAAAAGGATCAGTCCTTCCTGGTTGCCCGGCTCCCTCTTGGGCAGATCGACTTTACAAGTAGGTCCCATTACAGCCAATGGGCTTACTCCCAGGAAAGTGTAAGAAAATACAAAATCATTACAATTCTTAAAATGATAACAAAAATACTCCCAGGAAAGTGTGGCGGGGAGGGCAGCCTGAGCTGTTCTCCTCCTCCAGTGGCAGGGAGTTCCACATCTGGTCTCCTCCTCCAATGGAAGAGCCACACTCAAGGGGCCAAAGAGCCACAGGTGGCTCTAGAGCCAAGCTTTGCTGACCTCTGGTCTGGCCTAACAATCCCATGTTTTGCTTGGCCAGCTTGGATCAGCAGTGACCTGGTTGGCGATTTGGCCGGAGGCGGCGGACACGATCCCGGGCAGGCCAGCCACGTTTCTGCTGCCACCTTAATCCCCTGACTTAAGCGGCCTGACTCAGCAACTGGGGCCAGGACTCCAAGCTGTTTTCTCTCCTTCTGGCTCTGGCTGGCTCCCTTTCAACCCCCTTCCTCCAGGCCTCCTATTCTACTGGTTGTAAACAACATCCCCACTGGCAATGGCTGACCCCAGATTTACTTCCACGCTCCGTTAGCTAAGCCGGACTCTGTCCTTCCAGCCAAAAATATTCAGGGATCTGGATTCCAACTGGGGTCAACCCCCCCTTTCTGTCCTTTGATACTTTCCAGGTCGGTGAACTTGGAAAATACTGTATTTACTCAAATCTAACGCTCACCTTTTCCAGCCAATTTATGTCACAGTCCTAACCATGTCTACTCAAAAGGAAGCCCCATTGTGTTCAATGGGTCTTTCTCCCAGGAAAGTGCCTTCAGGATGGCAGCCATAGTCTCCCAAATCAGGGTGTGCATTAGATTCGATAGTTAATTAGATTAGAATGAATGGGATATTTTGATTATAAGTATAGGGTGTGCGTTAGATTCAATAGTGAATTATATTTGGGTAAATATGGGGTTTGATTATAAGTATAGGGTGCGCGTTAGACTCAGTGGTCAATTATATTTGAGTAAATATGGTATTATTGGGTGCAACACACAATGAAGTCTTCCACCCCTAAACCCCCCCCCCCAAACTGGTTCTAACAAATTCCAAGCCTAAAATGCGGGTTCGGCGTCCCTCACGTTCAGGCTTGCATTCTGCCAAAACGTGGAGGAGTTCATGGGTGCCACTGTGCATCCCTGGGCAAATCATGCTTAAACATGCTTCATACCACCGACATGCTGGGCGTGCGCCAGCCAAGCAGGCCAGATCTTGCCACCTTTGCCAAGGTCGAAGATGGGAAGCCAGCTAGATTCCTGGGCTCAAAATCTCATCGAAGCAACCTGATGACGGGGATTAAGTGGGGCACATTGGTTTCAACTCCTGACTTGGCAACCCATCATCTTGGCACCGTGGGCATGAGATTTTGTCCCATAGCCAGGGCATGCTCGACACCACCTGGCACATGTGATCGCTCTTCCAACTCTTTGGTTTGGAAAACGGTGCGCGGAGGAGAGTAGAGGCACTAGCCCACCTCTCTTCTGGTCGGCTGACCCTCTCACTTCCAAACCAGAAAGAAGGGGAAGAGGAGAACTGGAACTGAATGAGTGGGTGGTGGTGGACACCTCTACTGCCTGAGGCAACAGCCTCAATTGGCCTCATAAATGGGCCGGTCTTGCCCGTTCATGAGCCTTGCCCAACCTATGTGGGTCTGGCGGGCAGTTTTTCTAGAGTGTCAAGCATATTATTATGAGTGCCCCACTCATGCCATTCACAACAGGGCTCTGCCTCAAGGTGCTTCCATATGGCTTCCATAGGGCATACGAGGTGATCATACCCACTAGTATCCGCCCGCAGCTGTCGCTTGCGGAGATGCAATATAACAACATTCATCCGTTTAAAAAACAAACCATCCCCTTTCCCAGCATCACATCTTTCCATATTTTCAATGGTAGCTGGAATGTTGACAGTTGCCTCTCTTCAGTGTGCTTGTTTGACAAGTTGGCCGGAAGATGCGGACACCCGAACGCACAACGCGTTGATGTCAATAGAAGTTGCGGAAAGGACTGGAAAATTTCCATCCTGCGACAAATCTGTGCCTTAAAGGAGCCGGGGGTTCGTAAAAATAGAGGGCACTGCTATCCGGTGTCGCCTTCCCCCAACATGTTTACGGCGCCGGTGCCATGTGCTCTCTTCGTCCCCAGTTCCCAGAATCCCTTCCCCTGTTATTATTGTGCAGTTAACTGGAGCTGCCTGATGTTATTCATAGAGACAAAGTCGGACCCCTGCCAAGGAAAATAATGTTTGGTCTGGCTGCTCCCATGTAGCTCCCAGGCATGCGCAGGTCCCATTGGGACCTGATCCAAACAGAGATAGGCCGGAGACAGACAAAGCCCCCCCTGCCCCGTGTCTACCCGCACCGTTCCAACACAGCATGGTCAAAGATCCATAAGACTTTGTGTACATGCATGTGCGGCGCGCATGTTGTTATCAACAGGCTTTGAACTTGATCGGTGCCAGATATTTATCTTCGCCTTCTTTTCTGAGTGAGCCAATAATAATACCCCGTATTATAATACAGGGTACTCTTGCCTCGCCAACAACAGATGCGAGGCTTAAAAACAACAGCTCAGCGCTACACTACTATCCCATGCCATGAGCGCGACGGCTGTGGATTGCGACAGGAGGTAATCCCTACCATCCAGAGTAACGACGGGAGCACGTAAGAGACATTACGTGCGCCCATAGTAACTGCACCACCTAGAGCAAACCTATGGTAAATTCATAGTACGGTAAATTGTTCTTACACCAGAGCAAGGACACCCCTTAGTTACTCTGGATTGTGCCCTAAGCCTTCTGTCTGGCGCATGAATGTAAAGTTACAAGTACATGCGCTTAAGACAGGGTCAGGGAACGTTTTTACCTTTTACCCCCAAATATGTTTCGATACGCCAACGTTACCCCCTTGATTTGAACGGAAGGAAATCGTACGTTATTAATATAGTGCACTGCGTCGATCCTTGTACACTACAGTACTGTAACACACACAGCCGGGCATTCATATAGAATCTATATGTAGGTTCTATACGCAATGAAATGAAATTCCTGGGGTAATGGACGGTCACACTGCTGAGACACAGCCGGGCATGCATATAGATTCGTATGCGTGCCTGGCTGTGTCTCGGCAGCGCGACTGTCCATTACCCCCCGGCATTTCATTTTACCCCATTTGGGGTCCCCGACTAGAACCCAGCATCCCGAGAGTTAATGTATCCGTTGCAGATCAATTAAGTTTCTAGTCCTCAGTATTGACGAGACACACTTGGAAACTTGAATCGAATTAATTGATTGATTCAATAAATAAATGTAACTGAAAAGTCACCCACCGACCGCGACGAGCGGGACGGCTTGTTCTGCCAAGAGGATGGTTGGAGTTCTTGGAAACAATAGGGGAAAGTGGAACAGATCTTCTCTCCCCCCTCTCCGTGCCCCCCATCCCGACCCATTTGTTGGGAGAACCAGGGTAGATGCAATCACACAGGCCTCATGCAGGGCAGAAACTGGGAACTGGGACAGGAATTGGGTCAAGATGTTGGAGATGTAAAAGGGTGGATTCCCTCCTCCACTGTTTCAACTTGCTGCTGTGGGTCTAATCCGGTTTACGCTCGCTCTTGCCAAGCTGTGCGTGGGCTGTACAACTTCAGGTCACAAGCGGGCGACTCCTGCCCTGGTTCTCAGACCTCTTTTCTAGAGCCGTTTGGCACCGTTACGGTGCCACCAAATAAATGTAGGACGCCAACAACGTCTTTAAACCCAGACTCATTACAGAGGCAAGGTAGGGCTTGTCAAATCAGCTCCTTTAACAAACTATCCAAGCATAGTAGCTACTCAGGTGTCTCTGGAAGGATGTTCCACAATACGGTGGTCGCCACATCCTTGACTTGCTAGCTTGCTACATGCAGGGAGTTTCTCTATACAAGGATGTTCAACCCTTATGCTCAAACCTGGTTTGAAAAATGGAATACAGACCATACTTTGCGGGATTCTGCATTTCCCATCTTATTGGATATGTCCACCATCCAGTCGTATACTTTACAAAGGTGTAGGGCTGTACAGCGCCAACAACAGTTGTAGGGCTGATGGTGACCCCTGGACATGCAAGCATGAAATTTGGGGAGCGTAATCCTTTTGTGATAAGAACACACTAAGAAACTATTTGGTACCCAGTGGTACTTGCTGTCCAGTGTTGCCCACTGGTGCCCAGTGGTGCTCGATGCTGGGTGACTGGAAGGGGTGCGCAGTGTTCAGCAGGAATGCCCAGTGCCCACTGGTGTCTGCTACCCAGTGGTGCCTGGTGCCCTGGATTTGGTAGCCCAGTGTCTGGTGCCCTTTAGGGATGTCTAGTGTTCAGTGCTGCCCAGTAGGGGATGTCTGGTGCCTGGAGGAGGTGGTTGATGCCCGCTGTGTAGTGGTGCCCAGTGCCCACTATGGGTGACCAGTGATCCCCAGTGCCCACTGCCAGGTGGTGCCCAGTGCTATACACTGGTGCCTAGTAGGGATGCCCGGTGCCTGCCATCCACTGCGCAGTGGTGCCCACTGCCTACTGGGGCTTGCAGACTTCTGCTGCCCATTGGTGCCATGTAGTGGGGCCCGCTGCCCACTTGTGCCCAGTGGTGCCTGATGTTGCTTGGTGGTGCCTGCTGCCCTATGGTGCCTCATGACCATTTTTGGGGTCACCTCCTCCAGGGTGAACACTGGTGCTGGAGGGTCTCATGAAGGAGATATATGGTTAAGGTGGTGATCCTAAATTCACTGAACTGGGAGCTGGCCATATATTGACTCGGTTCAAGGGAAGGAAGTCTAGGATTGGGGTGGATGTGCTTTGGGGGATGAGGATGAGGATGGGAGGTGTTGAAGGGTTTGAGACCAAAGAGGAAGGGGTGGAAGTGCTTCGGGGGGATGAGGATGGGAGGGTTTCAGACGAAAGAGGACTGGGAAGGAGAAAGGAATCAGTGAGACTGAGCAGGAAACAAATTTAATTTCAGCCCCATTGAATACCGCAAGTGGGTCACCCTGCGAGGAAGAGGAGGGTCGGCTGAACATCGCGCTGCCTTTATTGTAACCATCAACCAGGCCTGGGACTGACTCGATCCAGCAATTAAACCCGCTCGCTGATCGTCTTTGATTGAACCCGCTGATTGAAATATGGGAAATAACCAGTCCAGGAAGACCCCCAGGTGGGGCACCCCAGCGTACGACATGACCACGAGTTATGGGAAGAATACCTGCAAGTTTCTAGACAAATGGTACGAAGATGGTCTGTTCCCAAAGGATGGCAGTTTTAATATGGATCAGGTCCTTTACTTAAAAGAAGGCCTGCTGAACACGGAGAGCCGACGCTGTCAGGGTGAGTGGTGGGCCTTTTCGAGCTGGTATTGCGAAGCGTTCAAAAGGCAT
This sequence comes from Cryptoblepharus egeriae, assembly GCA_030015325.1. Lineage (NCBI taxonomy): Eukaryota > Metazoa > Chordata > Lepidosauria > Squamata > Scincidae > Cryptoblepharus > Cryptoblepharus egeriae. The sequence continues at coordinate 4,482,126 of JAREYC010000018.1, read as the reverse complement.
CACAAATCTCAAGCGCGGCGTTTGATGGAGATCCAAGAGAGACTAAAGGCCCGGTTAGCTGATCTGGCAGCCCAGTTAGCAGAATCACCGGTTGTCCGAAGGAAACCGGAAGACCAGTTAGCCAAATCAAAGGACGACCAAAGGAAACTGGCAGACCAGTTAGCCAAATCAAGGGATGCCCAAGCGGAACTGGAGGCCCAGTTAGCCAATATGGCCACCCAGTTCGTTCAGTCGAAGGATGCTCAAGGCAAACTGGAAGCCTGCTTAGCAGAAATTGCAGCCCAGTTCTCTGAATCAAAGGATGCCCAAAAGAAACTGGCAGACCAGTTAGCCAAATCAAAGGACGATCAAAGGAAACTGGCAGACCAGTTAGCCAAATCAAGGGATGCCCAAGCGGAACTGGAGGCCCAGTTAGCCAATACGGCCACCCAGTTCGTTCAGTCGAAGGATGCTCAAGGCAAACTGGAGGCCTGCTTAGCAGAAATTGCAGCCCAGTTCACTGAATCAAAGGATGCCCAAAAGAAACTGGCAGACCAGTTAGCCAAATCAAAGGATGACCAAATGAATCTGGCAGACCAGTTAGCCAAATTAAGAGATGCCCAAGAGGAACTGGAGGTACAGCTAGTTCATATTGGGGACCAGTTTACCGATTTAAGGGTTGGCCAGTGGAAACTAGAAGACCAGTTTGCCAGATCAAAGGATGCCCAAAGGAAACTGGCAGACCAGTTAGCCAAATCAAGGGATGCCCAAACGAAACTGGAGGTACAGGTGGCTGATACTGGGGCCAAGCTTACCGGTTATTGGAAGTACCACTGGCAACTGTTTAACAAGTTTAAACAGTTTAATCGAGCTTACCAAACGAACATGGCTGACCTGTTAGCCGAATTAAAGGATGACCAAAAGAATCTGGCAGACCTGTTAGCCGAATCAGAGGATGCCCGAGATGAACTTGCGGTACAGCAAGATGATATTATGGCCCGGTTTCTTAATGCAAAGGCTTCCGAAGGGATACTGGCAGACCGGTTAGCCAATGACCAACCAAATCTGGCAGACCAGTTAGCCAAATCATGGGATGCCCAAGCGGAACTGGAGGCCCGGTTAGCCAATATGGCCACCCAGTTTGTTCAGTCGAAGGATGCTCAAGGCAAACTGGAGGCCCGCTTAGCAGATATGGCAGCCCAGTTCACTGAATCAAAGGATGCCCGAAGGAAACTGGCAGACCAGTTAGCCAAATCAAGATATCCCCAAGAGGAACTGGAGGTACAGATAACTGTTATTGCGGCCCGGTTTACCAGTTCAAGGGATGCCCAATGCAAACTGGCAGACTAGTTAGCCAGATCAGAGGATGCCCAAGAGAAACTGAAAGCAGAAATGGCTGATTTAAGGACCAAATATGAAGCCTGCCGTCCCTGGAACCCCAAACCCTCTACCCAAGTATTGCCAGCTCGTTGGCAGTAAGTTCCTGAAGGAGAAGACGGTCCAGCCATTAGCCATGCCACCTGGACTCCAGGTGAACTCCGGGACTTAAGAAACCTCTTCCCCAACATCCAAGACCATTGGCAGGTATCAGTCATCTCGTGATCATCTCATGATTGACAGGTATCAATCATCTCATCATAACAAGGGTACATACAGAAAAAGCTGTGGCTGACACCCCTGCTAAAGAACTCCAAGTCACCAACCAGTACTGGCTGTTGGAACTCCCTGCTACTGCGGCAAGAACTGGAGACTGGAACAAAAAGTCGTCCTTAAGTGTTTCTGGTTTCAACAAGTACATTGGAAGACACCAATATAGGCACCTGTCAAAAATATGGTGAACCCTCTATATTTTTGGCCTTTTAAGGCTTTGTTACCAACTTGCTTTGCATCCCAAGAAAAGGATGTCAGAGAAACCTCTGGGCCAGTTTAGCTCTAGACAAAGAGCACGTGCAGAGTGCAAAACCCAGCAAACCAAGGACAGCCACGTAGGACTCTTACAACGGTCTAGCAAAAATTGTGATGTGTTTCTTGTTTCAGCAACAGCGGCAAGATCCAGAATTTTTCATCGATCTTCTCTCGTGTTCTACTCCCATGTAAAATATCAATTTAATTGATATTAAATTCAAATCCTGAATTTGTGATTGTTGGTTATTTGTGAATGGGGGCACCAAAACAAGGCCCTGCAGCTTTTCTGGGTGGCAGTGCCAAGACGGGTACGGGAGAGGAGTGGTGGGTGTCCAACCGGAGAGGAGTGTTGGGTGTCCTCCTGGTTGTGGTTGGGGGCAGCATGAATTCTTTGGGGAGGGGGTCGGAAGCTGAGTTTTGGAGGAGTTTCTGCCTTTTGTCAAGGAGGCTTATCAGGAAGCCATTCTTCCTCTTGGGGGAGTCACCAAACAGTAACCAGAAACCACAAAAGCTCTCCGAAAACGGTCCTGTTGTTTGCTGCCTTTGCAACTCTTGCAAAAAAAAACTTTTTGTGAACTTTGGAAAAGGAAAATTAGAGTGTTTTCTTGTAGGATTTGGAGGACGTGGGTGATGGGGCCCTGCAGGCTGCCCTTTCCTTGACTGGCACCGTTGTTGGAGGTAAGGGACTTTTTGCAAACCCTTGGAAGCAACTCATGTTGTTTGCTGAGTTTGCAGCACAGACGGATGCTGAAGGCCCTTTTCGTGGTCGCCTCCTCTAGGGCAAACACTGGGGTCTCATGAAGGAGAAATACAGTTAAGGCGGTGATCCTAAATTCACTGAACTGGGCGCTGGCCATATAGGTTCGGGGAAAGAGGCCTAGGATTGAGGGGTGGACATACTTTGGGGGGATGAGGATGAGGATGGGAGGTTAGAGGCTTTGAGACCAAAGAGGATGGGATGGAAGTGCTTTGGGGGGATGAGGATGGGAGGTTAGAGGGTTTGAGACCAAAGAGGATGGGGTGGAAGTGCTTTTGGGGGATGAGGATGAGGATGGGAGGTTGGAGGGTCTGAGACCAAACAGAAAGGAATCAGTGAGACTGTCCAGGAAACAAATTTAATTTCAGCCCCACTGAATATCCCAAGTGGGACACCCTGTGAGTAAGGTCGGCTGAACATCGCGCTGCCTTTATTGTAACCATCAACCAGGCCTGGGACTGACACAATCCAGCAATTAAACCCGCTCGCTGATCATCTTTGATTGAACCCGCTGATTGAAATATGGGAAATAACCAGTCCAGGAAGACCCCCATGAGGGGTACCCCGGCGTACGACATGCTCGCGAGTTATGGGGAGCAATCCTGCAAGTTTCTAGACAAGTGGTACGAGGATGGTCTGTTCCCAGAGGATGGCAGTTTTGACATGGATCGGGTCCTTTACTTAAAGGAAGCCCTGCTGAACATGAAGAGCTGTCAGGGTGAGTGGCGGGCCTTTTTGTGCTGGTATGGCGAAGCGTCCGAAAGGCGTCACAAATCTGAAGTGCGGCGTCTGACGGATATCCAAGAGAAAGTAAAGGCCCAGTTAGCCGATACGGCAGCCCAGTTTGCTGTATCAAAGGATGCCCATAGGAAACTGGAAGACCAGTTAGTCATATCAAAGGATGCCCAAAGGAAACTGGAAGACCAGTTAGCCATATCAAACAATGACCAACTATATCTGGCAGCCCAGTTTGCTGAATCAAAAGATGCCCAAAGGAAACTGGAAGACCAGTTAGCCAAATCAAAGGATGACCGAAAGAATCTGGCAGACCAGTTAGCTGAATCAAAGGATGCCCGAAAGGAACTGGAGGTACAGCTATTATGGCCCAGTTTACAGATTCAAATGCTTCCCAAAGGAAACTGGCAAACCAGTTAGCCAGGTCCAAAAAAGCCCAAAGAAAACTGGCAGACCAGTTAGCCGAATCAAAGTATGCCCGAAAGGAACTGGAGGTACAGAAAGCTAATGTTTGGGCCCAGTTTACCAATTCAAGGGATGCCCAATGCAAACTGGCAGACCAGTTAGTCAGATCAAAGGATGTCCAAGAGAAACTGAAAGCAGAAATGGCTGATTTAAGGAGCAAATACGAGGCCTGCAGTCCCTGGAACCCCAAACCCTCTACCCAAATCTTGCCAGCCCTTTGGCAGCGAGTTCTTGAAGGGGAAAACGGTCCAGGCGTTAGCCATGCCACCTGGACTCCAGGTGAACTCCGGGACTTAAGAAACCTCTTCCCCGACATCCAAAACCATCCTGCCGAGTTCAAAGAAGCCCTGGATTTTATTTTCCGATCTTACAACCCAAGATGGGGTGAAGTGAATTGGTTCCTGGGCATTGTGATTCCCCAGCGCTTGGTTCGAGAGCAGCTCCTGGCAAGCGCTCAATGGCCTGGCACGGCCCCTGGCTCCGAAGTTGCCCTGATGCTGGCCAAGCAGTGCCTTCTTGGGGCCGTTCTGGGAGTCCGTCCCAAGAACATCAACTGGGGTCAGATATGTCAGCGCAAACAAAAACAAGAGGAGACTCTACCGGATTTCTGGAAGAGACTCAACGAATGCTTTGAAAAATACTCGGGGATTCCTCAGCCCATGGAAAACGCCCCCGACGTGATGGCGTACGCTTTGGTTCAAAGTCTACGACCGGAGACGCTGGAGTGGTGTAAGAGGTTTGGCATCGAATGGCGGGCAACCTCGCTTAGCGATTTATTGAATATAGCGGGTTTTGCCAAATATCTGGCCGAGCAGGAGCAGAATAGATGGGAATTGGGATTCGAGGATCCCGCTTACCGAATGTTTTCGACAGCGACTAGAGAGGAAGACGCAGAAAAGGAGGAGGAAGAGATTGGATGGGAGACTAGCTGTGTGTCCAAACTGATTGACATCTTTTGGGTACGGTTTTGTCACCCCCCCACTTGCTACCCCTTTGACACCCTACTCCGCTGCTACTTTCCTTGCCACTGATCCACACCGAGATCCGACGTTTGGAGACGCTGGAATCCTTTCCTCTTCCGCCTGGCCTGGCGTTATGGCTTCCTGACATCGGCCACTCCACCGATGGTACCTCCGTTGCTGATCTATGTTCAAGTCCTGAATTAATTGGCAGGTATCAATCAATTAATTGGCAGGTATCAATCATCTCATCATAACAAGGGTACCTATAGAAAAAGCTGTGGCTGACACCCCTGCTAACAAACTCAGTCACCAACCAGTACTGGCTGTTGGAACTCCCTGCTACTGCGGCAAGAACTGGAGACTGGAACAAAAAGTCCTCCTTAACTATTTCTGGATTCAACAAGTACATTGGAAGACACCAATTTGGGCACCTATCAAAAATATGGTGAACCCTCTAAATTTTTACCTTTAAAGGCTTTACCTTTAACTAGCTTTGCCCCCCAAGAAAAAGGATGTAATAGAAACCTCTTGGGCCACTTTGCCTCTAGTTAAAGAGCATGCGCAGAGTGCAAAACCCAGCAAAGCAAGGACAGCCATGTAAGACTCTTACAAAAGGCTCGCAAAAATTGTGATGTGTTTCTTGTTTCAGCAACAGCGGCAAGTTCAGAATTTTTAATATTATTATTAAATATTAATAGAAATATTAATTTTAGTCTATATTAATTAATATAGAATTAATTAGTATTAATTAATTAGAATTAATTAATATAGAAATATTAATATTTCTTCTCTCATGCTCTGTTTTTTGAAAAAATAAATTGGCATTAAACTGAAACCCCGAGAATTGCCGTGCCATCTGTAGTAATCCCAGTGCATGATACTGGTAAGAGCAGGAGGGTGCTGAACAACACCAGTTTGATCTCCGGTATCCCCATACCAGAGGGGCAAAGAGCGGGGTAGGAAACCTTTAAGTTCCAACTGATGTGTTAAGAGTTGGGGTTAGTAGGGCCTCCATGAAACATCTGGTGGGCCACCATGAAGCTGGTCTAGATGGTCCTTTGGCCTGATCCATTAGGGCACAATCCAGAGTAACAACGGGCAGTTCTTGCTCCGGTGTAAGAACAATTGGGTTAAAAGGCTCACCATACTTTGCATACTTTCCCCCAAATCCAGAGTAACTACGAGACTTTATGTGCACCTGTAGTTACTGCACCACCTAGTGAAAACCTATGGGAAATTCATATTGGAATCCAGAGTAAGTTATTCTTACACCGGAGCAAGGACTCCCCGTAGTTACTCTGGATTTTGCCCTTATTAGATTTACATCTATGAATTACAAGAAGGCTGCCTGCTGCCTGCTCATGAGGACAAGGAAGATTTTTTCCCCAGGACATGTCCTGGAAAAAGAGGACATACGGTGAACGATGATGCAAGGCTGGAGGCATCTTTGGGACGTCTGAGCCAAGCGTCTTGTTTTTCAGCGGTGTCTCCGTTCTTGCTCGTTCTAGATAAGGTAGGTCCTCCCTTATCAGCATTGCAGAACTCCTCGTTCTATGGTGTGCAAAAACTATGTACAGTTTTATTTTGCAAGCCAAAGGTTGAATGCGCTCACTTTGGACGGTGGCGCTCGGACCTTACCAAGACCTGTCCGCCGGAGTTTGTGATGCACACCCCAATAACACCAATACCCCAATAACACCCCTAAACCGGAACCAGGGACGCTATAACTGGCAGCGCAACTGCTCCACCAATAGGCCAGCTATTTTGCATGCAACTCTCTACCCTTGGAGATTTCTGCTTCATAATCAAATAATTCATAATTAATAATTTATGAACCATAATCAAAATGTTAAGGTAAAGGGTTAGTATTCTCTCCGTCGTCCCCCGATAGGTCTATGCAAATTTCATGTGAGCTCCGTGGGGCAGTGAACCTTCCTATACCTTTCTCTGTAGGCTTGAGAAGTATGGATTTGATAAATCATAGAAACAAATAAGGGACGGGACCCTTATTGGAGTTGGAAGGGACCCAGGAGGTCATCTAGTCCACCCCCCTGCCTGTAGCAGGAAATCTTCCTAGAGCATTTCCGACAGGTGCTCGGCACCATCATTATTAATATACGTCTTAATTGTATTTCACTTATTATCATATTATATTATATTATATCATAGAATTGGAAGGGATCCAGGAGGTCATCTAGTCCAACCCCCTGCTCGTAGCAGGAAATCCTCCTAGACCTAGAGCATCTCCGACAGGTGCTCGGCACCATCATTATTAATATACTTCTTAATTGTATTTCACTTATTATCATATTATATTATATTATATCATAGAATCGGAAGGGACCCAGGAGGTCATCTAGTCCAACCCCCTGCTTGTAGCAGGAAATCCTCCTAGACCTAGAGCATCTCCGACAGGTGCTCGGCACCATCATTATTAATATACTTCTTAATTGTATTTCACTTATTATCATATTATATTATATTATATCATAGAATCGGAAGGGACCCAGGAGGTCATCTAGTACAACCCCCTGCTTGTAACAGTATATCCTCCTAGAGCATCTCCGACAGGTGCTTGTCGAGCCTCTGCTTGAAGATCCCCAGTGAGGGAGATATTATTATAAAATATATATTTTATTATTATCAAATATTATTAGAAAATATTAGGAAATATTATTACAAAATATTATTTTATTTTATTATTTAAAATATATGGTATATATTTTATTATTAAACATCTCCATTCTTAGGTAAGTTAAATGGAGGGAATGAGGCTCCAAAGCTGGAGGACAACAACCCTCTTCCAAAGGAGATCTGGCTTCTTGGAAATGCCATACTGATTACCGAACATGTCCAGACATAAAAACCTAAGGCAGTTCAAAGTCTCTGGTTTCATTGGCATCGCGCCCCATAGAAAGCTCGCACCCTCCGTCGAAAGCACATGGTGCATGCACGAAACATACGGTGCCCGCACGAGGCACATGGTGCCCGCAGGACGCACCAGACAAGGAGGGGTATGCGCTCGTAATGTACAGAATGATCAGGGCTGGTGGTGCTTATTTGGAAAGGTTGGAACGATGTACCACTGAGCTACGTACATCCTGTAGGTCATAGGACGAGACCCCACATAGGAATGATATGGGGGAGACAGTGGGGTAGCCAGCCATTCCAGAACCCAGAGCGAAGTTAAAAATGATGCCCACGAGGCACCTCGGAAGTGACATCATATCTGGGTATGATGATGTCACACCTAACACCTTAAAAATAATTATAAAAACAAATAAATAAATATAAAAATATTAATTATAATAATTAATTAAAAATTAAAATATTAACTTTTTTAATTTAAAAAAAAATCTGCACCTCTCCCCACCCGAATTCTACCCCCCTCGCTAACCCCACCAAGAAGCATAGTGGTTAGTCTCTGGTTATTTACATCCCTTGCTCCCCCGTGTCCCTGACCCCCCCCAAAAGGGGGCAAGCAGCCAGAGAGCACAATCCTAACATGTACACTCAAACGTAAGCTGCATTGTGTTCAATGGGTCTTACTCCCAGGAAAGTGTCTTTAGGATTGCAGCCAGCGTCAGCAATCACCACTGCCCCAGTGCAAGCTTTTGCCTGGCACTTCTTGTAAGAGACAGAGTGGCGATCACGGGGTGGGGGGCACAATTGCATGGGTGGGCAGACAGACAGGTAGTTAGGTAGACAGACAGACAGACAGACAGATACCAGTAGATAGATAGATAGATAGATAGATAGATAGATAGATAGATAGATAGATAGATAGATAGATAGATAGATAGATAGATAGATAGATAGATAGATAGATAGATAGATATGGAAGGAATAGACAGACAGACAGACAGACAGACAGACAGACAGACCGACGGACGGACGGACGGACGGACTGATAGTTAGGTAGTTAGGTAGACAGACAGACAGACAGACAGATATCAGTAGATAGATAGATAGATAGATAGATAGATAGATAGATAGATAGATAGATAGATAGATAGATAGATATGGAAGGAATAGACAGACAGACAGACAGACAGATAGACCGACAGACGGACGGACTGATAGGTAGGTAGTTAGGTAGACAGACAGACAGACAGATACCAGTAGATAGATAGATAGATAGATAGATAGATAGATAGATAGATAGATAGATAGATAGATAGATAGATAGATAGATAGATAGATAGATAGATAGATATGGAAGGAATAGACAGACAGACAGACAGACAGACAGACAGATACCAGTAGATAGATAGATAGATAGATAGATAGATAGATAGATAGATAGATAGATAGATAGATAGATAGATAGATATGGAAGGAATAGACAGACAGACAGACAGACAGACAGACAGACAGATAGACCGACAGACGGACGGACTGATAGGTAGGTAGTTAGGTAGACAGACAGACAGACAGATACCAGTAGATAGATAGATAGATAGATAGATAGATAGATAGATAGATAGATAGATAGATAGATAGATAGGGAAGTGAGGGATAGATATATATGGAAGGAAGGAATAGATAGACAGACAGACAAATAGATGGACGGACCAACTGATAGACAGAAGCCACCACATGATGTACTCCTTGGTCCATCTAGAACAGAGCAGATGAGCATTGATGGACAAGGGCACTTGGGGGGGGGGTAGTGGTGGATGGGGGGGCAGGTCTTTCCCAACCTTAGCCAGGGCTTGAATTTGGGAGGGGGGTTCCAAATTCAAAGCAGGGTCTCCCTTCCTACATAGAGTTTGAACTGGGGGGGGGGGGGGCGACTGAATGCAAAGCAGGTTCTCCCCATTGACCGACAACCCCCCTTCTCCAAGGTGTTTTCACAGGTATGGTATAAGGGCCCAATCCTTTCAGTGCAGCCTACGTAGCCTCGAGAGGAGGCCTCTGCGCCTGCTTCCCTACCAAAGGATGCCCCACTGGTATGGGGCCCTCATATGGCTACCCCTCCCTCATACCTCATAATTGGGCCCTCATATGGCTATCCCTACCTCATACCTCATACCCCTACCTAATGGGGCCCGCATATGGCTACCCCTCGGCCTGCAGGTGGTAGTGCAGACCGGTGGTGACCAAACCCCACAAACCCACAAACCCCCTACCTTTCCCCCCCAAAAAATGGGGGTGCAAAAGACTTACCTTGGCTTCCCTCCCTCTCCGGCTCGCCTTCGGCCTCCCTTCGTTCCTGCCCCAGGGTTGGCATCTCCCCGGCCCCCAGTTCGCTTGTCCGTGGTGCGGCCATCTTGGCTGCATCAAGATGCAGCGGAGGAGGTTGCCACAGCAACGGCAGCTAGAATGGCGCAGCTGCTCCGCCGCCCAAGAAACGGGGTCAGGCCTGGAAAGAGACGCCGCCACCGGGAGGCCCCTTCGCCACCACCTCAGCCTCGCCTCACGGGCAGAAACCCAACCGGTGTAGAAATCCGGTGTGGAAATGGGGACAAACTTCCACCTATGGGTTCAGTGGCATAGCTAGAGGGGGGCACCCCTTTACGATACGGAGGGGTGGAATGGTACTAGAGGGGTACGGACCAGTATGGTCCTAGAGGTACAGCTCACCCCATGGCTCCGTTTTGCTCCCTCAAACGGCGCCGAAAGGGTGATGCCCCCTCCGACTCCTCCACCCCCTCTAGCTATGCCACTGGGTGGGTTTATAGGACAAGAGAGTGCGCATGCAAGAGCAACCCAAAGGGCCCTTACGTGGCCTCACGTCCTGTCAGCGCATAGGACAAGAGAGTGCGCATGCAAGATCAACCCAAAGGGCCCTTACGTGGCCTCACGTCCTGTCGGCGCATAGGACAAGAGAGTGCGCATGCAACATCAACCCAAAGGGCCCTTACGTGGCCTCACGTCCTGTCGGCGCATAGGACAAGGGAGTGCGCATGCAACATCAACCCAAAGGGCCCTTACATGGCCTCGCGTCCTGTCGGCGCATAGGACAAGAGACTGCGCATGCAAGATCAACCCAAAGGGCCCTTACATGGCCTCGCGTCCTGTCGGCGCATAGGACAAGAGAGTGCGCATGCAAGATCAACCCAAAGGGCCCTTACATGGCCTCGGTCCTGTCGGCGCATAGGACAAGAGAGTGCGCATGCAACATTAACCCAAAAGGGCCCTTACGTGGCCTTTTGTCCTGTCGGTCCTGTAGGGGAAGCCCTATATCGGGCATGAAATAAAGGGGAATGATGGGACCCCATGAGGTGGTCTAGACAAACTTTGGAACTTATCCAACAGAGTAGTCTGGAGAAGCCCTATATTGGGCATAAAGGGGAATGATGGGACCCCATAAGGTGGTCTAGACAAACCTTGGAACTTATCCAACAGAGTTGTCTGGAAAAGCCCTATATCGGGCATAAAGGGGAATGACGGGACCCCATGAGGTGGTCTAGACAAACCTTGGATCTTGTCCAATAGGGTTGTTTGGGGAAGCCCTATATCGGGGCATGAAATGAAGGGGAATGACGGGACCCCATGAGGTGGTCTAGACAAACCTTGGATCTTGTCCAATAGGGTTGTTTGGGGAAGCCCTATATCGGGATATGAAATGAAGGGGAATGACAGGACCCCATGAGGCGGTCTAGACAAACCTTGGATCTTGTCCAATAGGGTTGTTTGGGGAAGCCCTATATCGGTGTATGAAATGAAGGGAATGATGGGACCCAATGAGGTGGTCTAGACAAACCTTGGATCTTGGATATTACTGCAAAATAAGCTGGTTTTCTACTTTTTACTCCAAAAATATTCACAGAGTTCAGTATCATCACCCAGAAAGGGGGGCATTTACAGTAGGAAATGAACTTTTCCCATTAAATCCCATTAAGTTCCCCCCCCCCACCCCACACAACATGCCAGGAGGAGACCCACACAGCTGTTGAATAGTGACTCCTGGTGGTGAGTCGGAGACCTGCCTCACCTCGATGCGCCATTTTGCACATGGATTTTATTTTTTAATGTGGTGAGTTCTTTGGCCGCCATAGCCTTAGAGTTTCCGATAGGCGCCCACAGTGATGTCGAAGAGTTTGGGGTTGGTGATCCGTCCTTGCTTGTCCAAAAGGAAATAGAAAGACCTCCCTTTGACTTTGAGGGGGATCATCGCAGGCACCTCCGAACGATGGGACACGCAGGAGACCTCGCGCAAGGGCACGGTGAACATGGACGTCCAGCCGAAGGGGTAATAGGTGGTCAGGGTCACATCCTGGCCGCCGCGGTGCAATAAGACGCGGCCGACGGACCGCCGGGAAAACACGAAGCCTGCCACCAGGATCAAGGAACCTGCAAAAGAAAATAAACTCAGGCATTACAAGACAATCCGTGCAAAAAAACCCAACACTTTTTGTTGCCAAATATGATTTTTTAAATTATTATTATTAGTTAATCATTTACAATAATATTAACAAATATTATTTGTTAACTATAATATTCTTATAAATCCGGAGTAACTACGGGATCACGTAAGAGACTTTACGTGCACCCGTAGTCACTGCACCACCTAGTGAAAACCTATGGGAAATTCCTATTGGAAACCAGAGTAAGTTGTTCTTACACCAGAGCAAGGACTCCCCGTAGTTACTCTGGATTTTGCCCATTATATTAGGATTGCAGCCTTATAATGCAATCCTAAGCATGTCTACGCAAAAGGAAGTCCCACTGAGTTCAATTGTAGTTACTCCCAGGAAAGTGTGGCGGCACTTTTGTGACACCCCCAGGTTAGCACGGGACAAATATATATTATATAATATATATTATTATAGTGACCTCATTATATTAACAAATATAGAACCTCATTATATTAATAAATATTAGCCAGGCCAGGTACAAACAGGGGCAAGTTCTGCTTTAATGGCCATGCCACAAAAGCAGGGTGTCCTCTTTTTCCAGGACACATCCTCTTTTTTAGCCTTGCATCCTGGAAAAAAAATCTTCACTGTCCTCCTTTTCCTTATGAGCAAGCAGCACGTGGCCTCCTTGTACTGCCTACATCATCTGTAATAACATGTAATACCTTTTAATTTAATAATAATAATAATAATAATTATTATTATTATTATTATTATTATTATTATTATTATTGTTATTATTATTATTATTATTATTATTATTATTATTATTATTATTTATTGTCATTGTATAAACATACAATGAAATTCATAAGACATCCAGAGACCAGCCCTAACAAACTCACCCCAAACACACCCCCACCCACCCCAACTTAAATTATATATAGTCCTCCAACTATATATAGTCCTCCATTTCCTTGTGAGCAGGCACCATGCAGCCTTCTTGTAATTAATAATTTAATCAAAGTACCGTATTTACTCAAATCGAATTAGCCATCGGATCTAATGCATCCTAATGTATTTACTCGAATCTAATGCACCATCAAATCCAATGTGCACCCTATACTTATAACCAAAATACCGTATTTACTCCAATCTAACCATCGAATCTAATGCACACTAATCTATTTACTTGAATCTAATGCATTATTAAATCTACGAGGGCACCCTATACTTATAATCAAAACACCGCATTTATTCCAATGCAACTAACCATCAAATCTAACGCGTACCCAGATTTTGGAGACCGAATTTGGCCGGAAAAGGTGAACGTTAGATTTGAGTATCTCGTAATCTGATAAAAATCAATTCAAAATTATCTAGAAAAAAGAACGGACTGCCTGAATTCCAAGATGGCAGCGCCCAGCTGTTCGTGACCCACCAAGGGTGTCGCGACCCACCACGTTGGGAACCGTTGTTTTTCGAGGACCCGGCTTAATTCTTACCTATAGTAAGGCACGAGGCGGTGAACCCCAAGCGCCACTTGTCGGATGCCAGGTTGAGTGAAGCTCCTCCGGGGAGGGTGGGCTTGGGACGCCCCGCGTGCTCTGGATCGGGTCCGGCTTTCCTTTGGGGTGACTCTGGAGTGGCACCGGAGTGGCTCAAGGTGTGGAAGGCGAAGTGAGCCAGATAACCCCAGAAAAGGCTCTGTCCAGCACAGAACAGCCCCAGCAGGCGGAAGAAGGGTCTGCGATCATGCTGGAAGAGGACCACATCCTTGGGCACTTGGGGGTCCAGGGGGAAGGGGGCATGCTGGTGCCCCCCTGCCCCTCTCCAGCACCCTGGCATCCATGCACCCTGCACTCTCCAAGTGCGCACAGCCACAGCTGGGCAGCTCCAGATCCTCAGCCACCTGCAAGGAAACATCCTGGATCAGGACCTGGATCAGGACCCTGAGGGGGTTCAGGCTGGGTGCCTCCTTTCCCACTCCCCTTTCCGGCTGGGCAGGGCTGGAGCTGCAAGGAGGAGCTCAGATGAAAGTCACATGCAAAGGAAGCAGCAGCTGCTGCTGCAGAACTGCTTTCAACCTGGTGTCCTGGAAAATATCTTCTATGGAGATCATGTGTCCTCTTTTTCCAGGACATGTGCTCTTTTTCAGCTTTTGTCCCGGGAAAAGTAGTCCAGGGGGACAATGTGTCCTCTTTTTCCAGGACATGTCCTCTTTTTCAGCCTTTGTCCTGGGAAATATCTTCTATGGAGATCATGTGCCCTCTTTTTCCAGGATATGTCCTCTTTTTCAATCTAGGGGAAAAATAGTCTAGGGGACCATGTGTCCTCCTTTCCCAGGACATCCCCTCTTTTTCAGCCTGGTGTCCTGGAAAATATTTTCTAGGTCCTCCTTTCCCAGGACTTGTCCTCTTTTTCAGTCTTGTGTGCTGGGAAAAAATATTGTATTGGGACCATGTGTCCTCTTTTCCAGGACATGCCCTCTTTTTCAGCCTGGTGTCCTGGAAAATATCTTCTAAGGAGATCATGTGCCCTCTTTTTCCAGGGTATATCCTCTTTTTCAGCCTTTGTCCTGAGAAAAATAGTCTAGGGGGGCCATGTGTCCTCCTTTCCCATGCCCTCTTTTTCAGCCTGGTGTCCTGGAAATAGCTTCTAGGGGGACCATGTGTCCTCTTTTTTTCCAGGACATGCCCCCTTTTTCAGCCTGGTATCTTCTAGGGGGACCATTTGCCCTCTTTTCCCAGGACATGCCCTCTTTTTGGTGTCCTGGAAAATATCTTCTTGATCCTCCTTTCCCAGGACTTGCCCTCTCTTTCAGTCTTGGGTCCTGGGAAAAAATATTCTCTGGGGACCATGTGTCCTCTTTTCCAGGATGTGTCCTCTTTTTCACCCTGGTGTCCTGGAAAATATCTTCTAAAGGGACCATGTGTCCCCTTTTCTCAGGATGTGTCCTCTTTTTCAGCTTGGTGTCCTGGTAAAAAATCTTAATTGTCCTCCTTTTCCTTGTGAGCAAGCAGCATGTAAGCTGTCTTGAAATAAATTATATGTGATAGTTCTGAATTTAATAATCTATATACAGTATATAAAATTGAAATGTCACTCACTGACTGACTCATTAACGCCCAGCCAAAACCGCCAGGCCTAGAAGCAGGAAATTTGGGGAGGGGGTTCCTTCTGTGACATCAACACCCACCAAGATCTGATGTTGAGAAGTTTAATCCTTAAGGGGCTGAAAAGGGGTGCAACATAGGGGTACGTTGCACATGGGAAGGAAGATGCGCATGGGAATGGCACATGGGGGGGGGTATTTTACTCCCGCAACACAGCTATGTTTTGCTAGTAATATAGTATTTCAATTAACCTCATAAAACAATATATAGTATATGATTTCAGCTTTTATTTTGTCATGCCCTACTTTTTCTGGGGTGTCCTACTCTTCTTTTTGAAATTATGACATCTGGTCACCCTACCTTGGAAGGGTGCAGGGGGTTATGGGGTCAATAAGAGGAGCCAGAATCCTTGGGGTCTGGCAATTTCCTATACAGGAGGCTCACTATACCTAGATATAGGATCAAAAAGGGTCCAAGAATCAAAAAGGGGAGTCAGAAAGTTCCTGTGGTCTTGCATTTTCAGGGCCCAGGAGTGGGGGTGCATAGGTTAGGGGTCTAAAGTGGGCAGGAGACAAAAGAGGGGTGCAAGAAAGTCCTTGGGGTTTTGCATTATTCCAACACACCAGGAGCAAAGAGAGGGGTGTGCAGGGGGTACATTGTACCAGCTTAGGGGGTCAAAAAAGGGAACCTGGAGCCAAAATAGGGGAGCCATAAAGTCCCGGGGGGAGCTTGCATTTTCCAATTACACCTGGAGCCAGGAGAGGGGCTGTAGGGGGCTGTATACTATGTTAGTGGGTCTAAAAGGGGCCCAGAAACTCCCTGGGATCTTGCATTTTTCCATCTTACCAGGGCCCATGAGAAGGGGGTGCACTGGGAGGAAGAGGGGGGTCCTTTGAATTAACCATTAAAATTCCTTGAAAGCTGGGTCAGTGACCTTGAACAGTGATCTGCTTCCTGAAACGGGTAAAGGATTGAAACTACCCCCTCTTCCCCCCCCCCCAAAAAAAGCACCCCTCCTGCCTGTTTTAGGACATCTTCCTTCTGTTGGAGATGTCCAGAGACATCAGAAAACTATCCAAAAGGGCTTGGCTACTCCGCATCTCCTCCAAAGTCAGTCCTAGTGTGCTCCATGAAGCTTACTCCTAGGAAAGTATGGATTGCAGCCTGAGTGCCGCATGGCAGGACCCTGTGTCATATATCAAGATGGTGGCACCCGTTTTTTGAATGGTGACCCCCCTAGGGATCCTGGTCCCCACTTTGAGAACCACTGGTGTAGGCAATCCTAAGCCAGACCGACCATTGCCAATGCTAAAAATATATACACGTAAAAGGAACTCTTATTGTTTACCTGGCTTTTAAAAGCCTCTGCGCAAGTCCCATGCTGGCCTGGGGGGTATATGGGGTTCAGGCCAGTGCACAGACTGTGGATGGGGGTCAGGCCAGTCTATCCGCACCGCCATTGGAACCTGAACCCCGCACCTGACCTAAATTGGTTAGGACTGCACATTGATTCTTGAACCTGGCCGCTGCACAAAAGCCTTCACATGCAAGGGGAAGCAATCCTGTTTCGGCTTTAAGAACGTGACGAGACACAAATATTAATAACAATAATTTTACTAAACACAGTGCTTTTACATGAACTACAGGCAGAAGAGAAACACAGAAGCTGTGGCCTGCTGCGTCAAAGCACGCCAACCCGCCTGCTTCTTCTTTCTTCTGTGATGAGCGACAGCAAAATCCCCCCCCAAAGTAATTTTTTAAGATGGGGGAGAGAAAAGGATGTTGCACACAGGCTGATAACGAATATTTGGAGCTTTGGGCTCCACACCAAAATCCCACGGTGCGCGGGAATCCGGCGCTACCCCCTTCAGGAAGAGAAGCCGTCCTGTACCGCAGTGGGGCGCCGTCCCACCCCTAAAGGTTCTGGCTCTGGAAGGCTGGGAAGAAACCTACCCCCTTCAACTCAGGGAAGCCCTCCTTATCCTCAGCATGTACGAAAAACACAACTGCTACGGAAGCAGATCCAAATACACATATAAAATGCACCTAGTGTACAAATTAAAAAGGAGGGGAAACAAAATCAACATGGGGTCAGCGCCGTCCTCTAAGAAAGCAACTCTTCCCGCCGTCCTCAGAGAAAGGGATGCCGCCCTCTCGTTCACAGTGCCTGTTAGTCTGACTCCACGCCGGGGCCGGAGGGCGCCTTGCCGCAGCTTTCACAGTTGGGTCAGGGTGGGACTCTTCCAAAACGTACAAGGTGAACTTCTTCTCGTTTATTTACAAAACTGGGGTCACTGAAGACTAAAAATATCGGGTTTTGTGGGTTTTCGGCCAGGGCGGAAGGACCGACGCTCAGTTGAGGAACGCCACCTCCGGGATCTTCCCCTCCACCTAGAAAAGAGAGAGCGTCGGCATTTCAGTTGTGCGAGTGCTTCGCAAGTGGGGTCCTTACAACGGTCCTGTGCGGCAGTGAGGAGTGCTATTCCCATAGTACAGATGGTTAAGACTGAGGCTGAAAGCCAACAAGAACCCTGAAGATATGCCACACATAACCACTGAGATGCCACACATCGCTGGGAGACGAGGAGCTACTACAACCCATCGGATCTGGACCTGGATCAAAAGGTGCACACTCACCTTGAGCTGTGTAAAGGCACGGGCAGCAAGGGCATAGTTCCAGTCGTAATCCAAGAGGCACCTGGGCAAACAAAGGAAAGAGGAGTGTGTGGAGTCACATGGGGTCTGTGAGGATGGCACCCAAAGGACCACTTTCCCCCACCCCCGGAAACCAGACTCACTTCTGGGACCACTCGAGGTTCATGCCCGACTGTGTGGAGAAGCTCTGCAACATCTCCTGCTGCTCCGCTGAGAGGGTGGGCACGGGGCTGGAGGAGGGTGTGGGGGCCGGCATGACAAACGCCTTGCGGATTTCTTCATTGGAGGCCTTGCGGATGAACAGCTGGTCGTTCACAATGCTCAGCCTGGTGGGGGCGAGAGGAGAGATCTTCAGGAGCACCCCTCTAATCCTAACAGATGTGCAAGTTGCACCCCTGAAAATATCCCATCGTCTTCCCAGCATGCCGTGGAGACACCTACAAAAATGGGGTCTCTGAACCCGCCATAAGGGCTCAAAGCTCGGCTCCTTACCCTGGGCCGGCTGGCACAGCGATGAAGACTCGGGAGAAGGCCCGGACCATATCGCGACATTTGCCGTCCACTGTTGGAAGAACAAGCGAGAGGTCAGGACTTTGGAGGGCTACCAATAATGAGTCAGGTCAGAATGATGGGTACCCGTCATTCCTTGGCAGTGCAAACGGTCCCCAGTTCAAACCCCGCAGGGCTAGGAAAGCCCTGAAATCCCAGGGAGATGCTGCCAGTCAGTGTCTGGCGCTATAAAAATACCGAGCTCAGGCATGCAGCAATTTAGGCACTATCATGCGCTGCGCAGATCAGGCGCAAAGGGGACGCTAACGGCACACTCACCTTCCTTGAACAACCCGTGGAGAGTGAAACACAGTAACGTGGGCTGTAGTGAGAGAAGAACCATTTTATGCACTTCTGGATGCAACCCAGACAGAAGGAATAGTTTATTATGGGTGAGAGGCTGCAATCCTGAGGACACTTTCCTGGGAGTAAAACCCATTGAACACAATCGGGCTGGCTTTTCAGTAGACATGGTTAGGATTGTGCTCTTATTCTGAATGCCATAGGATTTGGGGGGTTTGTACAGCACACCAACAGGTGATGGGTGTGTGTGACATCACTGGAGTCCTAAGGTACTCACCGACCCATGGGGGACAAGCGCTATGGGGGGGCAAGACCCATGGGGGACATAGCATGCGCTATGACATACTCTAAGGGCTTTGCCTACCCCTTTGGGTGAGGGCCCCCCCACCCCGGGCTGGTACCCCACTTTGAGCCCCCTAGCCCCAGGCTGGTTTCCCTCTCTCTACTCACCGTTTGCAAACAGACGTCCACCATGAAGGAGTTGACGTCGTGCTGAGTCTTTGGCAGTTCGCTCAGAAAGGCCACCACGTTCAGCTTTGTGTGCTTGAGGAGCCTGAAACGCAGGGCTGGGAGGGGGGGGAAAGGAAGATGCGGCAAGCGGTGAAGTTCGGGACTTGGGGGGACCACAGAGACCCCAAAGCCTAACCAGGAGCATTGGAGATCACAGATTTATTTTTCGAACTGGGGCAGAAGAGGGGCAAAATGTCCTTCTGGTCAGCATGGCATGCTCAGTTGGAAATGCATTAGAGGAATCTCAAGGCATTGGTTGCAATCCTAAAGACACTTTCCTGGGAGTAAGATCCATTGAACACAATGGGGCTTATTTTTGAGTAGAGATGTTTAGGACTGCAGCCTTTGTAAGTTTGGGGAGATCCTGGAGGCCTTTTCAACCGTCATGCACCCTGCACCCCAACCCTACAAGGTCCTGAATGCCTGATGAAGTCCCACTTGGTGCAAGAAGCACTGCATAGGGGATATTCCTGCGCACTGCACATGTTCCTGCGCACTGCACAACTGGGACAGTCTTTCCCGAGGGTCCGCAGCCCCATCCTGCCCACAGTCCTCCAGAGCACTTACTGGGATCTTTGAGCTTCTTCACATTTCGACTGTTTTTGAAGTATTCGGACAAACTGCTTCTGTTGGGGGGGAGGGGGGGAGGGACAGAGAGAAAGGTAACCACATAAAATGAAAAGCGGTGTATAAATACTATAGATAGATAGATAGATAGATAGATAGATAGATAGATAGATAGATAGATAGATAGATAGATAGATAGATAGATAGATAGATGTGGATGGGTGTATATCTGGATGGATAGATGTGAATGGGTGGGTGGATGGATAAATAGATATGGGTGGATAGATAGATAGATGTGGATGGGTGGGTGAATGGCTATCTGGATGGATGTGGGTGGATGGATGGATAGATGTGAAAGGGTGGGTGAATGGATATCTGGATGGATGGATAGATGTGGATGGAAAGATAGATAGATGTGGATATCTGGATGGATGGAAGGATAGATAGATGCGGTTGGGTGGGTGGATGGATATCTGGATGGATGGATAGATGTGGATGGGTGGGTGAATTGATATCTGGATGGATGGATAAACAGATGTGGATGGATGGATGGATAAATAGATGTGGATGGATGGACGGATGGATAGATGTGGATGGGTGGGTGGATAAATAGATGTGGATGGACGGATGGATGGATGGATAGATAGATAGATGTGGATATCTGGATGGGTGGATGGATGGAGGGACATTTCCAAAAGTGGGGAAGACGATAGTGAAGTGTGCTATGAAACCCACATCAGTACCCATTTAGTGACCAAAAAACACAATCCTTTTCCTAGATCTTTTGTCTGAACCCGAAGTCAAAACCTGCACAAGAAGCAGACTGTATGGCAGGGGGCTGAAGGCTTGGTCTGGCTACAGGGTGTCCAGACCAGTATTGAAACCCCAGGGGTTTCCAATCTAGTATTTAACCAGTTCTGAATCAAATGGGGACGGGGGAAACAGACCACAGCTTTTTGTGCCCTTTCAAACTATAAGGCAGTACAAGGATTAGATGTGAAGATGAATAAGAAACTTTTCCCCAGTCAAAAAAGCAAGGCACTGATTAAATTGGCAACACCATCGACAACAAGCTGGCCCACCTCCTGGTAAGGTCGCTCATAACTAGTATTAAGGTCGCGCATAACTAGTATTAAGAGACTGGATCAGAACAAGTCTCAACTGAGAATGCCAGCACGGGACTTGGGTACCCATCAGATCTGACCCATCACTGGTACCCAACCCAAACACAGGCTGTCATCCTAGTCCCCAGTTAGGCCAGGATAGGTCCTGCCCAAGTCCCGTGCTGGACTGGGGTTGTTGCAAAAGTGCTGTGTTTCCCCAAAGCCAAGACCATCACAGCCCAAGGAGGGTCACCTTACCTGGCAGGATTCTGTACTGTGAAGGGGATGCTCAACGAGCAACAGGCGCCATCGTGGTAGGCGTCGAGTAACCCCTGCCGGTCGCCAGAATCGTAGATTGCGTAATATCTGGGTGCAGGAGAAAAACATACAAACGTTAAACACACACACACACAACAGGAGTCCGTCCACCTCTCAATAGAGCCATGAAAATCACTGCCTCCAAATTCCAGATCGACCTGTACATCCAGGTGGGACAAAGACCCCTTCCAAGGGCATCAATCCATGGGGCAGGAGATCGTCAAGCCCAACCCTGGTGGGTCTTGGGGAGCTCGGCTGCTTTCTGGTTACTCATTCAACTGCCCTGGCATTGCTCCCCCATCCCTGCAATGCCCAACGTTGCTCCGGAAAGGTGAGTAACGTGTCGACTTACTGTTGCAAAAACCGTAGGATGAGCCCCTTCAAGTCTTCTGAGCCAAAATAGCTGCCCTGAGTGGGGAGAGAAGACACTGGTTAACCACTGGTTAACAGACATGGGTTAAACCACATCCTTTGACAATTTCCAAAACATTAATCAAGCCCTAGGCTACAATCCAGAGTAACTATGGGACCTTTTACCCCAACATAGTTATGGGGCCACCTATGGGAAATGCACAGAGCAATCCAGAGTAAGTGCCATAAAGCCTGGTTTCTAGGAGCAGAAAGAGGAAGGGCTCACCCCCCACCCACCCCCAAAATACTGTTTTGACCCCTCTGGAAGAGAGGGGTTACCGAGTGCTCCTCCAAAGAGCATCCTTGGTCCCCAGGGAGAAGATTTCCTCCAGGCGCTTCCATACCTTGCAGGGGGGCAGCACTGTGGGTGCCTCGACTTCAAACGAGATGGGAGGGGGCAATTCGTGACCGTCCTGCGGAGAAAGGCAGAAGAGTGAGGCCACTGGGTTGCCATCCAGGGCCCCCCACGAAAAGCTTTGCAAGACGCACTCACCAGGCGGAGCAGCTTCGGAAACCGGTCTCGAACGGCGCTGTTGAAAAGGGGGACAGGAGTTAGCGAAGTGGATTCGGGGCATGGTGGCACTGCCCACCCCCCGCCTGCCCTAGTGACTCTCCCCCTCTGTTCTAATCAGCCTCGCCACTGCTAAGCCACGCATGGCCACTACATTCCCTGAGTATTCGGCATCACTGTCTAATATACTAATCTTTTCCTCTTAAAGCCACGTCATGGATGCCAGTCGCAGGTTGGATCTCTCCCGACTGCTCTGAAAGGAGGAGGAGGAGGTTGGAGACTTATTAACCTGACTGAGGAGATAACATTGTATTAGGTCAGTACCTTATGGGTAACACGGAGCCCTCGCCACCCCTCACCTCCGAGGTTCTAACTTAAAGAGCAGTCTGCCCCAAGATGTGACGTTTTAAGTGTCTGCGAGGAGAAGAAAAGTGGTTTGTGCCACTTGGTTGGGGCTTCGCTCTCTCCCCTCATCTTTAAAGCTGAAACTTTTCCACACCAAAGTTACACAACGGTGGTGCTACTCACCAGAAGGCAAAAACCCCAGTAAAAAGGCTTCTCCCGTTTGGGAAATCCTAAGGAATTTACACGCACAACAGGACCGTAAGAACAGCGATGGGGGCAAATTTAGGTGGGCCGTTTGCGCAGAACCGCGTTTGGCTTTGCCATGCTGGGTGTTAAGTTGTGAGAACAGACATCAGAGGTTGCAAGGACTTCCGGGGTGGTAGACCACTGGCGGTCATAGCTCTCTCCCCCATATAATGAAATCTGAGTAAATCCCTGAGTAAACCTCAAGAATGTGGAGTTGGTGCTTTGAATTTGCCAGACGGTTCTGGACAGAAGTGGGTCCGTTGCGTTATTAACAGTTATGTTCTTTGACGCAACGCAAGTGTAATGGTGACCGTCCGGTTGGCTTACAACACGGAGCAGGAGATGCAGCTTTGGGCCAGCAGAACCGAAAATATTTTTAAGTACAACGCTCTGCAAGGCTGGTGGTCTCCCCGTGGCGGTTTGACACATGCGCACGGGTTGAGGTGCGGTGCTGGTGTGTGACGGCCCTCTCTCCACTTACCTGAAATGTTTACTCACCTGCACAGCCCAGTTATAGGAGAGGTGCTCCCAAGTGGCCAGGAGGGGCAGGGAAAGGGATGTAGAAGGGGAACCCTTAAGCAGGCAGCGATTCCCCACCGGTCATGAAGATGCCGGAGCCAAGTTCTGGCACCCAACTTTGGAAGGGGTCAAGGCCCGATTCTAATTGATGACTGTGGAACAGGGCAGGGGAGAAGGGGGCAGGGGATTGAAGGAAACAGGAGGGCCCTGGAAACACCTCCCCACTGATGCACAGCCTTGTCCGTCCTCGGGGTGCCCCTCCTACACCCGCTTCCAGAGAGCTATACAGGCGCCTGCGTGTGCTAACAAGACCATCAGGAGAAAAAAGTCTTGCACTTGAGATGAACCCGTCAGGTCAATCAGTTTATAGTTGCTGCTCCGGCCCGGAGTCAGCACAGCACTTGCTCTCCAGTCTTCGAGAAGCAGAAACTGCCTCTCCTGGACAGAGCGTAGGGGCTGCCCGAGAGCTGCGTTTGCAGAACAAGGTTGGAAGCGAGGAGCCCATGCCTGGGCGGATGATGTCTCCAGAGGTAGGTAGAAGGGCTCCTTTGGCCACTGTGTGACTGTGCCTGTCTTAGGTTGTTCCTCCCGCAAGGAATCTTACCCGTCATTGGCTAACCAGCCGTCTGCATGGGCCAAAATGCACCAGGAGCGCTTCGGATGATGGCAGCTCGGACTTGACCCCAGCATCAAACGTTTCACAGGCCCCGGCGTCACATGGCAGGGGGGGCCGTGAGAGTAACGGAAAGGCAGGGCCACGGCAGGGTGGCTCGGCACAGCGGCTCAAAACAGGGAAGGGGGTGCACAGAGGGGGAGTGAGAAGGACAGGCAAGGCTGCGCATCCTAAGGCCCTGGAGTTTGGGATGCGGAGAAAAACGGGGCGAGGTGTGCACTGGCGAAAGACTGAAACAAAAGGGTGGGGTTGGGGTCTCTGGAGGTAAGGCAAGAAGCAGGAAAATGGCGGCAGGGAGATAATCTGAAACGCAAACTTGAGCTGTTGCAATTCATGTCGGGGTTTTTGGGATGGGCGGGGAGAGGGTGGGTCTGGGCAGCACTCCAAACCAGCTGAAATAAAATCATGGTCACAAACATCACAATCAGATTCCAGAAACACAGACGTCTGGGAAGACCTGGCACCGGCGGCCACAGAAGGTGCTAGAAGAGGACAATGGAAAAAGCAAGCACCACAAGGTGGGAACTGCCGCTCTGAAAGAGCTGGCGCCTCTTCAGTGTCCACTGGGTAAATGGGGCCAGTGGGGTGGGGAGCCCTGCAAATCAGGAAGGATGGCCTCATGGCGGCCGCTTACCTAATATAGGTGGACTGGTCCCGGAAATTGTCGCACAACGGGTTGCTGTCTAGCCATAGCTCCTCCAGCTTCAAGCCTTTCAACCTGTCCAGGTCACGTTCCGACTTCAGCTGGGAGGTGTTGGGGGAGGAAAAAAAAGCTGAGCAAATGTGGAAGAGAGAGAGGGGACTTCCAAAGCAGGGTGTGGAGAGAGCCTTGGGGGTATCTAGCCATACCAGGTTGCAGGACAAATTGAGGATCTTCAGACTGGGAGCCTTTTCGGGCAGCTCAACCAGGTCGTCCAGCCGGTAGAGCTTGTTATCGCTTAGGTTCAGAGAAAGAAGCTGAAAAAGGCAAGGGGGAGACATGAGGAAGGGTCACAGAGCATGCGCAGAGCAGGTACCGAAAGGAGGCTAGAGCAACATTTGGGCCAAACACTTGCCATGTCCAGCCTCCACTGCGCAGTATGTCCAGTTACTGATCATTCCTAGAAACCCACCCAGGCAGGTTTGAGTGTGACCCCAAAGTTCCCAAGATGAATATGGATGCAGCCATTAGAGTTGGGATATACAGAAGGCTTGCCCCATATCCTCCCCCTTGCTGCAGGGACGACTTTCTCCCTTACTAATGACTCGTGATCTCTCCCCTTTGCCAAACCATGCCTCTTCTGAAACCGTACCGCTGTGCCAAAAATCCTATGGTTGGGGGACAGCCGTACCCCCAAATCCTATGGTTGGGGGACAGCCACAAAAGCTGGTGTGGCAATTTGCCCACTCGGGTAAATAAAGGGTCCTAGAGTTGTACAAGATGCTTGCTACTGGATTTTGAATGATGGAAGATCTCCTGGAGGGGGCCAACCCTGATCACAACTTGCTAGCCTGGAATGAAGTTTTGGAGGTGGGAGAGTCCACCAAGTCGAGGGAGGGGAAGGTGATGGCTGACCTCGGGAATGTTCTCCTGGATGATGCGCAAGACGGCCTGCATGCAACTTCGGCGGCTCAACACCACTTGAATGTTCTGCGCCACCAGATCTGAGTTAAAAAAACACATACCCATTGATGAGATCTCCAGAAAAACCTGCCCATCCTCAACCTTAGCAGTGACAACATTTTAATTCTCTGCTGTTAGAGGAGCTCAAATTCTGAGGATCTGAATCCTACTTCTACAACCAGAGGACTACCCCCTTCTCTTTTCCAACTGAAGAAACACAAGGTGGTTAACCACAGAAACACACAGTACAACTACGCCAAAGGTAGGCCGGCCAGTGGGAGGGTCTCCTCCATTCAAGCTGGACGTCTGGAGACCCAAGAGGAAAGGTGGTGCATGGGCCAGGGAACCAAACAGAGAACTCCATCAGTTTCCCTAGGAGTTGCTTGCTTCCCTGGTTTTGGGAAGGGGAAAGGTTGGAGAGAATTGAGGGGTGACCTACCAGGATCTGTGCGGATGCTCTTCAGGTCCAACGCCTGCTGGGCGCCATCAAACCTCTTGCTCATGCAAAGCTGAAAATTGAAAGACAGAGGGATCCATCAGGTGGGATCTATCCAATCTCAGGTAGAACGTGGCAGGTGTGCCAAACAAGAGAGGCCCCCTGATCCTCTGAAGGTTTGGCACCAGTGGTCTCCCCATTTCCTGTCAGTTTAGGTAGGAGGCATCCTCTTGTGATTGCCTCTTGAAGGCATCCTCTTGTAGCATGGCTACAATCCAGAGTAGCTACAGGACCTTTTACACCGACGTATTTATGGTGCCACCTATGGGCAATGCATAGAGCAATCCAGAGTAAGTCTTACGTCTTCACGTAGTTACTCTGGATTGTAGGGACAATTGTATACGTTGTGGCTATTAGCCATTAATTTTTTTTTTATTTTCTCGGTGAACTTGTTGGTTGAAAAGCATTATATAAATACTATAGATATAAGTTCGTGATTGATCAGCTCCTACGACGCGCCACCCACCTTTAGCTGTTCGGTGTCCTCTGGTTTCAGTTCTCGTATGACACTTGGGGGTGGAGAGCACATGTTCAGGATTAACGGCACCTGCAACGAAGACCGGTTTGAGGTCGGGACAAGATCCGTCAAGATAGTACAGGATGTCTTGTGCAGAAACATAGCTAGCCGGGTTGCCCATAAGTCCTTGATATGGGGCTTTTTCGTGACCGGTGCCCATCGCCACCCCACAGTCAAACCCAAGCAAACCTTATAGCCGTCTGGAGCAACAATCCTCCGGGACAATTGCTTGAGAGAACTGACCACGACGGGGTCTTCGACAAAAAACATCAGTCGATTACTGGCGTAATGAACCTGAAAAGGGGGGATGGAGGAAAGAAAACCAGTGATGGGAGGTAATATAAAACCAGTAATATAATAAATTATATTATATTATTATTATTTTATCGTATTATTTGTTTATTATTTATTTATAATAATTATATAATTATACAATATATATTATATATTATTATATAAATTATAAATATAATAAAAACCAGTAATAAAATAAATTAATATATTAATTTAATACGGCTTAAGCAATGCTAAGAACAGAGGCATAGAAGGGATGCTACTATGGCTACAATCCAGAGTAACTACAGGACTTTTTACACCGATGTAGTTACGGTGCTACCTATGAGAAACCTATGGGAAACGCATAGAGCAATCCAGAGTAAGAGCACAATCCTAACTATGTCTACTCAAAAGAAAGCCCCATTGTGTTCAATAGTCTTACTCCTAGGAAAGTGTCTTTAGGATTGCAGCCTAAGTGCCTCTTACGTCTTCCCGTAGTTACTCTGGATTGTAGGGTATGTCTCTAAATAAAATCTCAAGCTGGCCTTCTAGTGCTGATGGGATGAAAACCTTATTGATACTTCCCCCCACTATGACACTTCCCCCTCCCATTGATACTCCCCCCCACTATGAATACCTGTCCATCCCACCCCCTCCCATCCCTCCCCCTACCCAGTTTTAAACTGATGGGAACATTTTCATGTGAACGATCAAACCAATGGAGCCATTCTCTGGATTAAAAATAGGCAGGCGCTTGCAGGGAAGCGCAGTTGAAGCCTCCAGGTTCCCCAACCCTGTAAAGGACGGCTGGGGATGGAGCTATGCTTTCCAAGGCTGAAATCCTTCCTGGGGGTACGACCCATTGAACACAATGGGGCTTACTTTTGAGTAGACATGGGTAGGACTGTGCCCTAAGTAAACCTGAAGCTCCTGGCTGTGCGCAGCAAGCAAAGTGCTTGGATAATGGAGGGGGGACCTCAGTGAAATCAAGGCTGCTCCGATTCCCTCACATGCTGGGCTCTTATATTGGAGAATGGCAACAAAATGCTCCCACCCTTGACAAGGAATGCTGCCCATGCCTCTTACCTCCACAGGGTTGACAGGGACACTGCACATGTTCTGAATGGCGCTCATCAGCCAGGCCTTATCGTATTTTCTTCCGTAGGGAATCTGAAAAGGAGAGATGCAGACCCGTATTAAGGTTTCAACCACAGCTTTTAACATGGGGCGTTCAGCGCCCCAGGGCCATTGGGGAAGCTTCTTAATACAACTTAATACAAGCAAGAAACTGGGCTGGAGTTGGCCATGGGGACTGATATGGGTGGTTTGCCAACAGTCCCATCTGGGGTGACAGAGGGGCTCCAAATGAGTCTCCATGTCAAGACACTTATTTCTGCATCTCCTTAATGTCTTTACCTGAAACTAGAACAGGGATGTCCAAATCCTGGGGGTCAGATGCGCCCTGTGGTGTGCTTCCACATGGCCCATGGCAAGTTGAGACGTGGCCCACGGCAAGCCCCCTCTATCTGGTGTGTGGGCAACTGATTTAGAATAACCGACCACAGCAAAATCAATGTGTGTCAAACCCTATAGCCTAACATTTTCGTATTGTTTATATGCCGTTTTTCAGTAACCTCCATTGACTTAATGGGCTTACTTCTGAGTAGACATGGATAGGACTGGGGCTTACCCTGTCTGGAGAGGCTGCTGGTGCTTGCGTACTTTCGGCCAGCCAGGCAGCCATTTTTAAAAGTATTAGACTGCGCATGTGCGTGCAGCCTCTCTTTCGGAAGCAAAACTTCCTATGGTGCCACCTGGTGTGGGCATAGCAAATGCTCCTGGGACCTCGCTGTGTGCGTCTCCACTCTCACTCTTGTTGGAGGCTAGATCTGGCGAGGGTGGAGGCGCATGTGCGGTGAGGTCCCAGGAGTGGATACTCCACCCACACCAGCTTCCTTCCGAAAGAGAAGCTGCGTGCACATGCGCAGTATAATATGTCTGAAAATGGCTGCCCAGAATGCCGAAACTAAGCCACGCACCCTCCATCTCCCCAGATGGCCGGACATTTGCTTGTTGGACTGGATGGTCTGGTCCAATAAGCAAAAGCTGGACATGTCCGGCCGTTTCTGGTCGTCTGGAAACCCTGTCCTGCTGGATCAGGTCCACGGCCCACTTAGCCTATAACTCACAGAGGTCCACGAGATGCCTCAGGGAGCAATAATAATCCAAAGAGAAGGCAGTGTTTCAACTCCACTTACTGTTTTGCAATTTCTTGTCCTCTCCAAAGTAACAGCAGTCATTATGTTGCCCAGTTACTCTCCCCACCCCTCAGAACCAACCCCCCCTCTTCCCAAAGTGTTCATTGGGACTGTTGTCCTTATACCCATATAATTATACATCCTTATACAACGAAACTCAATGACCCAGTGTCTTTCTCTTGCATGTCAGCAGGTTGCAATGAACAATGGAGGCCTGACACCAGGCAAGATCTGGCTGATAGGGAATACAAACTTCAGGCCAGCCTTATGCCTTAGCTCTTCGCCATGTATGCCCTTCTACTCCTTGTTTCCTCACATGCCCTACTATTGACCCACTAGGTCTTGGGAGGTCTTGCCTGCCCCCTTCTTTACAATCTCTACAGCACAACAAATGACAAGTGGCGACTCTTTGGAGCAGAGCAGAATCTGACAGCCGTTCCTGGGAAGAGGACGTCTCCCCCAATGGTTCTTCCTGGCCCCCCGCCTCCGGGTTGACTCACCGTGACTTTGAACCAATTTTTCTTGGCAGCGTTGGTGAGGGAGACACCTCGCTCGGGAACGCCAAGGTTCCGTCTCACAGTGACGTTCATGTTGCTCAGGTTTCCCCGATCCCGATCTCGGTTTGGCCGCGGACCGTAGGGGGTGCTGCGGAGTAGGAAAACAAACATTTTATGGGGTGGGACAGCAGAGCAGATGAGTGTATCAATTAGGACCTGAGTTATATGAACGTAAGATCTCTGATGAATGAGGCCAGAGACCATACAGTCCAACTTAGAGCACAATCCTAACCGTGTCTACACAAAAGTAAGCCCCATTATGTTCAATGGGTCTTACTCACAGGAAAGTGTCTTTAGGATTGCAGCCTTAGGGACTTGCAAAAGATGGAACCTTTTACACCGACGTAGTTACAGTGCTACTTATGGGAAATGCATAGAGCAATCCTCTTACATTTTCCCGTACTTACTCTGGATTGTAGGGTTACTGTATCTCACAGTGGCCTGCATCAGAGAATACATAAACCAACAATCTCTGGTATTAGCCAACAACATCTGGTCTTTGGTTGTATGTTTTGGTTTTATAGGTTCGAAAAATTTGATTAAAGCCTCTCAAGCCTACGTGGCCATAAAGATATTGATGCTTCCCTACAGCTGGTTGTTTAACCCTTGATGCACAGTCTCTGTCAGTTTTATGACCAAGCAAAAATTAGGTTTGGACCTATAGGTTGGGCCATAAACCTATGGCTTTATACTGTAATAACGACGACATCAGCATCAAGTCTTGGACTCCTCTGAAAGCATCCAAACTGATGATTAACCTGCTTGCCAGATAAATGAGGACCATTTTCCCAAACGGTAAAAACATCTAATTATCTGCGTCCTGTGTTGCTACATCTTAATTACCGCCGTGGATTCTTCACCCAGTTAAACGCTGCGCTCGGGAAATGAGTCACGGCACTCCAATTCCCCATCCTCGCAGCATCCAAACTAGACATCGTAGCTGGAGCCTAACCTGGTCGGACAGGATACGCCCCACCCTGCATGTTTTCCAACCTGTTGGGCGGCAGAGCCTAAGGCTGCAATCCTAAAGATACTTTCTTGGGAGTTAGACCCATTGAACACAATGGGGCTTACTTTTGAGTAGACATGGTTAGGATTGTGCTCTGAAAACTAGAGCACTGAACAGCAAGGGAGACACAAACAACCTTCTCTTTCTCGGAAAACCAATTCTTTGACCACTTTCGCTTCCTCCCTGGAATCGAAAACCTTTTGGGTCTGATACGAGGAAGGCCATCGCCTCCTTGTAAAACAGGAGGTGATGTTTCTGATCTTCATCTACTACTGCTCCTAACTACTAACATCCTAATTTACTAGTCCTCGTCCTGGTTGAACATAAGATGCTGGAATTAACCTGTAAATGACTGTGGTAAGGTACCTAAAGCACTACGTCCTTCAGCCTGGGTAAGAAGAGTCCTGCCTTCTGTGGATCCTCCAACAACTGAAGGGAGGACTCTGCTGTGGCAACCAATTTCTGGAATACCCCCCCCCCAAACTTCCCTGTCTTCACCCTTTTGACACCACTCTATATCCTTTTAATTTGTTGACACCACTCTATATCCAGTGGTCCTCAACCCTTTTTGTCCCAAGGACCAGCCCAGGGGTGGGGGGAGTCCTGCCTTTGGCGTCCTGGAGGGAGGGCTTCCCCACCTAGAGCTGCCTCCAGCTGTAAATCCCATTATAATAAATTGAGCTATTGCTGGGTTACTGTGGATAGAATTGCAGGTGAGAACCAATATCTCAATGCATGTCTACTCAGAGCAGGGATTTTCAACCTTTTTTCAGTGCAGGATGCGTTGAAAATGCACAAAGCCATCCTAGTCACTCTCACTGGAGAGTAAGCCCCATTGAATATAATGGGACTTATTTCTGGCATTGGATTAGACTCCGAGGATGCAATCTTATACGTGCTTTCCTGGGAGTAAGCTTCACGGGCTACAAAGGGACTTATTACTAAGTAGACAGGCACAGGATTGGTCTCTGAGGCTGCAATCCTATACGCACTTTCCTGGGAGTAAGCTCCACGGACTACAAAGGGACTTATTACTAAGTAGACAGGCATAGGATTGGTCTCTGAGGGTGCAATTAGAGGAGACCTCTTGTGGACTGGTCAGGGAGCTGCCAAGGACCTCCAGTGAGAAACCCTAGTTTAGGCTTTTTGAACACTTGTATCTGGATTTTAATGTTTTAAGATTATGATTTATTGTGCCCACCCTACAAATATTTATTACTTACTAGCGAGGTCGCAGCAAGTCGTGAGGGTCGCTCATGAGCACGTCGCCATCCTCCTCGTCTAGCCGGCCACGAGGACTGGGGCCTGCATTGCCCCAGTTCCGTTGGTGGTTCATTTCACTATACATCTTCCCCCGAAATGGACCCCGGCCTTTTTTCTTCCGTCCTTGGAAGCCTCTGTTGCCTCCGCCTCCGCCGCCACCACCACCGCCTCCTCCTCCTCCCACACGGTCATCATGTTCTACACAAGAGTAACAAATGGAAAGATCAGCGGATGTAATAAATGCCCCATTAGCAGACTAACCAATATAGATAGATAGAGAGAGAGAGAGAGTGAATTTGGTTAGGCAAAGGATCCTAGAATATAGCAGCGTTCAGAGAAAAAAGCCCCAACTGTACAAGCACCTCTCACTTTGATTGTTCCGCTCTTTCCCATCTACTCAGCACCCTTTCATTCAACACATGCTTCACTCTTTCAACCTCTCTCTGCTGATCTAATTATCATCCGATTTGCATGTGACATGGTGATCAAACTGTTTTTCGCATCTCCTTATCACTTTCTTCTGTAATTAATTATTATTCAGATACCTAAATTCATTGCCCACACATGCCTTTGTTCATTTTACTGTAATTTATTGTGTTATTTTCCTATGTGTTAATAAATATAAATTTATATTTCTATAAATAATAAATATTTATATAACAAATAAATTTATATAAATATAAATATTTATAATAAACAAATACTAAATGTGTTATTTAGGCTTTTACAAGGGATAGTTCCATCTTTTTTGGTGTCCATTTTGCATTTGCAAACTGAAAAAGATGGAGCTCCACTTTTCAACGGCTTTAACCTTCAGACGGTGCTCCAGACCCGAACCTGTCCAATAAATGTGGGGTGACTGTATTTGGCAACACTGCAGGAGAGGCTGAAGTATGCTCTCCGTAGACATCTTCTTAATTATCTGTTACTCAATGAGATGCTCCTGCTTTGAACTCAGACGGTCTTAAGTCTTGGGTACTCCTAGCATAAGGTTGCCAAATTCTCTTCCACAAAATCGGGACAGGACAGTATGGGCAAAATCCAGAGTAACAACGGAGAGTCCTTGCTCTGGTGTAAGAACAACTTACTCTGGATTGCAGTATGAATTTCCCAAAAGTTTTCATTAGGTGGTGCAGTAACTACAGGTGCACGTAAAGTCTCTTATGTGTCCCATTGTTACTCTGGATTTGGGGGTAAGTCACACTTACCAATATATGAACACAATCCCCCAAAATTGGGACATATGGCAACCCTGTCCTAGAAGAACACAGAAGGTCCTAGCAGCATCTCCAAGGGGGACGACGAGAAGAGACCCTTGGCCAAAACCAAGATTTGGAATAGTGGGCCAGGGACTAGGGGCATGTTCAATAGTAAGCATCTTCTGACATTCATTCCTCTTCCCCAATAAACTTAACCTCTCTCTCTCTCTCTATATATATACACACACACACACACACACATACACACACAGAATACATAAAACAAATTTCAATACATGAGACTAATTTCATTATTTGAGGAAGGAGTGATCCTCAGATAAAGTCTCATGTATTAAAATTACTCTGTATTCTTCAAATTAATGAAATTTTTGGGTTTTTTTTTTTACAAAATAGGTTTTACCTACACAGAGAGAGAGAGAGAGAGAGAGAGAGAGAGAGAGAGAGAGAGAGAGAGAGAGAGAGAGAGAGAGAGAAGTGGACAGTTCAGCTTAATGAAAGAGCCACAGAGAATAAACCTCAAATGTTTGAGAAATGCAATATTTAATAATATATTGAGTGGCCGTAACATTAAACACTTCTCAATCCAGTTGACTCTCAGTTTATATTTATATAATTAAAAAAGGAAAACAAGAAATTCTTAAGATAAATTACTTGTATATAAACACTTATTTTTCTAAAAAATTCTTATTTTTTTAAATAATTATATACAGTAGCTATATACAGTACTATATATACTATATACAGTAGTTAACCAATAACTTTGGTTAATTCCAAAGTTAACCACATCTCTATATTGACCACCTTTTCTGTAATAAAAACTCTAAAAATATAAGTTATTGCATATTTTTGGGTATGTTGACCACCTCCTTACATTGAGCAATTTCCTCCAGTCCTTTAGGTGATCAACTTAAAGATGTTCTACTGTAAATATAAACTGAGTCTCCACCGGATTGAAAAGATTTATAAATATAAAAGTTTATAAATATAAATGGAGAGTCCACTGGATTTATAGACAATAAATTCTTATTCTTAAGAATTTTGGATTTTTCTTTAATGATTTAAATAGAATGATTTAAACAGGTTTAAATAGAAATTATATTTAAAAATAAAATGCCCATTCATATAAGTCTCCTATAGGTATATGGTGCCCCTGGGTCATGGGGAACCTTTGGGAAGGAGGGATGTGGGACAGCCTGGGGGTGCCCCCCAAAACTGACACCACTGCTGCGTGAGAAGCCCAATAAGGCTACAATCCTAAAGGCACTTTCCTGGGAGTAAGACCCATTGAACACAATGGGGCTTACTTTTGAGTAGACTTTAGGACTGTGCTGAAAGAGAAAGGAAAGGAACTATAGGCAGAAAATTGCCTTAACCAGTTACCAAGCCACAGTTGCCTCTCCCTTCACCCAAACCCTTCCTGCACCCTCACTGCAAAGGATTCCCCAGGAGCCAGACCCCCATGTCCCACTTCCTCTAAGGAGAGAAAGGTTCATAAGCACCCCCTCTTCCCATCTCCCCCCAGGTTCCAGCTGGTGCCTGACTGCCCCATAGGCCCCCCAAGGGGCTGGTGAGGGGGGGCCTGACTGCCCCATAGGCCCCCCAAGGGGCTGGTGAGGGGGGGCCTGACTGCCCCATAGGCCCCCCAAGGGGCTGGTGAGGGGGGGCCTGACTGCCCCATAGGCCCCCCAAGGGGCTGGTGAGGGGGGTCCTGGCTGCCCCATAGGCCCCCGAAGGGGCTAGTGAGGGGGACCTGGCTGCCCCATAGGCCCCCCCAAGGGGCTGGTGAGGGGGGGCCTGGCTGCCCCATAGGCCCCCGAAGGGGCTAGTGAGGGGGGCCTGGCTGCCCCATAGGCCCTCCCAGGAGGCTGGTGAGGGGGGGGCCTGGCTGCCCCATAGGCCCCCGAAGGGGCTAGTGAGGGGGGGCCTGGCTGCCCCATAGGCCCTCCCAAGGGGCTGGTGAGGGGGGGCCTGGCTGCCCCATAGGCCCTCCCAAGGGGCTGGTGAGGGGGGGCCTGGCTGCCCCATAGGCCCCCGAAGGGGCTAGTGAGGGGGGGCCTGGCTGCCCCATAGGCCCCCGAAGGGGCTAGTGAGGGGGGGCCTGGCTGCCCCATAGGCCCTCCCAGGGGGCTGGTGAGGGGGGGGCTGGTGAGGGGGGGCCTGGCTGCCCCATAGCGTGCCTCCCCCTCCCCCACAGCCCTCTCCCCCCACAGTCCCCTCCCTGTGGTTGCCTAGCAGCTCCCTCCCCGGCCCTCCAGCCCTCACCGCTGTAGCCTCCTTTCCCCGCGTCGGCCATGAGAGCTGCCGAGAGAGCGAGACTCCGAGGCCGCCTCAGCCTCAGATCAGCCCCGCTACTCACTGCGCATGTACGACACAATCCTCCTGCCAGGCCCCTCCATCGCTGCTCAGTGCGCATGCGCGGGACGCCTGCCCAACCGCCGCCCTCGCCGGAAGACGCCCCGCACCATAGAGAGCGCAAAGCCTAGAGCGCGCGGCACGCACGACGCCTAGAGCCCGGCACGACGCCCGCGCCGCCATTTTGAAGAAGGGAAGGACTCTCTAGCCCCGCCCTGCCTCTCTATGGTGCAGAACCCTTTAGCTGCTGCTGGCTTTTCAGGGGGAGGCTCAGGAGGGACTAATTAATTAATTAAGACTGATACATAATTCATTAATAATTAATGGATTTATTCATAACTATTCATTCATATTAATTTCTTGTAATTATGTTGATTAGTAATTATTAATTATTTTTAATTAATAAATTGTATATTAAATTAATAGTTAATTCACAGTACTTAAATTACTGATTAACAACAACAACAATAATAATAATAATAATACCTTTATTACGTGCAATAATACCTTTTGACCAGCACAAGATTATCAATAAATTAAGTGTTAATTAGTAGTTATTAAGTATGATTATTAGGAAGTTAAGTGTTAATTATTAGTTATTAAGTATGACTATTAAGAAATTAAGTGTTAATTAGTAGTAATTGTAAAGAAATTAAGTGTTAATTACTAATTATTAAGAATGATTATTAATAAATTGTTAATTAGTAGTTAATTATGATTATCAATAAATTAAGTGTTAGTAGTTATTAAGTATGATTATTCAGAAATTAAGTGTTAATTAGTAGTAAGTGATGACTATTAAGAAATTAAGTGTTAATTAGTAATTATTAAGTATGATTATTAATAAATTAATTAGTAGTTAAGTATGATTAATAAATTAAGTGTAAATTAGTAGTTAAATATGATTATTAAGAAATTAAGTGTTAATTAGTAGTTATTAAGAATGATTATTAATAAATTATGTGTAGTATTTATTAACTATTAACTGTAAATAGTAACATAATTAGTAACATATAAGTAACATTAGTAATGTTGAATAGAAAATTCATAGTAGTTAAAACTATTACTGGCTTACTTCTGCTACTACTAATTTACTATTTACTGAAAACTACTACTGATGTACAATTCATTAATAAGTAATTAATTATAATTAAATGTTATGTATTAGTAGTTAATATATAAAAAATATTATTCAGAATTATGTATTATGTTATTTATGTTGTCAGCCGCCTAGAGTCAGTTTAACTGAGAAAGGCAGTGTAGAAATCCCATAAATAATAATAATTATTAGTAGTAGTTAATTTAATTACTACTATTTATTAATACTAATAGCACAATACTAACCACCTCCACTCAAAAGTAAGCCCCAATGTGTTCAATGGTTCCTACTCCCAGGAAAGTGTCTTCAGGATTGCAGCCTTAATTTATTATCATACATTAATAAACAATGTATTTATAGTATTTTATTAATGGTAGTAATTAGTAGCTACTAGTATTAATTAATTACAATTTCTTAGTAACTTTTTGGTAACTTATCAACCATTTCTACTATTAATATTATTTAAATATTAAATTCGTAGTAATCAATACATAATTATCACACATACCTTATGCATTAATAAATTATTTGTGTGATTAATTTGTGCTTAATAAAGCCATAAGTTGTAATTTAATAATTTAATGAATCAGGGCTCTTAAGAGTCGACACACTTAAGGTTAATAAACATGGGTTGCAATCCTAAAGACACTTTCCTGGGAGTAAGACCCATTGAACACAATGGGGCTTACTTCTGAGTAGACGTGGTTAGGATTGTGCTGTCAGCCTTGTTTAGACCCAGGTCACAGGGAGCACCTCCTTTGCTAAAGGAAAAAAAAAAACAATTATTATCCTAAATAACACAGGTCCAACTACTACTCCCTATTATAGGATTTTATGGAAATCCTGAGCATGTGCAGAGTACAATTATATCAATTACCCCTTTGTAGCTTCCGTCCATTTAAAACTCTGGGGATGAGCCCTGCAGTCCTAAAGCTACATCCTCATTTTTAACTTCCCATAATTGCTGGCTTTGGGGTTTTTGCTCAACCCTTTTAAGGAACGAAGAGTACAATCCTAAACATGTCTACTCAGAAGTAAATCCCATTGTATTTTATGAGATTATGAGCACAAGCCTAACCATGTCTACTCAAAAGTAAGCTCCATTGTGTTCACCGGGCCTTACTCCCAGGAAAGTGTCTATAGGATTGCAGCCTATGTGATCACTAACCATGTCTACTCAAAAGTAAATTCCATTGTGTTTAATGGATCTTACGCCCAGGAATGTGTCTTTAGGATTGCAGCCTATGTGTAAGAGTGCAATCCTAACCATCTCTACTCAAAAGTAAGCCCCATTGTGTTTAATGGATCTTACGCCCAGGAATGTGTCTTTAGGATTGCAGCCTATGTGTTAAGAGTGCAATCCTAACCATCTCTACTCAAAAGTAAGCTCCATTGTGTTCAGTGGGTCTTACGCCCAGGAATGTGTCTTTAGGATTGCAGCCTATGTGTAACAGTGCAATCCTAACAATTTCTACTCAAAAGTAAGCCCCATTGTGTTCAATGGGTCTTACGCCCAGGAATGTGTCTTTAGGATTGCAGCCTATGTGTAAGAGTGCAATCCTAACAATCTCTACTCAAAAGTAAGCCCCATTGTGTTCAATATGTCTTATGCCCAGGATTGTGTCTTTAGGATTGCAGCCTATGTGTAAGAGTGCAAACCTAACCATCTCTACTCAAAAGTAAGCTC
Organism: Cryptoblepharus egeriae; assembly: GCA_030015325.1. Lineage (NCBI taxonomy): Eukaryota > Metazoa > Chordata > Lepidosauria > Squamata > Scincidae > Cryptoblepharus > Cryptoblepharus egeriae. The sequence goes on along the minus strand of JAREYC010000018.1, from coordinate 4,443,856 downwards.
CGTTGTGTTCAATGGGTCTTACGCCCAGGAATGTGTCTTTAGGATTGCAGCCTATGTGTAAGAGTGCAATCCTAACCATCTCTACTCAAAAGTAAGCCCCATTGTGTTCAATGTGTCTTACCCCCAGGATTGTTTCTTTAGGATTGCAGCCTATGTGTAAGAGTGCAATCCTAACAATCTCTACGCAAAAGTAAGCCCTATTTTGTTCAATGTGTCTTACACCCAGGATTGTTTCTTTAGGATTGCAGCCTATGTGTAAGAGTGTCTACTGAGTGTCTTTTATGTCTACTCAAAAGTAAGCTCCATTGTGTTCAACGGGTCTTACTCCCGGGAATGTGTGTTTAGGATTGCAGCCTATTTGTAAGAATGCCATCCTAACCATGTCTACTCAAAAGTAAGCTCCTCTGTGTTCAATGGGTCTCACACCCAGGAATACATCTTTATGGCTGCAATCCTAAAGACACATTCCTGGGAGTAAGATCCATTGAACACAACGGAGTAAAGCCCATTGAATACAATGGAGTGTTCAATAACACAATGGAGCTTCCTTTTGCGTAGACATGGTTAGGATTGTGCTCTTACTCTCAGGAAAGCGTGTATAGGATTGCAACCAAAATAGCACAGGCATCTTCCAACCCCAGGGCCAGATCCAAGACCTATAACTGGGAAGTTCATAATGCAATATAGGAGAAAACAGAAGATTCATGTTTCTTTTTAAATTAATATTTTTAATAGCTTTTCAATCGGAGGCCGAGCGTCTGGGGTGCCCCCCTTTGGATCCGGGATCAGGATACGACCACTGCCCCACTTCCTACCCCAGTTGAAACAGGGGGCCGACGGTTGACGTTTAACACGACTAAGGGAAAAGGGTCTTGGGAAAGGAAGAGGGGTGGTGGTACCTTCGTGGTAGTACCCTGGGTGGTGGTACCCTCAGGAAGGGGTGTCAGCACAGCCACCATAACCAGGCCAAAGTGGGGCGGGGGGCAGAAATGGCCATGGCATAGGCTATTAAAAGAAAACCGAAGGATTACAGTTTAGTTATATTTATAGAAACGGGTTAGAAAGTTAGCAGTTGGGGGGCTAGAGGAATATTTTCTAGGGGCAGGGCAAAACACCGTTTATAGGTCTACGTTTCTGGATCGCGCACGCAGCACTGGCGTGATTGGCGGCAAGTGGTATCGGGAGTTTACCTCCCCACACCTCTAGCATCGGGAAGGCAGGCGGGGATTGATAGGGGAACAGAGCTTTGCTAACCTGCGGTGCTTGGGTACGTCTGTCGAGAGTAGGGGAGGGACGATGCGCTGCCGGGATCGGCTTTGAGCACGTTTCATGCGCGGAGAAAGGCTCGATCCCGCAGCGGGGAGAGATTTAAATAAACTCCGAACGAGATCGAAACCCACGCAGGCACACGAGCCTCCGAGGACGGCAAAAAAGGCACAAGCGAGGGTTCCCCGAAACACGGCAAGGGGAAGGTGGGTGCTGAAGGTTGAAACTTCCCCCACGTTCTCATAGTTAGCACTACTCGAGTCCCAATAAAAGGATAATTAAGGATTGGGGGGAAAGATGGGCGATGCTGGTCCCTGTACATATGCACCCCCCCTTGCTGGATTGTACCCCATTTGGGGAAGGGTTGGGGCTAAGCCCTTCACAGCTAGTCCAGATGCTATTGCACTCCATTCAGAGAAGCCCCGCTCCGGGCCGTGAGCCACAGCACTGTCACGTTGGGTGGGGACAAGCCCCTTTGGCGCCAGGCACAAGGTGGAGGAGCTCTGCCCCACACTGGCTACGGAGAGAGCGGAAGAGTCCAGTGTCCGATGTGGCTCTGGTAGAGGAGAGAAGGAAACGGGAGGGTGGGTGGGCGCTTAGGGCGCCTCCACCATCAGGCCAGGAACACCACGAAGATGATGAAGAAGACGATGAGGATGAGGAAGATCTTCACCATCAGCCAGCGGTTGGAGGTGACGGACTGGAAGTACTTCAGGATCTCCGTGTGCGCGGCGACGACGTTCAGCTGGGCGTCTTCCACGTTGGCGTCGATTCTGGGGATCAGGAAAAAAAGTCAGGCCCAGGCTGCATGGGAGAAGGAAAGGCCTAAGGAGCTAAGGGGAGGCCAGGTTGATACGGTACTTAAAGTACTCTACACATGCTCAGAGGAGAATATTTCCAGGGGCCTCCAGCCTGGTCTGATAGAGACAACCTACTCTATTAGCAATTGATTCTTTGTAAACCGCTTTGTGAACTTTGAGTTGAATACTAAATACTGCAGACAGACAGACAGACGTGATAATCTTGATCCCACTAACCCACCTTCTGCAAGAAAGACAGAGGAAAGAGGGCTGCCGGCTCTTGAAACCGTACCTCTGAATGGTCTCCTCCTGCTCCTTGACCATGTGCGCCAGCTGCTGGAAGATGGAGCCCAGTTCCACAATGGTCGATTCAATGTTCTGCATGGTGTCTGCCCGACTCTGAATGTACGTGTCCTGCAAGGAGGGAAGGGGAATTCCAAGGCTATATACAGTGGTGCAGTTGGGAAATGGGTACTAAAGAGAAGTACTCCAGAAGAGGCCCTATCTTCCCCCATTTTCTGTTTAACCATGTGTGGGGTTGGACTAGATGACCTTTTGGGTCCCTTCCAACTGTAGAATAGGCCCTATTTGACCATGTGCGTCACGTGTGGGGTTGGACTAGATGACCTCTTGGGTCCCTGCCAACTCTATGATTGTAAGATCTCCTTGCCCCCCAAGGTAAGGTTCACATCATTGCAGGACCCAAACTATCAAGACTTGACCCACATTCCTGTTTCTAGGACACCACTGTTAGTTTCCCCCCACCAGTCACCTGTTCATTGATCAGTTGCAACTGCTGGCTGGTCCTGTTGTCCATATCGATAGCGACGTCTCCTGAGCTCCTGTGGTCATCCTGGAGCACAGTACAGCCTCCTGCGGAATTGACCAGAGATCAGAGGATGAGCGGCCTTTGGAAAATCCCAAAAGGGCACCAGCATGGCTTTCCGAGTGCCCAGAGACCATGGGTTTCGACTCACCTAGATTGCTTGCAGGATGTGGCATGGCAGAAACAGGGGTGCGGGAGAACTGTTCTCGCCGACTTTTCTGCTGCTTCAGGTTCTAGGGAAGGAAGTTGAGAGTGTGAGGGCAAGCAGGGAGACAGGTCTCTCCTTATAGCCATCCCTCAACCCCAAAAGCCTCACCCCCAAGCCTCGAACCCCAAAAGTCTTAACCCCAAAAGCCACAAGCTCCATCACACATGCTTCCTTCATATGAGTCTATTTTCCCCATATGAGGCCCTATTTTCCCCATTTTCTATTCGACTATGTGTGCCATGTGTGGGGTTGGACTAGATGACCTCTTGGGTCCCTTCCAACTCTAGAAGAGGCCCTATTTTTCCCCAGATAAGCTCTTTGACCATGTGCGCCACATGTGGGGTTAAACTAGATGACCTCTTGGGTCCCTTCCAACTCTATTTTTCCCCAGGAAAGCTCTTTGACCATGTGCGCCACATGTGATGTTAAACCAGATGACCTCTTGGGTCCCTTCCAACTCTATTTTTCCCCAAGGGAGCTCTTGGACATGTGCGCCCCATGTGGGGTGAGACTAGATGACCTTTTGGGTCCACCAGAAAATGCACCAGGTACATCAATACCACAAAATCAGATGCAAGAGGTGATATACTGGCAGTGTTGGCTACCGGATGGAATCTCAATCCTGCAAACTTTTCAACACCTGTCATGGTTAACCTTTTTAGGTAGAAAAGTAGGGTATACATCAAATAAATATATACAACCAGAACCCTATGCACTTAGGACATTGGTGTGCCATGTTGGACCCTTGGTCGATACTGATCCGAGTTGTCAGGCATTGTCTGGCTATGGTTCAGACAGGGATCTTTCCCAGTCCTACCTGCAGACATAGCCAGGAACTGAATTAGGGAGTTTTAATGCAAGGAAAGCAGTCCATTCCCCATCTTTGGCTGCAATCCTAAAGACACTTTCCTGAGAGTAAGACCCATTGAACACAATGGGGCTTACCTTTGAGTAGACATGGTTAGGATTGTGCTCTTTGATCGGGATCAAGGCCAAGAGAAGACTTCCTGGCACTCAAAGCTGCTAAAAAGCCGGGAATTAGTAGAAACACAGAACACAATCCTAACCATGGCTACTCAAAAGTAAGCCCCATTGTTTTCAGTGGGTCTTACTCCCAGGAAAGGGTCTTTAGAATTGCAGCCACAACCTCTCATAAGCAGCAGGCATGGTCTGGTGGTTGAGTGAAAGACTGCTGGAAGAATGCTAAGCAGGATAAAAAATGGATAGCTTTTGGATGGGAGACTGAAAGTTGATAGAAGCCATCATAGGGGTGTTACTGTTTATGGCTCGGCTCAACCAAAACCGCTCCTGCTGAGAGCTCGGTAGGGATTTTCTGATACCAGATGTGATGAATTCAGTCTGGAATGGGAGATTTCTACAGAACGATGACCTACCTCACAGGGTTGTTGTGGGGAAAAAAGAATAAAAAGCTATGTAAGCTGCCTTGGGCATTTTTTTGGCAGGGTATAAATCCCTAAGAAAAATAATTAAGAGACTCTTACCTCTGTCCGCACCTCCAGAACAGATTTGAAATCATTGGACATAGAGGCTAGCTTAGACTGGAAGGAAAAAAAGAGTTTTAATAATAATTCCCTGTTATTTATTCTAAATAGAATTTTTTCCCATTTCCATTAGAAAAAAAATACTTAAAATGTGCTGAATCCGAACTCAGAACAGGAATCTGAGATCTTCAGGACACCACCACCAAGCATCACAATGCCTTTCCCTTGCTACAGGATAAGAACTGGCACCACAATGGTAATTCCTGGTTAGGTCAACACAAATCCGCTTCTGGTATTTTGGTGGGGGGTGTCATGAAGTATCACAACTCACATCTGTGCCACTCCTGGAGGGGTTAGGACAGTGCACAGACATGTGCCGGCTGCCCTGCACCACCACATGAGAGAGCCTCTCCATCCCTGTATTTCCCCAGGTAAGCTCTTTGACCATGTGCGCCACATGTGGGGTTGAACTAGATGACCTCTTGGGTCCCTTCCAACCCTAGAAGAGGCCCTATTTTCCCCTATTTTCTACTCATCCATGTGCACCACGTGTGGAGTTGGATTAGATGACCTCTTGGGTCCCTTCCAACTCTAGAAGAGGCCCTACTTTCCCCCTTTTTCTATTCAACCATGTGCACCATGTGTGGGGTTTGACTAGATGACCTCTTGGGTCCCTTCCAACTCTAGAAGAGACCCTACTTTCCCCCCCTTTTCTATTCAATTATGGGCACCATATGTGGGGTTGGACTAGATGACCTCTTAGGTCCCTTCCAATCCTAGAAGAGGCCCTATTTCCCCCCATTTTCTATTCAACCATGTGCACCACGTGTGCAGTTGGACTAGATGACCTCTTGGGTATCTTCCAACTCTAGAAGAGGCCCTATTTCCCCCCATTTTCTATTCAACCATGTGTACCATGTGTGGGGTTTGACTAGATGACCTCTTGGGTCCCTTCCAACTCTAGAAGAGGACCTATTTCCCCCCCAAGTAAGCTCTTTGACCAAGATTTGACTCCAAACAATGCCATGTATTGCCTGGAAGGACCTCCTCCCCAGTGTCTTCCTGGAAGGACCTCCTCCCCAGTGTCAGCTATGCCCACCCCAGGCCTGACCTGCAGTGAGACCACCACAGTGTTTGAGTGGGTCTGGACATGCCGGCCGCTCTGGCTGCCTTTGGCCTTCACAAACTCTTGCAGTTGTGCGATTTGTTTGTTCAGGCTGTTGATATCCTGTTGAGAGAGAGAGGAACTGTCTGAGTACAGGAGATGTGCCAAACCAAGCTCTTGACCTTTCAGAGGCAGCACCCTCCTCCTTGCTGCTCCATGTTCCCCAGACATACTCACACACGCACACGCTATGGGTTGTGCTTCACGTCCTGCTTTGACACTGCAGGAGGAAGAGACGAAACAAGGCAAGGACAGGACAGGCAAGACTCACAACCTCAAAGACTCACAACCACAAGCCCCTTACCTGCTTGATGATGTATGTCAGCTCCTCAATCTCTACCGCCTTGTCATCAAACAGCGATTTCCGCTTGGCCACTGCGGCACAGAGAAGTGGATATCAACCCTAACCGTACCTTAAATCCCACTCCCGCTACTCAAGACCTGACTCTTCCTCCCATGGAAAGATGGGGAGCCCCCCCACCGCTCACAAACATACAGAGTTAGATCCCTTCTGGGTTGTCGGCACATCTCCCCACACCCTGGTGCCTCACCCGAGACCCTCCACCAATACTCACAGATGGTGAGCTTCTCCAGCTTGGCAAATGTGTTGCTTAGATCTTTCCCGATGCGCCTGCACAACAAGATAACCATTGGGGATCAATCCAGGAGGAGTCACGAGCTCTGATCCCCCATTAACCCCCCATCTGCCACCCCCAGCATGTGTAAATCTGCATCGCCAACTTGCCACTCGGCCTGGCAAACTTGACCAGGAGATGGACTTTACCGGGCAAGAGGCCTGAGCTTCAGAAACACAGAGGAACTAGAGAGCAGTGAGGTCTCCCTAAAGCGACCCCCAACACCCCTGGGGAGAAAATACGCCACTCACTTGGCCATGACAGTGAATTCACTTCGTTGCCGCACGGCGTTCAACGCCGGCTTGTTCAGCTGAAGTCCATTCTGGAAGGAAAAGGAGCAATGGTTGATACGTTACTGCTAAAAAGGAATCGATGATCCTTTTTTATGGGTCCGTCTATGGGTGAGAGCCTACAAGTTTGAGGTGGGTGCATTGAGACATCCCCCCCAGGTACCCAGGTTTACCCTCTGGGGAGGAGACCTTCCAGAAGTTAGTAGATCATATACCGGTCACAGTGCCCCATCCCTCTATACCTATTTTTAGCTCTTTGATTGTGTGCGCCACATGTGGGGTTGGACTAGATGACCTCTTGGGTCCCTTCCAGCTCTAGAAGAGGCCCTACTTTCCCCTATTTTCTATTCGACCATGTGCTTCACGTGTGGGGTTCGACTAGATGACCTCTTGGGACCCTTCCTACTCTACAAGAGGCCCCATTAGGTCCCTTCCAACTCTAGAAGAGGTTCCTCTAAATAGGTATAGATGAGTGGGGTATAGGATACAACCTTACACTGCATCCTGTACCCCCACCCCTTCTATGAAACTCACCTGTCTGCTCTGCAAGGATTTACAGGCCGAGAGGAACTCTTGGGTGCGATCCTGACACGACATGATATCCTGCCGGGGGGGAGGCGGCGCTGCTAATGGGGCGTTACTTATGGCAGTCGCAAAAGGCGGCAGAATTTGGGTCTGGGAAGGTCCCAGGTAAACGCCCGTGTCGGTGTTTCTAGATCCGTGGCGTTTCCTCGTATTCATGGAGGCTCATAACCTGGTGCTTTCAAGAAAAGGGAGATCCCGTAAGCAGGCAGTGATGGATGATCAAGACTAGACCAGACTCTAATGCCTCCCCCAAAACAATACTCGTTTGTATTAGTAACAATAACAGGATCTCAATTTATGTCCAAAGCAACCATGATGAATTTAATTAGAATGTGGGTTTTCAGCCACCTTAAGATCTCGGGATTCTTGCTAAATGTGAGAGACACATCCCATAATAAGGTGCCTCTTTGCCCAGCTAAGCAGCAGACGGAGAGAAATTTTCCCCTTCTCCCTGCACCAGAGCTTAGGATCACGGCAAAGATCAATAGCAGGTTACGGGTATATTATTACATGCAATACATAATTAAATGTGGGGAACTCAGGACTCCAAGAGGTGGCAATGGGGCCAAATCCACGGAGGAGAAGTTGCATTTGCCGTCGTTATAATATTCGCCATGTCCGTCAAATGGAAATCCCATTTAAAGTGGCAAGGAGTTCTGCAGATTAATTATATCAGAGCTTCTACCTACGATGAACCTTTACTGCCCGACTCCACTGTGAAAGGCACCCAGGTCAAGTGTCATCCCCGCATTCAAGCGGCAAGGAGTTCCACAGATTCCATGCACGTATCCATCACCTTCCCTCCAGAAAGTGGTCCAATCCACTTTAAAGGCATGTCGGTGCCAACATTGAGTAGCTTCTGGGTATTCATCCTTCTTAAAGGCATTCAGGCTGGACACCATCCCCATCTCCAGTGGCAAGGAGTTCCGCAGACTAATAACACACACATAACCGTCAAGGCTTGTAGCCTGGGATAGGCCTTCCCTCCAGATACCTATCCTTTCCTACCGACAAAAGCACCCAGCCCAGGTGCCTTCCCCCACATCCAGTGGCAAGGAGTTCCAAAGACTAATTACATGCACATACCCATCACCTTCCCTCCAGAAACATGTCCAACTCCCAGCCCTGCTGCCATCATCTCATCCAGCAGCAAGGAGCTCCACAGCTTTATGATACACACATACCGATCAGGGCTTCTCAACTGGGATGGACCTTTGCTCTGGTAACCTGTCCTTTCCCATTGTGAAAGGCACCCACCTAGGAGCCCCCCACATATAGTGGCAAGGAGTTCCACAGAGTGATTACATGCAATTAAATCCGTCCAATCTCCAGCCCAGGTGCCCCCTTACCCACTGGCAATGAGATCCACAGATTAACTATACCCTGATATATATCTGAAGCGCTGCTAAGCTCAAGAGACCTTTAGGTCTCTGTGGCAAGAAATCTCCAGTAGCAAGAAGTTCCACAGAGTACTGACACACATCCCTTCTTCTCACCTATGCCCCCCAGAGACCTGTTCAGTCCCTCCCCCACATCGAGTAGCAAGGAGTTCTACAGTTTAACTACACCCTGGGATGGACCTTCCCTCCAGAGCCCTGTCCAGTCCCTCCCCCACACCCAGTGGCAAGGAGTCCCACTGTTTAACTACAGCCTGAGATGGACCTTCCCTCCAGAGCCCTGTCCAGTCCCTCCCCCACACCCAGTGGCAAGGAGTTCCACTGTTTAACTACAGCCTGAGATGGACCTTCCCTCCAGAGCCCTGTCCAGTCCCTCCCCCACACCCAGTGGCAAGGAGTCCCACTGTTTAACTACAGCCTGAGATGGACCTTCCCTCCAGAGCCCTGTCCAGTCCCTCCCCCACACCCAGTGGCAAGGAGTCCCACTGTTTAACTACAGCCTGAGATGGACCTTCCCTCCAGAGCCCTGTCCAGTCCCTCCCCCACACCCAGTGGCAAGGAGTTCCACTGTTTAACTACAGCCTGAGATGGACCTTCCCTCCAGAGCCCTGTCCAGTCCCTCCCCCACACCCAGTGGCAAGGAGTCCCACTGTTTAACTACAGCCTGAGATGGACCTTCCCTCCAGAGCCCTGTCCAGTCCCTCCCCCACACCCAGTGGCAAGGAGTTCCACAGATCAATGGAATGTTGGGGGGAACTATTTTGAGGGGACACAAAGAAGCCCTTCAGAGCCAGTGGGGGAGGGGGCCCTTTTGAGGGGGAACCTTTGGTGCGGGGGAGGGACCCCTTGGGCAGGGGGACCTTTTATAGGGGAGCACCACTCCGGGAGGGGGGGAGGGAAGGAAGGGCCTCCTACCGACCCCGACTCACCCGGCCTCGCAGACCCCTTCCCGACTCTGGGCGCCGCTCCTCCTCTCCCCTTCGGTGCCTCCGACAACAAGCCGGAAAAAAGAGGGCGGGTTTCGACGACGTCACTGCCACGTACCCCTTAAGCGCGTGACATCACACGCAAAAGACGCTGACCACGCCCACACAACCCTCGCAGCCAATCCCTGTGGTGGATGAGGAGGCGGGGCTTCCGTTGCTAGGCAGCAGAAAGTGAGGGTGGGGGGAAAGAGCTGATTGGCCCCGAGCGGTTGCTAGGCGACCAAAGCGGGGCCTAGCAGTCCCCGCACAGCCTGCTCTAGAGTAGATTTCAAAATGGCGGCCCACAGCTTTTCGCGACCCCCACTTTGGGAACCCATTTTGTATAGCTCCAGACACACTTTCCTGGGAATAAGCCCCATTTATCTTGTATGGGCTTTACTCCAGAATAGCACACTCAGGTCTGCACTGCCTGGAAGGTGCCAGAACACAAGCCTCGGTGTGTCTACTTGGAAGTAAGCCCCAAAGTGTGCAGGGAGTTGTACACACAGTGGTTCCCAAAGTGGGGGTCACCAAAAGCTGTGGGCCACCATTTTGAAATCTACTCTAGAGCAGGCTCTGCCGGGGACTGCTAGGCCCTGCTTGGGTCACCTAGCAACCGCTCAGGCCTGTGTACACACAGTGGTTCCCAATGTGGGGGTCATGAAAAGCTGTGGACCGCCATTTTGAAATCTACTCTAGGGTAGGCTCTGTGGGGGACTGCTAGGCCCCACTTTGTTTCACCTAGCAACCGCTTGGGCCTAACTACTCAGACCTGTGTGCATACAGTGGTTCCCAAAGTGGGGGTCACAAAAAGCTGTGGGCTGCCATTTTGAAATCTACTCTAGGGCAGGCTTTGTGGGGGACTGCTAGGCCCCACTTTGTTTCACCTGGCAACCACTTGGGCCTAACCACTCGGGCCTGTGTGCACACAGTGGTTCCCAAAGTGGGGGTTACGAAAAGCTGTGGGCCGCCATTTTGAAATCTACTCTAGAGCAGGCTCTGCGGGGGACTGCTAGGCCCCACTTTGTTTCGCCTAGCAACTGCTTGGGCTTAACTACTTGGATCTGTGTGCACACAGTGGTTCCCAAAGTGGGGGTCACGAAAAGCTGTGGTCAGCCATTTTGAAATCTACTCTAGAGCAGGCTCTGCAGGGGACTGTTAGGCCCCGCTTTGGTCGCCTAGCAGCTGCTCAGGCCTGTGTACACACAGTGGTTCCCAAAGTGGAGGTCATGAAGAGATGACTGTCACCAGCTTGGAATGGAGGCACTCAGACTGCAATCCGTACTTTCTTGGGAGTCTCATTGAACACAATGGGACTTACTTCTGAGTAAACGTGTAGAAGCTCTGGCATCACCATGATGTCACAGCCATGACATCACTCCCAGGTTGATGATATCACTTGGGGGTAGTTTCCCCAGACAGGTGTTCCCCTTTCTGCATCTCACTCCTTGTGGCAAGGAGTCCCACAGGCTAATTAAGTAGGAAGAGCCCCACTGGATCAGGCCAAATGTCTATCTTGGTCCAGCTTCCTGTATTTCACAACGGCCCACCAGATGCCTCAGGAAATAAGAAACCAGCATCGTGGTGCAATCCTGTGGCAAGGAGTTCCGCAGAATATTCATATAGGAATAGCCTCAATGGATCAAGTCAAAGGCCCAGGTAATACAACTTCCTGCATCTCACTGTGGACCATCCTGTGGCAAGGAGTTCCACAGACTATTCACATAGAAATACCTTCACTGGATCAAGCCAAAGGTCATCAAGTTGAGCTTCCTGGATCTCTCAATAGCCCATCCTGTGCCAAGGAGTTCCATAGATTATAGGAACATAGGCATAACCTCACTGCATCAGGCCAGAGGTCCATCTAGTCCAGCTTCCCGTATCTCACAGTGGGTCAGTGTCTCAGGGAGCACACAAGACGGCAAGACACCTGCATCATGGTGCAATCACCACATCCTGTGGCAAGGAGTTCCACAGAATATTCACATAGGAAGAACCTCACTGGATCTTGAGGTTCTCAAAAATTTTTAGTTCTGGGACCCACTTTTTAGATTGACAATCCGTCGGGACATGATTGTCATTAAACCTGGAAATGATGTCATGGCCAGGAGTGACATCATCAAACATCCCCTACAAAAAAATCAATTAAATTGAATTAAATTAAAAGTCACAATATGTATAAGATTAAATATTTATTTCAAAAAAATAAGAACCTTCCTAATCCAGTTTAGAGTGATGGCATACCCTGCAATCCAGAGTAACTATGGGAAGAAGTGAGAGGCACTTACTCTGGATTGCTCTATGCATTTCCCATAGGTTTCCCATAGATGGCACCGTAGCTACGTTGGTGTAAAATGTCCTGTAGTTACTCTGGATAGGTAGCTATAATCTGTCCTATAATCTGTAACCTTACCCCAAATGGCAGTTGTATATCACGATAGCATGAAATCAAATATAAAATACACATTTAATGTGTCGGGACGCACCTAAATTGGGTCATGATCCCACCCAGGTGGTCTCGATCCATAGTTTAAGAAACACTAATCAAGATATTGACACATGATAACAGAGGAGAAGGTCAGGAGGAAAAGGTAGGGGTAAAGAAGTGTTGTTTGCCAAGGTTATTGCAATGTTATCTTTTTTAGACTTAGGGCACAATCCAGAGTAACTACGGGGAGTCCTTGCTCCGGTGTAAGAACAATTTGCTCTGGATTGCAATATGAATTTTCCATAAGTTTTCACTAGGTGGTGCAGTAACTACAGATGCACGTAATATCTCTTAGGTGCTCCCGTAGTTACTCTGGATTGTAGGATAAGTCTGCAATCCTAAACCTTCTGTCTTGGGAGGAAGCCCCACTGAACACAATGGAACTTACTTCTGAGTAGACATGCTTAGGATTGTGCTGTGAGAGCACAGTGCTAACCACGTCTACCTAAAGGTAAGCCCCATTGTGTTCAATGGGTCTTACACCCTGGAGACTGTCTTTAGGATTGCAGCCCTTACTTTGTGTAAGGGGGCCGCACTGTACATGTATAGGTGCTGTATATTGGATAGTTGGATAGGATCGCTCCAGGGTGTACAGTTGGATAGGACAGTTTATAGTTGGATAGGATCGCACCAGAGGTTCCCATCAAGGTTGACCCATTTGCTATATGATCCAGAGAATACACTGAGTATTAGACGAGGTGTGTCCCTTTTCTGGTGGCAGGGAGTTCCACGGGAGGCACATAGCAATAGTTATAAGTTTATTCCCCTTAACTGTAAGACCTCCTGTATATTGGAATAACGCCGCCATTGCCCGCTCTGTTCTCTGTCAAGGTTTTCTTTCTACTTGTAGATTCTCCATCCGTGGCTTCATAACAGGAGAGTCTAAGTGAGGATGAGGGTTAAGATGGCTGGGTCCGGGTGCATCGAGGTCCGAGTTGCTTTTGTTACTCCTCAGGGATTCCCGTCGGGAGCTGAAGACCGAGACCCGTCTCCAGATCACGTGGATCCTCGTCTCGCCTGGTTCGTGGAGGAGCATCGGATCCGGCGTCGGTTTCTGCCGAGAGGCCCGGTGCTTCCTTTTCAGCCTTGATTTTCTTTTTGCGACTGTGAAATATAGGATCACAGGTTTGATAGGATCTCAAAAACCTCACAAAACCACATGGCGGTTTGATTCGCCTCCTTTTGCGGTGCTGGGAAAGCGCCTCAATTAACGTTCCAGGCCCCAATCTTGTCCCACTTTTTAGCACCAGTGCAACTGCAATGCGGCCCCGAACAAATGTTCCCATACTTTGAAAATTGCCTTCCCACCACAGGGTGCAGCGCATGCCCCATTGACATGGTGGCACGGGCCCTGGAACGTTGGAAAGGATTGGGCCCTTACAGCGCAATCCTAACCCCCCACTTAGGCCAGCACAAGTCCCTTAATCTGGGTTGGGGGGTATCAGAAAAGTGCCAAAAGGCATTTCTGCGCCACTCCGAGGATAGGCAGGTGCAGGAATGCAGCAAGAGGTGAGAGGAGGACAAGATACAAGACTAAAAAAGAGGACATGTCCTGGAAAAAGACATATGGAGGGGCAACTATAACTACAACCCTAAACACACTTTCCTGGGAGTAAAACCCATTGAACACAATGGGGCTTACTTTTGAGTTGACACGGTTAGGATTGTGCTAACATGGTTAGCTTTCTGAAAGTATGGGCAAGGGGACCATATATCCTCTTTTTCCAGGACATGTCCACTGTTTTAGCTTTGTGTCCTGGGGAAAAAAATCTTCATTGTCCTCCTTTTCCTTGTGAGCAGGCAGCAGGGAGTCGTCTAATTAATTAATATATTATATGCAATAAACTATGTAATAGTCTTAAATTTAATAATAAGTAATGTAGGGTGCAATCCTATGCCTATTTAGAAATAAGTCCCATTAAATTCAATGTACTCGCATGAAAATGTGCTTAGGATTGCAGCTATAGTGTTTAAATTAATCACGTGAAAGCAATATAGAGGTGTTTTTTATCTTCAGTTTTGTTATATCCTACATTTTTCTTGGGTGTCCTACATTTGGGGGGGCCTTGTCCTCTTTTGCGGTATCTGGTCACGCTGATCCAGGGTCCAGCCTGTCCATTAGGCTAAGGGCCCAATCCTATCCAGCAATTTTCCAGTGTTGGTGCAATTGTGGAGGGATCCGTTGGTGGAGGGACACTTGAAGGTGCTTTGTCAAGGTATAGGAACCCCTTGCATTTAATGGGTTGCATCCTGGCTACCCCAGAACCGGAAGGTTGAATAGGGTTGGGTTCGAAGGAAGGAAGGAAGGAAGGTTGTGTTGGGTGGATATGGCAGCATGAGATGGATGGATGGAGGGATGGATGGAGGCAGATATAGAAAGGATGTTTGGATGGTGGATATGGAAGCAAACGATGAACGGACAGATGGACGGACAAATAGAAAGGATGACTGAATGGTGGATATGGAAGCAAAGGATGAACGGACAGATAAGGAAAGAATGATTGGATGGGTGGATACAGAAGTGAAAGATAGATGGACAGACAGACAGAGGATGATTGGATGGTGGATATGGAAGCGAGGGATGGACAGACAGATATGAAAAGGATGATTGGATGGATGGATATGGAAGTGAAGGATGGACGGACAGACAGACTGACTGAATGGATTGGGTGGATATGGAACCAAGGGATGGATGGATGAATAGACAGACAGGTGTGGAAAGGTTGACTGGATGGGTGGATATGGAAGCAAGGGATGGTCGGATGGACAGACAGACAGACCGACAGACATAGATAAGGGTGACCATATGTCATCACCAAAAAAAGAGGAGTTCCCCCAAAATGTAGGGCACCCAAGAAAAATGCAGAACATGACAACTTAAAAGCTAAAACACTCAAACCTATTGCAGTCATGTGGTTAATTTAAAGTGTAGATTGTTGCTTATTATAAAATTTAAATGGAAATGGAGTGTGATTTTTTCCCCCCAGGACACAGGCTAAAAAGGAGGACATATGGTCACCATGATATAGATACACATGTATATAAATATGTATCAGCGTGACCATATGTCCTCCTTTTTACACACACACACACATATATACACACACACATACATATACATATACACATACACACATATATTTATATATATGTATACACACACTTGGAGCACAATCCTAACCATGTCTACTCAAAAGTAAACCCCATTGTGTTCAATGTGTCTTACTCCCAGGAAAGTGTCTTTAGGATTGCAACCATATATTTTTATGTATATGCACACACATATATGTACACACACATATATGCAGATATACATATATATTTATATACATATACACACACATATTTTTATGTTTATGCACACACATATATATATGTACACACATATATGCACACATACATATATATTTATATATATATACACACACATATATTTTTATGTTTATGCACACACATATATATGTACACACATATGCACACACACATATTTTTATGTTTATGCACACACACACCTATATATGTACACACACATATATGCACACATACATATATATGTATATACATATACACACACATATATTTTTATGTTTATCCATACACACCTATATATGTACACACATATATGCACACATACATATATATGTATATATATATACACACACATATTTTTATGTTTATGCACACACACATATATATGTACACACACATATATGCACACATACATATATATGTATATACATACACACACACACATATTTTTATGTTTATGCACACTCACATATATATATGTACACACATATATGCACACACAATATATATTTTTATGTTTATGCACACACACACCTATATCTGTACACACACATATATGGCACACATACATATATATGTATATACATATACACACATATATTTTTATGTTTATGCACACACACCTATATATGTACACACACATATATGCACACATACATATATATGTATATACATATACACACATATTTTTATGTTTATGCACACTCACATATATATATGTACACACATATATGCACACACAATATATATTTTTATGTTTATATATTTTTATGTTTATATACACACACATATATATGTACACACATATGCACACACACAAACATATTTTTATGTTTATGCACACACACACCTATATATGTACACACATATATGCACACATACATATATATGTATATACATATACACACACATATATTTTTATGTTTATCCATACACACCTATATATGTACACACACATATATGCACACATACATATATATGTATATATACACACACATATTTTTATGTTTATGCACACACACCTATATATGTACACACACATATATGCACACATACATATATATGTATATACATATACACACATATTTTTATGTTTATGCACACTCACAAATATATGTACACACATATATGCACACACAATATATATTTTTATGTTTATGCACACACACCTATATATGTACACACACATATATTCACACATACATATATATGTATATACATATACACACATATATTTTTATGTTTATGCACACACACCTATATATGTACACACACATATATGCACACATACATATATATGTACACGCACATATATAGTTATATATAGGCACACACATATATTTTATGTATATGCACACACAGACACACACATATATATCTGGTGAGGCTGTTGTGCCCCTAGTGCAGGTGGGAAGAATGAGGTTCTTCAAAGAAGCCCCTCCCCTTGTTCCGACGGCCCCGCCCACCCGCTGCGATAGGCTCCCCAGGAGGCCCCGCCCCCGGAGGGCTTTCCCCGGGGATTCCCCTCCACGTGCCGGGGCTTCCCCTGCGGGCTTTCCGGGGGCTTCCCCCGGAGCTGACCTGGCTTCTTTTTCTGGGCGGGCCCGGAGGGTTCGGCTGACTCGTCGGTGGCGTCAGTGGAAAGAGCTTCACTGGACTCCACGCAGCCCATCGCCCGCCTGCAGGGCCCGCAGCCCCCGAGAGCCAGCCCAGGGCAGCGCCAGGGACCCCGCAGGCTTTGTGAGGTCAGCCCCGGACCGCCCTCGGCCGAGACGGACACGGCGCGCTCTCTCTCTCCCTCTCTCGCTCACCGCTGGGCAGGCAGGCAGGGAATGCAGGGCGCTCAGGGAGGTGGAGGGACAGACGGACGGACATGGACAGATATGGAAGGGACAGACAGACAGACAAGATGGGTAATGAGAACAAGGGATGGATATGGGACAGACAGACAGAGAAAGAACAGACGTGGCTGGGATAGATATGGAAGGGACAGACAGACATGGAGGGGATAGATACCTATGGAAGGGACAGACAGACAGTCATGGAGGGGATAGATACCTATGGAAGAGACAGACAGTAAGACAGACAGACAAGGGATGGATGGATATTGGACAGACAGACAGACATGGAGGGGATAGATACCTATGGAAGGAACAGACAGACAGACATGGATCAGACAGACAGACAGACAAGAGATGGATGAATAATGTGAACAAGGGATGTACATGGGACAGACAGACAGACAGAGAAAGAACAGACGTGGCTGGGATAGATATGGAAGGGACAGATATGGAGAGGATAGATGCCTATGGAAGGGACAGACAGACAGACATGGAGGGGATAGATACCTATGGAAGGGACAGACAGACAGACAGACAGACATGGAGGGGATAGATACCTATGGAAGGGAAAACAGACAGACATGGATCAGACAGACAGACAAGAGATGGATGGATAATGAGAACAAGGGATGGATATGGGACAGACAGACAGAGAAAGAACAGACATGGCTGGGATAGATATGGAAGGGACAGACAGACCGACAAGGGATGGATGGATATGGATCAGACAGACAGACATGGAGGGGATAGATACCTATGAAAGGGACAGTCAGACAGACATAGAGGGGATAGAGACCTATGGAAGGGACAGACAGACATGGATCAGACAGACAGACAGACAAGAGATGGATGAATAATGAGAACAAGGAATGGATATGGGACAGACAGACAGAAGGAACAGACATGGCTGGGATAGATATGGAAGGGACAGACAGACAGTAAGACAGACAAGGGATGGATGGATATGGAACAGACAGACAGTAAGACATGGAGGGGACAGATACTTATGGAAGGGACAGACAGACAGACATGGAGGGGATAGATACCTATGGAAGAGACAGACAGACATGGAGGAGATAGATACCTATGGAAGGGACAGACAGACAGTCAGTAAGACAGACAGACAAGGGATGGATGGGTAATGGGAACAAGGGATGGATGGATATGGGACAGACGTGGGTGGGTGGATGGAGAGACAAACAACCTTCTGCCCGAACTGCATATGGGAAGAGTGAGGCTCAGCTATTCCTTCCCTGAAGCTTCCTCCCAAATTCACACATGCACCCTCTTGCCCACTCCCCCTTTGGGATCACACCCCCCCCAAGTAAATAAGGGATTAGTATATCCTAATATAGGTTTTCAAAAGGGGAGTAACAGCCCAAGTCTAGGCATGTCTACTCAGAAGTAAGAATAAGAGCACAATCCTAACCACGTCTACTCAAAAATAAGCCCCATTGTGTTCATTGGGTCTTACTCCCAGGAAAGTGTCTTCAGGATAGTAGCCTAAGAGGTCAGTGTATGGATAGGATTTACAGCCTACGGCTGCAATCCTAAAGACACTTTCCTGGGAGTAAGACCCATTGAATACAAGGAGGCTTACTTTTGAGTTGGCATGGTGTTTGTGTTGTAAATCCCATTGGCTCCAGACCACTATCCTATGCATGTCTTCTAACATCTTAAAAAATCCCATTATAGTCAGTGGGGCTTACTCCCAGGAAAGTATGGATAGAATTGGGGCTGACTGACTCCCGAGTAGACATATAGAAGAATGCACTGCATTAAAAAAAATTAAAGATGGAATTTTTGGGACACACTCTGGGTCACAAGTCCATTTCAGGTGGGCTCCCCCCATTCATTTCAAGGTGTATTTTAATACCATAGGGCACAATCCTAACCATGTCTACTCAAAAGTAAACCACATTGTGTTGAATGGGTCTTACTCCCAGGAAAGTGCCTTGAGGATTGCAGCCTTAGACTTGAGACTACCATGGAGTGTGATTGTTATTTGGGGAGATCTGTCCTTTTAACAGGCTGTTATGTCTATGCTTTTACAAATGGGGCTTACTCTTGAGTAATTGTATGCTTAATTGTAGTCTTTTGGGATGTTTGGGACTAAACAGATCAGGATTGTCTTGATTTTAAATATATTTTAATCTTATTGTATCTTATATTTTAATCTTATAAAATATATAATCTTATGTACTCTTATATTTTAATCTTATTGTAAACTATAATAATTGATATAATTTTATAAATAAAAGATAAATTCACCTTTAATTGATCTGATTTTTTATTTTAGGTCCTTCTTAGATATAGATCCTTCTTAGATATAGGTCCTTATTTTAGGTCCTTAGATTTAGTAAGGGCTCACTTATAGTAAGGGCTTCTTAGATCTATGTCCTTAGGACATAGGTCCTTAGATATAGGTCCTTCTTAGATATAGGTCCTTATTTTAGGTCTTCTTAGACATAGGTGCTTAAATATAGGTCCTTCTTAGATATAGGTCCTTAGATATAGTAAGGGCTCACTTATAGTAAGGGCTTCTTAGATCTATGTCCTTAGGACATAGGTCCTTAGATATAGGTCCTTCTTAGATATAGGTCCTTATTTTAGGTCTTCTTAGACATAGGTGCTTAAATATAGGTCCTTCTTAGATATAGGTCCTTAGATATAGTAAGGGCTCACTTATAGTAAGGGCTTCTTCGATCTATGTCCTTAGATATAGTAAGGGCTTCTTAGATATAGGTCCTTATTTTAGGTCCTTAGATTTAGTAAGGGCTCACTTATAGTAAGGGCTTCTTAGATATATGTCCTTAGGACATAGGTCCTTAGATATAGGTCCTTCTTAGATATAGGTCCTTATTTTAGGTCTTCTTAGACATCGGTCCTTAAATATAGGTCCTTCTTAGATATAGGTCCTTAGATATAGTAAGGGCTCACTTATAGTAAGGGCTTCTTAGATATAGGTCCTTATTTTAGGTCCTTAGCTATAGTCAGGGCTCACTTATAGTAAGGGTTTCTTAGATATATGTCCTTAGGACATAGGTCCTTAGATATAGGTCCTTCTTAGATATAGGTCCTTATTTTAGGTCTTCTTAGACATCGGTCCTTAAATATAGGTCCTTCTTAGATATAGGTCCTTAGATATAGTAAGGGCTCACTTATAGTAAGGGCTTCTTAGATATAGGTCCTTATTTTAGGTCCTTAGCTATAGTCAGGGCTCACTTATAGTAAGGGTTTCTTAGATATAGGTCCTCCTTAGATATAGGTTCTTGTTTTAGGTTCTTAGATATAGGTCCTTCTTAGATTTAGGTTCTTATTTTGGGTCCTTAGATATATACGTCCTTCTGAGTCAAACCCTTGGTCCATCTAGGTCAGTGTTCAACTTTGGGGTTGGGATCCCAACAGGGTTGAAGACCACTGAACTAGCCATCAGGTGAAAGGGTGGCATCTGGTGCACCCTTTCCAGTGCCGGTTGATGGTGTCCCAGCACTGCCCAGTTACCTCTCAGCAATGGTGCTAATATAGTTTTCACTGGTGCCAGGCTTCAGAGTAACCTTTTCGGCTCTAATAAGAACATTTGGTGTTCTGGAAGGGGGTTATTGGGGTTATTAGGGTTAGGATTATAGGGTTAGGGGTTATTAGGGTTATAGGGGGTTATTAGGGTTAGGTTATAGGGTGCTGCAGGGTTAGGATCAGGTTATAAGAAGGGGGACAGGATCAATGGTGGGTCCCCAGTCTCACATGGTGTGTCCCCAGTCTTATGTGTTCCCAGTCTTGATGTGGGATCACAGCGCAAAAAATGTTGAAGACCACAATGCTAAATTTTGGTCCCCGGAGAAACCGGTGGATACCAAGTGAATGGATACTGAAAGAGTGACCCCATAGGAGAAATTCAGAGATTCAGATTCATATAGTATATGGTAAATAGGTTCACCTGGAACCTAAATGGGGTTAACCTCTTTACCATATACTCTGAACTTCAATCTTGAACTATGGAGCTGGCTGAACTATATCTGATGTAGGTGAAGACCATTGGTTGGTCCCAACCCCAAGGTTGAACCCTAAAGGGTTTGGATTCAGAAGACAGCTTATACTAAGGACCTAAAATAACGGGGAATGAAATAATTCCCCTAAAATGAGGGGGAATCCACATCTGATGCGTGTATCCTTCAACTCATTGAAGGTTGATGGTCCAACAATAACAACCAGGGTCCAATAACGACTGGGGAACCCACCCTCAACCTGCACCAGGTGAACTGGGTTTCAACACCTTCTCTGGCCACAGCAAGGCAGGGGATACTAGTCCTGGATTATATGGCTGTCCTACACCCAATAAACAACACAGAGGAATCCTAAAGACCCTTTTATTCAAATCATCTCGTCGCAGCTGCATAGTAGCCAAAATGAGGACAGGGAAGAAAATTTTTTTGGGGGGGAGATCACCCCCCGTCTGAAATTTCTTGCACACACCCCGGTGGGGGGTCCAGAGATCAGCACCCCCGTACAACACCGGTCCGCAGATTGGCAAGACATCCTTCCTTGACTCTTTCTCCATTAACCATGTCCAAAGATTTTTTTCTTGTGGCATCCCATAGTCAAGTCCAAAAGTCCCCCCACCAGCAAGACCCCCAACCCCAATCAGGGTTTGGCCTTTATTTGTTTCTTCTGCTTTTTGGGGTGCATGATGTTCTGGGGTTGCGGGGTCTCTAGATCGGAGCCCAGCTGCGTGTCGGATTTCCGTTTTGTGGTCACGACTTCCATGGAGTCCCAGATCTCGTCGTCGTCCTCCTCCTTCACCTCATCCTGGAGCTCAGAGGAAGGGTCTCGGCTCTCATCCTATGGAAGATGTAAGCAAATCTCCATAAACACCGATGTGGGAGACTGGACGAGACTGGGCCTGATCCAGAACATGCACGTTCCCGGATATGTCCCCACCTCAGTAGCGATGTCATGGTTGGAAGTGCCCTCAAACGGAAAGTGACATCGTTACGATGCTAGAGGACCCCCAGGTCTACTTGGAAGTAATTCCCATTGTGTTCAATGAAATTGACTCCCAGGAAAATATGGACTGCAGCTGGAGTGCCGCATTTCAAGATGGTGCTACCCAGTGCCGGATTCCAAGATGGCAGCACCCACCTTTCGTGACCCACCCAAAGGGGAGTCCTGACCCCCACTTTGAAAACCACTGATCTAGACATAAACCAGATATATTTCCATTGCTATTGGGGGTTGGACTAGATGACCTCCTGCGTCCCAACTCTATGATTCTATATATTACCAATGATATATCAAGATAGTATTTGCATTCCCTATTAATATTACCAGCAGGAATTGGTGCCAAGGCGCCAACCTGGCATGGTAACAGTATATAGGGGGGCGTCCACAAAGGGGGTTGTTCCCCCCCCATAATCTTTGACTTACCTCCCATTTTTCCCGGCTGGTAAGTAGTAGACAATTCAATCGGGATTTCAGATACACCTGAAACCAGAACAGTGTCGGTTAAAAATCGGATCCCGAATAGAGACCCCTGAAATGCCACTACCGGATCTTGGATAATTTTGGATAATAATAAAATAATTATTTTATTACGTCTTGCTTAATAATTAATTATTACTAATTTCTGAACAATATCTTGGATTCTGCACCTAGAGTGAGGGCTGGAGGAAAGTATGGGCAAAATCCAGAGTAACTACGGGGAGTTCTTGCTCTGGTGTAAGACGAACTTGCTCTGGATTCCAATATGAATTTCCCATAGGTTTTCACTAGGTGGTGTAGGTGCACATCAAGTCTCTTACGTGCTCCCGTAATTGGGGGGTATTTGGGGGTATTTCAAACTTTCCTCCAGGATCCGTCAACATCTCCACCCCCAGCGCATGGATCTTCACTAGCCCTCAGCGCATGGATCCCAGCCCTTCCTCACCTTATGCTCCAAGCGCTTTTCGTGAAGGTTGTGCACGCGCAGAAAGCGATCCAGTCCGCAGGACGCCACCAGCGGGAGGCTCGGGTGGCACTGGATGCCACGCACGCTCCCGGCAAAGCCCTTGAGGCACTTCACCAACCGCCCTGCCATGGGGAGAAAACAATCAACCAACCGCTTTTCAACCAGCAACGGCTTGAGAATCCCACAATAATAGTGGGATTATTAATAATTTATTAATTATTAATGTTATTATTAATTAATTAATAATTAATTAATAATTAATTTATTAAATAAATATCCCCAGCTATTTAATCCTGGATCCTCCACCTCTTCGAAACACTTAATTTATTAATTATTAATAATTAATAAATTAATAATTAATTTATTAAATAAATATCCCCAGCTATTTAATCCTGGATCCTCCACCTCTTCGACACACTCACCTTGCCGTAGGTCTATGACTGCCACATCCCCATGTGAGCTGCCCACGACGACGGCACTGCAAACGAAGACGGAGGAGAAATTAAGAGGCGCATATCCTGGGGGCCCCCCCATATCAGAGCCCCCCAAATCACGCACATGAGATTTATCCTATCCAGCTGAAAGATGATCCCAGAGGTGGGATCCCAAAGATTTCAGGTAGAGCTGCCTCCACCTTCTTGAGATCTGGGCAGTGATAGAGGCAGAAGGACTCACTTTCCATCCGGAGTTAAGGAGAGCGCGGTCAGGGGGTATTCGCCAAAGGTGGTTTCCAATACTGGGCGGCGCTGGGGAGAACTGGGATCGTAGAGTCGGACCTAGGAGGAACATCGTATCAGTCTAACACTCCCTTATTGTTTTATTTATGCTATTATTTACATTGAGAAATGGGAAGGCGGTCAGGGTGAAGCGCAACACGGGGGTTTCCCCTACATCAGTGGTTCTCCATCATGAGAAAGATCAAGACATCATTGTCTAGATCTGAGAATGACAGTCTGTTCAGGATACCCCCCAAGTGATGTCATCAACCTGAAAGTGATGTCATGGCCAAAAGGGACGTCAAACTGTATAGGAAGTGACGTCAAAAGTATAGGAAGTGACACCATTGTGATGCCAGAGCTCCCCCATATCTATTCGGAAGTAAGTAAGAAATACTGTATATGTACACACACATGTATTTACATATATATACACACACACATATATATTTCTGTATAGACACACACACAATATATGTACACACATATTTATATATATATGTATACACACATATTTATATATACATACATACACAATATATGTACACACATATATTTATATATATGTATACACATATTTATATATACATACACACACAATATATATACATACATATATTTATATATGTATAGACACACAATATATGTACACACACAATATATGTACACATTATATGTACATACATATTTATATATATGTATACACATATATTTATATATACATACACACACAATATATGTACACACATATATTTATATATATATGTATACACACATATATTTATATGTACGTACGCACACAATATATTTACACACATATTTATATATGTATACACACATTTATATATACACACACAATATATGTACACACACACACACACACACATATATACACACACACACATATATATATATTACACTGAATTCAATGATTCTCACTCCCTGAAAAGTATGGATTTAAACCAAAATGCCCCATTTCAAGATGGCAGTGCCCAGCTTTTTGTGACCCTCCCCAGGGTGTCTTGACCCCCCGTTTTGAAAACCTCCATCCTATATCCCTTCGGTTCAACAAGAGGCAAACTGAGACCATTTGCCTAAGGGTACGTGCCTAGCCCTGAGTGATGGGAACAGTCCGGAGTTGCCCAGCTTTTACCTGGTGGTGCCCGGTACAGGTAACGATTTTCTCTGATCCTGGCAAGAACTGCAGGTCCCGATCCCAGACTGGCACCCGGAGGTCGAGCCAATCGTGTCGCAACTGCAAAGGGGGATCAAGAAGCAGCGTAAATACGGCAAAGGGATCCTTCCATCAGAAACGGACACGATTCCTTAAGTGAATCAAGGAGACAGTAGCTCATGTCATAAACAGAGCAATCCTAACCATGTCTCCTCAAACATAAGCCTCATTGTGTTCAGCGGGTCTTACTCCCAGGAAAGTGTGTTTAGGATTGCAGCCTAAGACTCACATTTTTGGCTTTGAATATGGGCTCCTGGGGCTGCTGTAGGTCCCACACCTTGAGGCAGTTTTCCTTCCCACCGGTGGCCACGCAGTGCCGCCGCTCTGGGTTTTGCCGCATACGGCAGACGCCAGGACCCACCTGGATCTCCACCTGCCATGACAGTTTGGGCCAAACAGAAAAAAAATATTTGTAATATTATGAATATTGTTTGTAATATTATAAAATTAGAAAGTTACACATACATATACACACGTATATATACATATACACACGTATACACACGTATATATACATATACACACACATAATCTGTAGGCATATCCTACAATTCGGACACTGTTCGGCAATATCAATTCGGCAATATCCGGAAGCAATTCGGACACACACGTGCACACAAACACACACACGAGGCGCTCACGTTTTCCGTAGAGGCATCACGCCAGACCTTCAGCAATCCGGACTCAACGCAAGTGATGAGGGAGCTGCGGAGAGACGCCAAGAGATATCCGTCAATGTGAGAAGAGGACCAAGGCAACCGAGAGGGCTGGATCCAGCACATGGAAGCCTCCAGTCCAATCCCACAATGATTCCCCTTACCCATGGCTAATATGTTGGGCCGTCATGCGCACACATGGAAGGAGGACACAGATGGGGCCGTCATGCGCACACATGAAGGAGGACACAGACGGGACCGTCATGCACACATATGGAAGGACACAGACGGGGTCGTCATGCGCACATATGGAAGGAGGACACAGACGGGGGCGTCATGCGCACATATGGAAGGAGGACACAGACAGGGCCATCATGCGCACATATGGAAGGAGGACACAGACGGGGCCATCATGCGCACATATGGAAGGAGGACACAGATGGGGCCATCATGCGCACATATGGAAGGAGGACACAGACGGGACCGTCATGTGCACATATGGAAGGACACAGACGGGGCCGTCATGCGCACATATGGAAGGAGGACACAGACGGGGCCGTCATGCGCACATATGGAAGGAGGACACAGACGGGGCCATCATGCGCACATATGGAAGGAGGACACAGACGGGACCGTCATGTGCACATATGGAAGGACACAGACGGGGCCGTCATGCGCACATATGGAAGGAGGACACAGACGGGGCCGTCATGCGCACATATGGAAGGAGGACACAGACGGGGCCATCATGCGCACATATGGAAGGAGGACACAGACGGGGCCATCATGCGCACATATGGAAGGAGGACACAGACGGGACCGTCATGCGCACATATGGAAGGAGGACACAGACGGGGCCGTCATGCGCACATATGGAAGGAGGACACAGATGGGGCCATCATGCGCACATATGGAAGGAGGACACAGATGGGGCCATCATGCGCACATATGGAAGGAGGACACAGATGGGGCCATCATGCGCACATATGGAAGGAGGACACAGATGGGGCCATCATGCGCACATATGGAAGGAGGACACAGATGGGGCCGTCATGCGCACATATGGAAGGAGGACACAGACGGGGCCATCATGCGCACATATGGGAGGACACAGACGGGACCGTCATGCGCACATATGGAAGGAGGACACAGATGGGGCCATCATGCGCACATATGGAAGGAGGACACAGATGGGGCCATCATGCGCACATATGGAAGGAGGACACAGATGGGGCCGTCATGCGCACATATGGAAGGAGGACACAGACGGGGCCATCATGCGCACATATGGGAGGACACAGACGGGACCGTCATGCGCACATATGGAAGGAGGACACAGATGGGGCCATCATGCGCACATATGGAAGGAGGACACAGACGGGGCCATCATGCGCACATATGGAAGGAGGACACAGACGGGGCCATCATGCGCACATATGGAAGGAGGACACAGACGGGGCCATCATGCGCACATATGGAAGGAGGACACAGACGGGGCCATCATGCGCACATATGGAAGGAGGACACAGACGGGGCCATCATGCGCACATATGGAAGGAGGACACAGACGGGGCCATCATGCGCACATATGGAAGGAGGACACAGACGGGGCCATCATGTGCACATATGGAAGGAGGACACAGACGGGGCCGTCATGCGCACATATGGAAGGAGGACACAGACGGGGCCATCATGCGCACATATGGAAGGAGGACACAGATGGGGCCATCATGCACACATATGGAAGGAGGACACAGACGGGGCCGTCATGTGCACATATTGAAGGAGGACACAGACGGGGCCATCATGCGCACATATGGAAGGAGGACACAGACGGGGCCATCATGCGCACATATGGAAGGAGGACACAGATGGGGCCATCATGCACACATATGGAAGGAGGACACAGACGGGGCCGTCATGTGCACATATGGAAGGAGGACACAGACGGGGCCATCATGCGCACATATGGAAGGAGGACACAGACGGGACCGTCATGTGCACATATGGAAGGACACAGACGGGGCCGTCATGCGCACATATGGAAGGAGGACACAGACGGGGCCATCATGCGCACATATGGAAGGAGGACACAGACGGGGCCATCATGTGCACATATGGAAGGAGGACACAGACGGGGCCGTCATGCGCACATATGGAAGGAGGACACAGACGGGGCCATCATGCGCACATATGGAAGGAGGACACAGACGGGGCCGTCATGCGCACATATGGAAGGAGGACACAGATGGGGCCGTCATGCGCACATATGGAAGGAGGACACAGACGGGACCGTCATGCACACATATGGAAGGACACAGACGGGGCCGTCATGCGCACATATTGAAGGAGGACACAGACGGGGCCGTCATGCGCACATATGGAAGGAGGACACAGACGGGGCCATCATGCGCACATATGGAAGGAGGACACAGACGGGGCCATCATGCGCACATATGGAAGGAGGACACAGACGGGGCCATCATGCGCACATATGGAAGGAGGACACAGATGGGGCCATCATGCACACATATGGAAGGAGGACACAGACGGGGCCGTCATGTGCACATATTGAAGGAGGACACAGACGGGGCCATCATGCGCACATATGGAAGGAGGACACAGACGGGGCCATCATGCGCACATATGGAAGGAGGACACAGATGGGGCCATCATGCACACATATGGAAGGAGGACACAGACGGGGCCGTCATGTGCACATATGGAAGGAGGACACAGACGGGGCCATCATGCGCACATATGGAAGGAGGACACAGACGGGACCGTCATGTGCACATATGGAAGGACACAGACGGGGCCGTCATGCGCACATATGGAAGGAGGACACAGACGGGGCCATCATGCGCACATATGGAAGGAGGACACAGACGGGGCCATCATGCGCACATATGGAAGGAGGACACAGACGGGGCCATCATGTGCACATATGGAAGGAGGACACAGACGGGGCCGTCATGCGCACATATGGAAGGAGGACACAGACGGGGCCATCATGCGCACATATGGAAGGAGGACACAGACGGGGCCATCATGTGCACATATGGAAGGAGGACACAGACGGGGCCGTCATGCGCACATATGGAAGGAGGACACAGACGGGGCCGTCATGCGCACATATGGAAGGAGGACACAGACGGGGCCATCATGCGCACATATGGAAGGAGGACACAGACGGGGTCATCATGTGCACATATGGAAGGAGGACACAGACGGGGCCGTCATGCGCACATATGGAAGGAGGACACAGACGGGGCCGTCATGCACACATATGGAAGGAGGACACAGATGGGGCCATCATGCGCACATATGGAAGAAGGACACAGATGCGTTCTTGCAAGGACCGAGCATTAAGACGCATGTGTTGTGGCAAGGACTAGGATACACAGAGAGGCAAGATGGTGTAGTAGTTAGCGACAGGGATGGAAGGTCCCTCCTCGGCCTGTCACCAACTCTTTGCCCACATCACAGGGTTGTTGTGACGACAACAGGATCAAAGCTTTGTAAGCCACATAGCTTTATGGGGTACAGAGTTATGGGTGGCTCTGTTCTCAGGAAGCCGGTTCTGGGGTCAAGTGTCAGCTATAGGGACAAAGGGATCGGTCCTTTGGACACCACCACCATATAGGATCAGTCCTTACTTGTCAAGAATAGCCAACCCACAAAAGGGTCCTTCACCTCCCTGGCAGTCGCGGGACTCCGTAAATTTGCCCTTCTCCGTACTGAACAGCTTGACGGAGCCATCCAGGCATCCCACAAAGATCTGGGAAGGAGGAAAAGAAGCATTAAAATCTTATAGGATCCCACATTATGAGGGTGAATCGGGTGACCCCCTTTTATCTCTGATTCAGTAGGATTCAGCGGGTAATGACTCCCTTTACCTTGAATCCATAAGGTCCTCGCATTAGAAGGGTAGGGTGGGTGACACCCCCTTGCCACAAATTCATATGGATCCCCCATCTGGTATGTGGGTGACCCCCTTGTCTCTAATTCATCAGGAAACTGGGTAGGTGGGTGACCCCCCCATATCACTGATTCATAAAGGTCACCACCTCAGGAGTTTGGGTGGGTGACCTCTTGTTACCTCTGATCCATACGGACCCCCCATAAGAAGGGAGGGTGTGTGACCCCCTTACCTTCATTCATAAGGATTCCCCCATCAGGAAATTGGGTGGGTGGGTGAACCCCCTTAGCTCTGATCCATAAGGACCCTATAAGGAAGATGAGGTAGGTGGCCACCCTTACCTCTGATTCATAAAGATCCCCTTATAGGAGGGAAGGTGGGTACAAGGGTGACTCTCCCCTTTACCACTGATTCATAAGGTTCAAGAAATTGGGGTTACCCTCCATTCGATCCATAAGGAACCCTCCTAAAAAGGGCGGGTGAGTGACCCCCTTATCTTCATTCATAAGGATTCCCCCAACAGGAAATTGGGTGGGTGGGTGAACCCCTTACCTCCGATTCATAAATATCCCCCTATTGGGGGAGTATGTGGGTGGGGTGGTGACTCCCCCTTACAGGTGGGTAGGTGACCCCTCTTACTTCTGATTCATAAGAATTCCTCTTTAGGAAGTTGGGTGTTAGGGTGACCCCTCCTTAGCTCTGATCCATAAGGACCCTCAACGGAAGGGTGAGGAGGGTGACCCCCCTTACCTCTGATTCATAAGGATCCCCCCAACACAAGGCGGTGACCCCTTCCTGCCTGTTCAGTGTGGCCTCTCCGGACCTGTAGTTGGTGGCCTGTTTCTTCTGTAAGTTGATCCCTAAAATAAAATGAAAGGGGGGGGGGTGGATTGAGAAAAGGATCCAATTTGGGGGGGGGGAAGAGGCTGGAAGTTCTCCCCCCTCCATGATCAAGGAAGCCTCCCTCCCCTGCAGGACCGTAGGGAGCAAAGATGACCCCCTCCTCATTTTGGGGTGATACAGGGATCAGGATGCTACCCCCACCCCAATGCAAGTAAGCACCCCATCTGGGGTGATGCAGGGATCAGGGTGCTGCTCCCACCCCAGTACAACTAGGCACCCCTTTTGGGGTGATGTAGGGATCAGGGTGCTGCCCCCACCCCAGTGCAACTAGGCACCCCTTTTGGGGTGATGCAGGGATCAGAGTGCTGCTCCCACCCCAATGCAAGTAGGCACCCCTTTTGGGGTGAAACAGGGATCAGGGTGCTGCCCCCACCCCAGTACAACTAGGCACCCCTTTTGGGGTGAAGCAGGGATCAGGGTGCTGCTCCCACCCCAATGCAACTAGGCACCCCTTTTGGGGTGAAGCAGGGATCAGGGTGCTGCTCCCACCCCAATGCAAGTAGGCACCCCTTTTGGGGTGAAGCAGGGATCAGGGTGCAGCCACTTCCCCAAGCAAGCCCCCCATGCTTACCCTTTAAGATGCCAGTCTCAGATCCTACCCACACGTGGCTGCCCCTTGCAGGAGACTCCATGGCTCTTCCTGGCAATGCCCCCCCAGCCAGGAAGTGAGGTTCACACATGCACCAGGCTGGCTTCTCCACCAGGGGCAGGAGAGGCTGCAGATCCTTATGGGTTGCTGCAGGGAA
Source organism: Cryptoblepharus egeriae (assembly GCA_030015325.1). Lineage (NCBI taxonomy): Eukaryota > Metazoa > Chordata > Lepidosauria > Squamata > Scincidae > Cryptoblepharus > Cryptoblepharus egeriae. The sequence goes on along the minus strand of JAREYC010000018.1, from coordinate 4,412,458 downwards.
GCTGGGCATGCATGGCATGCATGGGTGGGGGCACCAAGCAAAGCCCACCCAGGCAGCCACTGGTCCCAGTAAGCCCCCTGGGTGTAAGGGTGCAAGATCTGAACCTGGTGCAAGAGCTGGAGGGGTAAACAACATCCCCCCCCCAATCCAGGGTGACCATATGTCAAAACAAACCAAAAAAGAGGACAAAATCCCCAAAATGTAGGACAACACTTGTGGGACACCCCCAAGTCCAGGGTGACCATATGTCATAACAATAAATGAGGACAAAATGTAGGACACCCCTTGTAGGACATCCCCCCAAATCCAGGGTGACCATGTCATAACAACAAAAGAGGACCAAATGTAGGACACCCCTTGTAGGACATCCCCCCCAATCCAGGGTGAACATATGTCATAACAACAAAAGAGGACCAAATGTAGGACACCCCTTGTAGGACATCCCCCCAAATCCAGGGTGAACATAACAAAAAAAGACAAAACACCCCAAATGTAGGACACTCCTTGTAGGACATCCCCCCAAATCCAGGGTGACCTTATGTCATAACAACAAAAGAGGACCAAATGTAGGACACCCCTTGTAGGACATCCCCCCAAATCCAGGGTGACCATAACAACAAAAGACAAAACACCCCAAATGTAGGACACTCCTTGTAGCTCATCCCCCCCAAATCCAGAGTGATCATATGTCACAAGCACAAAAGAGGACAAAGTCCCCAAATGTTGGACCCCCCAAGAAAAATGTAGGACACAACAAAAGTTAAATACCACTCCTATAGATTATTTTCATGTGTCATATTTCATAGCATATACAACATATAGCATATATTACATACAACATATCATATATAACATATATGTTATACCATAACATATATCATATCATACTTTTATTTTGTCCTCTTTTTGGTGATGACATATAGGCTGCAATCCTAAAGACACTTTCCTGGGAATAAAACCCATTGAACACAGTGGGGCTTACTTTTGAGTAGACATGGTGAGAATTGTGTTCATAGTCACTCTGGGGGTGATGGTGTGTGTTTGTGTGTATGGAGGGCAATAACTCCCCCTCTAAGGTTGTAATCCTGCCCTATATATAGCAAACAGACCCCTTTTTTAGTTATAGGGAGAATTTGGGGCTCTCACCCCAAACAATAATTGGACTAAATTATTGGACTAATTAATTATTTAATTATTAATTTTTAATAAAAATAAATAAACAATCCAATTATTTAGTCCAATTATTATTAATAATGAATACATAATATATACATTTATAAATAATATATTAATAATAAAATATTAATTAATTAATAACTAATTATTGGACTAAATAAATAGTCCAATAATAATTGGACTTAAAAAAAGGTGTAAATCTCCCATAGAAATGAATGGGAGCTGGAATGTCTTTTGACAATCAGCTCCACCTAGTGTAGAGTTAATAAACTACAAAAAAGCACGGAAAGGTTTGAAAGCAACACCCATTGGTAAGCATGAGTGTTTTACCAGCTTCCTTCCTACTGGACACCCAGTCCCTTTGCCTATTGGTTCCGCTTGAGTGGAGGCTGCCATCCTACATATACCAGGGCAGGTTGAACTCATTACCACAAAGAAGAAGAAGCACCCCCCCTAAAAAATGTAGGACACCCCAGAAAAGTGTAGGATATAAAAAATAAAAGCTAAATAAATAAATAAATAAATAAATAAATAAATAAATAAATAAATAAATGAAGTGTTTGTGTATTTATAAAATAAATTGTGTGTGTGTGATTTTTATAAAATAAAGTGTGGGTATTTATAAAATATATAAAAATATGTACAAAAGTATGTAAGACTGCAATCCTAAACACACTTTCCTGGGAGTAAGACCCATTGAATATAATAGAACTTACTTCTGAGTAGACAGGATTAGGATTGCACCCTAAATGTAGGCTATCCAAGAAAAATGTAGGTTTAGATAGACAAAATAAAAGCTTTATTTATTTAGCTTTTATTTTATCATGTCTTTTATTTATTTTGCTTTATTTATTTATCAAGCTTTTATTTTGTCATGTCCTACATTTTTCTCTTTGGGGTGGATAATTTAAATAAAATATAAACAAAATATAAATAAAATCTAATTTATTAATTACAAAAGGCTGCCTGCTTGCAAGGAATAGAAGGATAATGACATTTTTCCCCAGGACACGAGGCTAAAAAAAGAGGACGTGTCTTGGGAAAGGAGGACACGTGGTCACTCTGTATATGCATTCTGTATATGCTCCCATTGTACACAATGGACATTGCTTGCTATTAAACACCTGTAAGCTTGCACAAAGTAAATACCTGCACAGTGAATACCAGCAAGCTTACGCACGTGTAAACATCTGTAAACATGCACAGTTAACATGTGCAGGTTTACCCAAACACATGTATGATTGCACAAACATCTGCATAGTAAACACCTGCAGGATTGCACCCACCTGTGGATTGCATAGAGTACACATCTGTAAACATCTGCACAGTATGTAGGCTTGCACACACCTGCGGGCTTGCACAAAGCCTTGCACGGAGTAAACATCTGTACAGTAAACACCTGCAGGCTTGCACAGAAGCTTGCACAGGGCTTACTCCCATGTAAGTGTGGATAGGATGGCAGGCCTGGAAGAGAACCATGTTCAATTCAGAGGTGAAACTCCATGGTTGGTCCTGTAAGAGGACCAACCAGGTCTACTCAGGACCAACCAATCCTAACCATGTCTACTCAGAAGTCAGCTCCATTGTGTTCAATGGATCCTCCTCCCAGGAAAGTGTCATTAGGATTGCAGCTTGAGTTGCATGCTTTCCAAGGTGGTTGCAGAATAAACAGGTGGAGAGGGAAGGTGCGCAAGGCCTTGACGCCACAATCCTATCCAGACATATAGCACAATCCTAACCATGTCTACTCAAAAGTAAGCCCCATTATGTTCAATTGGTCTTAAAGTGTCTTTAGGATTGCAGCCTGGGAGTAAGACCCACTGAATACAGTGGGGCTTACTTTTGAGTAGACATCGTTGGGATTGTGCTCTTAGGCTACAATCCAGAGTAAATACAGGACCTTTTATACCGACGTAGTGATGGTGCCACTTATGGGAAACCTATGGGAAATGCATAGAGCAATCCGGAGTAAGTGCCTCTGACGTCTTCCCGTAGTGGATTGTCGGATCCCACTGCAGGATTGTAGGATCCCATTGGGTAGATGGGATCCTACAATCCTGTTGTGGATAGATGGGATCCTACAATCCTGTTGTGGATAGATGGGATCCTACAAGCCTGTTGACACTAATGGGCTTTACTTCAGACATGCAAAGGTTTGGGTTCTGAATCCCTTGGAAGAAAAATAAGAGAAAAATATAATTGTGGGAGGCCAGGTTGTGATGATCACAAGAAATTGACGACACACCAAGTTCTTAGCTAATTTATTAGGAAATCCACAAAAGTAGCAGCATCTCCAAGCTTTTCCCTTCCTGTCCTCCGGGAATTCGGCCAAAGTGTCTTTAAAAAATAAAATAAAGTCTAAGGTTAATAGGGGAATGGATGAAGAGGGGGAAAGAGGTAGGGGAGGGCAAGCTTTAGCATTAAGTCAACCAGAAAAGCAGCCTCGGAGATGATCAAGACCTTTTGGTGGAACATGGATTTTGGTTTTAAATCTTATTTCTCCGCCACCAGTGAGTTAGACTTTAAAGTGCTTTATGTAGAGTCTCCATATTCCTTTTCTTTTGGGAACTTCTTGCGCCATCTTTCCTGCCAGGCCACAAAAAGGAGATGCAGAGAGTGATAGGATCACTCAATCCTAGAACGGGAATGACCCTTGAGGGCATCTAGTCCAACCCTCTTCTTGAAGCATAAGAATCCATGAGAGCCTCGGCAAAAAGTGTCTCCGTTGAACCTCTGATTGAAGACCCCCCCGTGTCTTCACACATTCCTACAGATCAAGGTGACCATATGTCCTCTTTTTCCAGGACATGTCCTGGATTTTATCCTTGTGTCCTCAAAAAAAAACTTCAGTGTCCTTTGTAAGCAGGCGGAGCAGAGCCTCCTTGGAATTAATTATGTGTAAAATTATATGTAAGTTTTACATTTAATATAGTGTTTAAATTAAGACCACTAAGACTGTATTTACTCAAATATAATGCACCATCAAATCTAATGCTCACCCTATACTTATAAAAATGTTGTATTTACTCTAATCTAATGTGCACCCCAATTCTAGACTCTTTGATTCTAATCTAGATTCATTTCTAGCTTCTAATCTAATGTGCACCCCAATTCTAGACTCTGATTCTAATCTAGATTCAATTCTAGCTTCTAATCTAATGTGCACCCCAATTCTAGACTCTGATTCTAATCTAGATTCAATTCTAGCTTCTAATCTAATGTGCACCCCAATTCTAGACTCTGATTCTAATCTAGATTCAATTCTAGCTTCTAATCTAATGTGCACCCCAATTCTAGACTCTGATTCTAATCAACATTCGATTCTAGCTTCTAATCTAATGGGCACCCCGAGTCTAGACTCTGATTCTAATCTAGATCCGATTCTAGCTTCTAATCTAATGTGCACCCCGAGCCTAGACTCTTTGATTCTAATCAACATTCGATTCTAGTTTCTAATCTAATGTGCACCCCGAGTCTAGACTCTTTGATTCTAATCTAGATCCGATTCTAGCTTCTAATCTAATGTGCACCCCGAGTCTAGACTCTTTGATTCTAATCAACATTCGATTCTAGTTTCTAATCTAATGTGCACCCCGAGTCTAGACTCTTTGATTCTAATCTAGATCCGATTCTAGCTTCTAATCTAATGTGCACCCCGAGTCTAGACTCTATGATTCTAATCTAGATCCGATTCTAGCTTCTAATCTAATGTGCACCCCGAGTCTAGACTCTTTGATTCTAATCAACATTCGATTCTAGTTTCTAATCTAATGTGCACCCCGAGTCTAGACTCTTTGATTCTAATCTAGATCCAATTCTAGCTTCTAATCTAATGTGCACCCCGAGTCTAGACTCTTTGATTCTAATCTAGATCCAATTCTAGCTTCTAATCTAATGTGCACCCCGAGTCTAGACTCTTTGATTCTAATCAACATTCGATTCTAGTTTCTAATCTAATGTGCACCCTGAGTCTAGACTCTTTGATTCTAATCTAGATCCGATTCTAGCTTCTAATCTAATGTGCACCCCGAGTCTAGACTCTTTGATTCTAATCAACATTCGATTCTAGCTTCTAATCTAATGTGCACCCCGAGTCTAGACTCTTTGATTCTAATCTAGATCCGATTCTAGCTTCTAATCTAATGTGCACCCCGAGTCTAGACTCTTTGATTCTAATCAACATTCGATTCTAGTTTCTAATCTAATGTGCACCCCGAGTCTAGACTCTTTGATTCTAATCTAGATCCGATTCTAGCTTCTAATCTAATGTGCACCCCGAGTCTAGACTCTATGATTCTAATCTAGATCCAATTCTAGCTTCTAATCTAATGTGCACCCCGAGTCTAGACACTTTGATTCTAATCAAGATCCAATTCTAGCTTCTAATCTAATGTGCACCCCGAGTCTAGACTCTTTGATTCTAATCAACATTCGATTCTAGCTTCTAATCTAATGTGCACCCCGAGTCTAGACTCTTTGATTCTAATCAACATTCGATTCTAGTTTCTAATCTAATGTGCACCCCGAGTCTAGACTCTTTGATTCTAATCAACATTCGATTCTAGTTTCTAATCTAATGTGCACCCCGAGTCTAGACTCTTTGATTCTAATCAATATTCGATTCTAGTTTCTAATCTAATGTGCACCCCGAGTCTAGACTCTTTGATTCTAATCAACATTCGATTCTAGTTTCTAATCTAATGTGCACCCCGAGTCTATTCTCTTTGATTCTAATCAATATTCGATTCTAGTTTCTAATCTAATGTGCACCCCGAGTCTAGACTCTTTGATTTTAATCTAGATCTGATTCTAGTTTCTAATCTAATGTGCACCCCGAGTCTAGACTCTTTGATTCTAATCAACATTCGATTCTAGTTTCTAATCTAATGTGCACCCTGAGTCTAGACTCTTTGATTCTAATCTAGATCTGATTCTAGCTTCTAATCTAATGTGCACCCCGAGTCTAGACTCTTTTATTCTAATCAACATTTGATTCTAGTTTCTAATCTAATGTGCACCCGGAGTCTAGACTGTTTGATTCTAATCAACATTCGATTCCAGTTTCTAATCTAATGTGCACCCTGAGTCTAGACTGTTTGATTCTAATCTAGATCCGATTCCAGCTTCTAATCTAATGTGCACCCTGAGTCTAGACTCTTTGATTCTAATCTAGATCCGATTCCAGCTTCTAATCTAATGTGCACCCTGAGTCTAGACTCTTTGATTCTAATCTAGATCCGATTCTAGCTTCTAATCTAATGTGCACCCTGAGTCTAGACTCTTTGATTCTAATCTAGATCCGATTCTAGCTTCTAATCTAATGTGCACCCTGAGTCTAGACTCTTTGATTCTAATCTAGATCCGATTCTAGCTTCTAATCTAATGTGCACCCTGAGTCTAGACTCTTTGATTCTAATCTAGATCCGATTCTAGCTTCTAATCTAATGTGCACCCTGAGTCTAGACTCTTTGATTCTAATCTAGATCCGATTCTAGCTTCTAATCTAATGTGCACCCTGAGTCTAGACTCTTTGATTCTAATCTAGATCCGATTCTAGCTTCTAATCTAATGTGCACCCTGAGTCTAGACTCTTTGATTCTAATCTAGATCCGATTCTAGCTTCTAATCTAATGTGCACCCTGAGTCTAGACTCTTTGATTCTAATCTAGATCCGATTCTAGCTTCTAATCTAATGTGCACCCTGAGTCTAGACTCTTTGATTCTAATCTAGATCCGATTCTAGCTTCTAATCTAATGTGCACCCTGAGTCTAGACTCTTTGATTCTAATCTAGATCCGATTCTAGCTTCTAATCTAATGTGCACCCTGAGTCTAGACTCTTTGATTCTAATCTAGATCCGATTCTAGCTTCTAATCTAATGTGCACCCTGAGTCTAGACTCTTTGATTCTAATCTAGATCCGATTCTAGCTTCTAATCTAATGTGCACCCTGAGTCTAGACTCTTTGATTCTAATCTAGATCCGATTCTAGCTTCTAATCTAATGTGCACCCTGAGTCTAGACTCTTTGATTCTAATCTAGATCCGATTCTAGCTTCTAATCTAATGTGCACCCTGAGTCTAGACTCTTTGATTCTAATCTAGATCCGATTCTAGCTTCTAATCTAATGTGCACCCTGAGTCTAGACTCTTTGATTCTAATCTAGATCCGATTCTAGCTTCTAATCTAATGTGCACCCTGAGTCTAGACTCTTTGATTCTAATCTAGATCCGATTCTAGCTTCTAATCTAATGTGCACCCTGAGTCTAGACTCTTTGATTCTAATCTAGATCCGATTCTAGCTTCTAATCTAATGTGCACCCTGAGTCTAGACTCTTTGATTCTAATCTAGATCCGATTCTAGCTTCTAATCTAATGTGCACCCTGAGTCTAGACTCTTTGATTCTAATCTAGATCCGATTCTAGCTTCTAATCTAATGTGCACCCTGAGTCTAGACTCTTTGATTCTAATCTAGATCCGATTCTAGCTTCTAATCTAATGTGCACCCTGAGTCTAGACTCTTTGATTCTAATCTAGATCCGATTCTAGCTTCTAATCTAATGTGCACCCTGAGTCTAGACTCTTTGATTCTAATCTAGATCCGATTCTAGCTTCTAATCTAATGTGCACCCTGAGTCTAGACTCTTTGATTCTAATCTAGATCCGATTCTAGCTTCTAATCTAATGTGCACCCTGAGTCTAGACTCTTTGATTCTAATCTAGATCCGATTCTAGCTTCTAATCTAATGTGCACCCTGAGTCTAGACTCTTTGATTCTAATCTATATCCGATTCTAGCTTCTAATCTAATGTGCACCCTGAGTCTAGACTCTTTGATTCTAATCTAGATCCGATTCTAGCTTCTAATCTAATGTGCACCCTGAGTCTAGACTCTTTGATTCTAATCTAGATCCGATTCTAGCTTCTAATCTAATGTGCACCCTGAGTCTAGACTCTTTGATTCTAATCTAGATCCGATTCTAGCTTCTAATCTAATGTGCACCCTGAGTCTAGACTCTTTGATTCTAATCTAGATCTGATTCTAGTTTCTAATCTAATGTGCACCCTGAGTCTAGACTCTTTGATTCTAATCTAGATCTGATTCTAGCTTCTAATCTAATGTGCACCCTGAGTCTAGACTCTTTGATTCTAATCTAGATCCGATTCTAGCTTCTAATCTAATGTGCACCCTGAGTCTAGACTCTTTGATTCTAATCTAGATCCGATTCTAGCTTCTAATCTAATGTGCACCCTGAGTCTAGACTCTTTGATTCTAATCTAGATCCGATTCTAGCTTCTAATCTAATGTGCACCCTGAGTCTAGACTCTTTGATTCTAATCTAGATCCGATTCTAGCTTCTAATCTAATGTGCACCCTGAGTCTAGACTCTTTGATTCTAATCTAGATCCGATTCTAGCTTCTAATCTAATGTGCACCCTGAGTCTAGACTCTTTGATTCTAATCTAGATCCGATTCTAGTTTCTAATCTAATGTGCACCCTGAGTCTAGACTCTTTGATTCTAATCTAGATCTGATTCTAGCTTCTAATCTAATGTGCACCCTGAGTCTAGACTCTTTGATTCTAATCTAGATCTGATTCTAGCTTCTAATCTAATGTGCACCCTGAGTCTAGACTCTTTGATTCTAATCTAGATCTGATTCTAGTTTCTAATCTAATGTGCACCCTGAGTCTAGACTCTTTGATTCTAATCTAGATCTGATTCTAGTTTCTAATCTAATGTGCACCCTGAGTCTAGACTGTTTGATTCTAATCAACATTCAATTCCAGTTTCTAATCTAATACGCACCCCAAGTCTAGACTGTTTGATTCTAATCAACATTCAATTCCAGTTTCTAATCTAATACGCACCCCAAGTCTAGACTCTTCAAATCTAATGTGCACCCTGATTTTGGAGATTAAATTTGGCTGAAAAAGATGAGTGTTAGATTCGAGTAAATACAGTAGTAATCAGTAGTAGTTAAATTACTATTATTTATAATTAATCAATTGTAAATTAAATTAATAGTTATCAGTAGTAGTTAAATTAGCAAGTCGCTCTGCTACAGATCCTAGTTTAGTATGAATAGAATCACCTTATTGATAGTTATCTATACAATGGGACCCTTGAGGGCATCTAGTCTGACCCCCTTCTTAAAGCATAGAAGCATTAAGGCCCCCCCCAAGCGAGGGAGAATCCACCACATCACCAAATGGGTTTGATAAGTGGAAGAAGAGAGAAGTCAGAGAATAAAGGGGTGTGTGATAGCAGGAGAGAGCAGAGAGGTAAGGGTGGAGGTGGGTGGGAGGGCGTCCACGGAAGGGGGGGGCTTGACCGAAGCACAGCTCTTCGCCCCCAAATAAACTCTGCACCACCGTGGTCCAGAATAGGTGATCCACCGATTTAAGATCTCTGCTTCGTCAAACAGAAATAGCTTATACTTAACACAAAGGAGACCACCCTTTGCGTCCTAAGAGGATCGTTGCCGCTTCTCGGTCTGGCGCCACGTTCCTTCTGCTTCCCAAATCTTCTGTGATGATAAAATAGGCTTTGATTTGATTTGATTTTTTACGTGATGACGAGAAGACGGGATAAAAATGGTAGTCGCGTCCCTTGCGACACCACTGGAATGTGCGCGTGTGCGTGTGTGAATCTGTGCTGGTTCCCCCCACTTTTGGATCCAAAGAGTCATCCGATCCAAACAGGACCTTTCACCAAATCTCTGCCCTCCTATAGTCTAGCTATCAGGCCGGGGCAAGCTGCGCCATAACGTCGCCAAAAAAGGCGGGCAACGCAAGCCCAACCTCCAGGTCCCGCAATCATCTTTTTCTGGACAGACTGCCTTGATGCACATCTGGGCATCCTGGCCTCCTTCGGCGCTGTGGAAAGGCTCGGTCACGTCAAAACGTGCGCCGCAGGATTCGGCGCTCAACAACCTGGTGCTCCGGTGGCGGGCCCGCAAATGCTGCCGGAGCGAGGGAGGGGTGGTGAGGAGCAAGCGGTAGGGGGGTGTCTGGCCTTCGGTGGGGGGCTGCTCTAGGTTCAGCAGGACGAAGGCCTTGGTGAGCCTCTCTCCCCTCTGGCAGCGGAGGCGCAGCATCCAGCAGAATTCGTCCTCATTACCTGTAAGGGAAAAGGATGCGGCTTTTAGGATATGGCAATTTCTGGCGTGTCACAGACGGAACCCAAGCCTGGTTCTAGATTCCCAAAGAAGACTTTAGGCATCGCTGTGAGATCCATATGAGCTGTGATGGATCCCTGGCATGTGCCCACCTATGCGCTGCCTTGTCCTAGGCAATGGCCAAATGGGGCCCAGCCAGCTTTGGCTAAGAAATAGAAGTTCAGCCCATCACATGAAGCCACAACCACAACCATGTGGCGGCAACGGGCATTGACACGATCTCTGCTGGTCACCCCACATTTACCGGTACTCAATATCCCCATGCGCCGACACTGTGGTTGAAGAGGCACTGAATGTTTGGGGAGGAGATTTTTATAAATGGGAGATCTCTGGTGGATCAGGACCCTTTGGGGTCTTCATAAGTAGGAGATCCCTGGTGAATCAGGACCCTTTGGGATCTTTATAGATGGGAGATCTCTAGTGGGTCAGGCCCCTTTGAGGTCTTTATAGATGGGAGATCTCTGTGGGTCAGGCCCCTTTAGGGTCTTTGTAATTGGAGATCTCTGTGGGTCAGGCCTCTTTGGGGTCTTCATTAATGGGAGATCTCTGGTGGGTTAGGCCCTTTTGGGGTCTTTGTAAATGAGAGATCTCTGGTGGATCAGGCCCCTTTGGGGTTTTTGTAAATGGGAGATCCCTGGTGGATCAGGACCCTTTGGAGTCTTTATAGATGGGAGATCTCTAGTGGGTCAGACCCCTTTAGAGTCTTCGTTAATGGGAGAACTCTAGTGGGTCAGGTGCTTTTGGGGTCTTTATAGATGGGAGAACTCTGGTGGGTCAGGTGCTTTTGGGGTCTTTATAGATGGGAGAACTCTGGTGGGTCAGGCCCCGTTGGGGTTTTTATAGATGGGAGATCTCTGTGGGTCAGGCCCCTTTAGGGTCTTCGTAACTGGGAGAACTCGAGCGGGTCAGGCCTCTTTGGAGTCTTAATGGGAGATCTCTGGTGGGTCAGAGATCTTTTTGGGGTCTTTGTAAATGAGAGCTCTCTGGTGGATCAGGCCCCTTTGGGGTCTTCATAAATGGGAGACCTCTGGTGGGTCAGGCCCTTTTGGGATTTTTGTAGGAATTACGAAGCTTGATAAGTTTACTATATTTACTCGAATGTAATGCGCCATCGAATCTAATGCACACCCAAAATTACAATCAAAGACTGCATTTACTCTAATTAACCATCAAATCTAATGCGCACCCAGATTTTGGAGACTGAATTCGGCTGAAAAAGTTAGATTTGAGTAAATACAGTATTTGCCTTTTATATTATCATAAAATCATTATCATATATTATTTTTATATTATCATAATGATCATATTATCATAATGATCATATTATCATTTTTATATTATCATAAAAATGTGTCTATAAAAAATAAAAAATAAAAACACATAATAATGTGTCTATATTGTTCACAAAATAGTGATCAACAAATTTATTAATATATGGGTTTATAGACTGCCTTTCCCATGCCCAAGCAAATGGCTTACAAAGAGCACAATCCTAACCATGTCTACTCAAAAGCAAGCCCCATTGTGTTCAATGGGTCTTACTCCCAGGAAAGTGTCTTTAGGGTTGCAGCCAAAGTTTAACAAAGCACAACAACCCAGCGAGGTAGGTAAGGATGATGGTGAGCGACTGGTCACCCTGGATGCTTTATGGCCAAGGAAGGATTTGAAGCTGGATCTTCCAGGTCTCAGTCCGACTCCTGAACCGCGCCACTATCTGGCATTTTTATGGGGCTCACAAGTTTGGCCACCCTATAATTCTAAAAGTTATAGGATTTGGCCACCCACGTATCCATCGTTCTATAGGCAACATGTGTTGGTTTGACAGCAGAGATCTTCAACAGGTGGCTCAGGACCTAATGAAGTTCTGGCAGGGGAAGCGTCTCCGAATCCGAACCCCGGAACAACCCATGCCGTTTGCCATATGGGATCCTGATGCTCCATTTGTAGCTGTGGCAGCCTCATAGGGTGGCCAAAGCTAGACGCGGTAGCGTGGCAGCTTCCCTTCCCGGATCCCTCCATCTCCCTTACCTTCCTGGCCTTCGTTCAGCTTCAGCGAGACCGCGCTCTTGGCCATCTTGAGCATGGCTTGGGCGGCACACCGTAGCATGCATGTGCTGAATCTGGGCGTCACGTGGTGCTCCTGTGACAGTGCCGGGCTCTCGCAGAGTGCCTCCCCATGGGTGTCATCACCTCCCACCCAGCTCGGCGCAGTTGCAAGGACGACCAAGACGGTGCCAAACCAGTGCCAGCACATGGCAAAGGTGCCCGCAGAAGCGACGTCTCCCCGGCTGGAAGGGGACAGGCTGAGCGGCGGCTCTGTCAGTAGGCCTCAACTTTCCGCCGTCTGTGCCGACTCCGTGCCCGCCTCGCTGCTGGGTGTGTGCCCAGACCGGAGATCTGCCAAGCGCTGCTTATAGAAGAGTGCTTGGAATGCCAGGCCCCAGGGAGGTGCAAGGAAGGCAGCAGGCGGGGAGAGAAGGGGGGAGCACGGGGGTTACGTAATGGGCAACACTGGCCGTTTCAATGCCTGGCCTTGTGAGCTCCTGGGATCAGCCGTACTCGTGGCTATGCCCTCCCTATGTAGGGAGTACCGGGTGCAATTTCCAACCCTGATCCTGATAGTAGCAACCGATTTAATTAATTATACTACTTTAATTATACTACTAGTTGTGACCGACCATAGGATGCGGTGCTCATCCCCATTTCTATAGGCGTAAGTACAGCGTTGTCCGACACGTGGCTTGCATGTGCGCAGAACGCTTCCCACCAAAGTAGTACAATCCAGAGTAACTACAGGACCTTTTGACACTGACAGCCACCAGGAAACGTTACAGTGAAGATGGGAAATGCACAGAGCAATCCAGAGTAAGCGCCTCTTACGTCTTCCCGTAGTTACTCTGGATTGTAAGGTCATTCATCTACTTGTATTTGCATGCTTTGCATGTATTTGCATGCCAGCTCCTAGGCTGGCAGGAACTGGGCTAAGGACAGGATCTCACCCCGTCTTGCAGGACCCGGGTCTCATACCTGGTTATCAGGCAGCGTAAGCGTCTTAACCGCTTGCGCCACCGCCGCCCCTATTTAGCAATTAAATTAAAATTACAAATAATTAAATTAAAATTACAAAATTAATTAAGTTACAAATAATTTATTTGGCAATTGCTGGGAAATCTTCCCACGGCCAGTACACGGTGTTGTATGCATGCCTGGGGTGCAGGCTAGTCTACGTTCCGGCAATGTTTTCGGGTCGGCCAACGGTGACACCTTCTGGCTCCCATCCAGAAGCTGTCCATGTCCTTTCCTGCTTAGCTTTCTTCAGCAGTCCTGCGCTCAACCACCATACCACACCTGTGCTTCCTACAGAGTCAGACTCTTGGCGTTGTTGAGAATGGACCGGCAGGCCGGGGGCTTTCTAATAACTCTCCCGTTATATGGCACACCTGCAGACCATCCAGGGCACACCAGTGTGCCACAGCGGTGTTTGAAAATCACCAGGCTATGTGGTTAGATTCCCAATTTCCAAGACACCTACTTTGCAGTGGCCAACATCCTTCAAAGATGCAAACAAGGGTATGTACATTGTAGGGCAGTGATTTTGGTGTGCCGTGGGATTCGGGGAAGTCATTTATTAATAGGAAATTAGGTATATGAACAGCCTGGTGTGCCATATTATTGGCACAATTGATGGTGCGCCTTGTTAGTGTGCCATGAGATGAAAAAGAGTGAAAATCACTGCTGTAGGCACTAGGCTAGTATTATTAGGACCACCACATAGATTGGTCCATCTAGTTATTCTACCACGAGGTTATACAGCCAACATACTGGCTCCACTGCACCTCGTGGTATCGCACCCGATTTGCCTTGTTGGGGTTAGGGGATGACAGCGAGGAGACCGTTCTGCGGCCCTGCACCCCATGGCCTTTCTGTAGCCAAATTGGTGTATATATAGTGCCACCAAAAGCAATAATTAAAAGTATGTCGGTTGTATTAAATACATCATCAATTAATAATGTTGTAATAATTAAAACCACCTGTAGGACCTGAAAGACCGATTGTCCCCATTTTGCAGAGGGGAAAACCTGATGCAGCTTGTCGAAGGAAAACCAACGTGGACGACATGAGACAAGAGTCCGAGAAGTCGCAATTCATGGTGTGTGGAATTCACAATGCTTTTTGTATTATATGGGTAGGGAATAAAAGCCATCAATAGGGTGGGATAAGTCACTGGTTTCTGGAATATCCAGTATATACATACACACACATTATATCCAACTCCCATGTGGGTTCTACATTATCGTTCTTATGTGTTCTATATTAAAACTGTTTTGGGGAACGTCAAGTTCCATCTCTACTGTACTCATTTAAGTACATTTATTTAAATTTTAAATATAATTTTTTTCCCCTGGCCTGACAGTGTCCACCTGCCAAACTGCTTGTCCACAAATAGTGGTGTTATGCATTAGGGGTGCTATGGATATAGGGGTGCTACAATCAGCCTTGCAGATCAACGTTTCATCCTTTGCAATGAATTTTAAAAACCTATAACTGCAAGGACAGGTCCATGTTCCCTTACGGTGTGCATAGGGGAACACCGTAAATCTCAGCATCCACAATATAAATCACTGCATACTACCTTGCCAAGGAAATGCCTATAAACTTTTTAACCATGTGGGGAGCAGGGATACACATGCAGTCAAGTTTAATTCACATTAAAGATTTATTTTAAAAAGGGGCTCCTGTATTCAAGTCAAAGACATGCTTGGCACAGCCCCATCTTCTGTCAAAGTCCTGGAAACACACGGTGTTCACAACACGTATGATCGGAACCACATGTGCGGTCAAAACAATGGTGATACGGCAAGCGTCACGATGGGGACTTTTCCCAACGGTCCCAGAATCTGCCACCATGTCATGACTGGGAGCACCAGGTTTAGGATTTCAGCCCCAATTGCTATCCAGTTTCCAAGGAGTAAGCCCCATTGACTATAACGGGGTTTACTTTAGAGTAGGATTGGGCTCTTGGTTGGTAGGACCCCTTCAATATTGGGTCCCAAAAATGCCTGACTGGCCACCATGGAAAGACAGGAGGCTGGTGGAGCTTCTTCATAACATCTTGTAGGTCTTCTTCATTTTATGGCACTCCTCTGGCAATGTCATCCAATAACGGCCTGGTAAGGAGAAAAACAAATCAAATATATAAACATATCAAATATAGGGGACATATAGGGGACATCCACAAACATCTCCTGATCAGGTCCCATCAGACCGCTCCTTCTGGAGCAGAGCTTCTTCTTCTCCCGCAGCCAGCCCCAGTGGGTTCAACCTTTGCAGGTTCTGGCGCTAGGACAGAGGGTAAGACGCAACACCATTTCCTCATCAGGACCTCCCAGTTTCCGCTTCCCCCACTTCCAGTTAGCACTGGAAGTTGCATTTTCCCAAGGTGCCCACCTGATGGATGCAGAGGTTGGTCTTCTGAAGGGTGCTGGGCACAAGATGACGCAGATTCTAGCCTTCAAAAAAAATTATAAATATAATACTAAAATATAACAGAAATAGAAAAATATATTACATATAATATAATAGAGTATCTCCCACAATATAAGAATCATTAGGACCATGACTGTGAACACCCAGCCCAAACCCTGTTGCTCCTGGACTCAGAAGGAACCACTCAGTCACAGAAATCAGACTGGGGCGGTAATGGTCTCATCACTGCAGCAACTTTTTGGGGTGAGGAAGATCCTGAAATAGCATTCAAACAAAACCTATCAAGGAATGAATCCATAAAGTAACGGGGTCTGATTTAGATTTATGAAGATCAGTATTTCCCCCCAGTGGCTCAGACCCCTAAGTGGGTTGAAGTCTCAGTTGGGATACTTTAATCCAAGTGTGTTAAACAAGCCCTACAATCCAGAGTATCTACGGGAAGACGCAAGAGACACTGACTCTGGATTACTCTGTGCATTTCCCATGGGTGGCACCGTAACTACGTTGGTGTAAAAGGTCTCGTAGTTACTCTGGATTGTAGCCAAGGTCCAATGCAGACCCTGTTATAACTGGAATGACCTGCATATGGAAACCTGATCTGTACATTTCTTGTCATTTGAAGCTAATTAACATTATATATATGCATATATATATGCATATATATATGCATATATATATATATATATATATATATATATATATATATATATATATATATATATGTATGCACACACAATAAAATAATATATATAATAATAAAATAAAGCTGAGCCCCTTAAGCTCTCTCACCTAAGAAGCTGTGTTGGGATTCCTGCAAGAACCAGGACTTCACCGTCCTCATCTGCAAGGGAACGATCCAGAAAGTCAGATCAAAGCTGCAATCCTAAACACACCTTCCTGGGAGTAAGACCCATTGAACACAATGGGGCTTACTTCTAAGTAGACATTGTTAGGATTGTTTTGTCTACCCCAAAACACTTGCGATCCACCCCGTACTGTTCAGTACCAGCAGCAGTTTTTCAGATGTTCAAACGTTTTCACGCTTTTGTGTACAAAATCTCAAAGTGAGCTAGTTAAGACTCATCATTAAAACTGCAACGTCTCTGGTTCTTTAGGGTTTATAAACTGGGAGCAAGAGAATATTCCCAGATAACACTGGGGGGGGGGGGGGGTCCTGGGCATGGACGAGACCCTATTTGGTTAGGGTACCCATGGATGAGACCCTATTTGGTTAGGGTACCCCATAAAAGAGGGGGGAACCATTTGCATAACCGGACAATGGGGGTGTACTGTTGGGGAACAGGACCTTGGGTTGGTACCAGGAGAAAGGAGTGAATACTTTGCCAGCAGCTCGCCGGCGTCCATGTGTTCCCCTCCTTGGCTCTGCCACTGGCGTCATCTCGAATCTGGCCGGCGTCCGCTTCGTTCATGGCTGCGCTCCTCTGCCCAGAATATGTCATCGATTGGTTCAGTCAAAGCTGGAGTCATGAAGAGGATTTTTTGGGGGAACCCCTCCAAAACCATGTATTTTGTGATATGAGGGTGCCCAAGCTTTTTGGCGGGGGGCCACACTGTTGAGGCTGAAAAGGAAAAAAAATGATTTATTCCCAGTGATACCCAGTGCAGATCTCCAACTAGTGCAAGGCAATGGGGTCCCCCCCTTTAAAGACTTGAAGGAACCCATTGTACATTCAGGACCTAGTAAGGGAAAGGGGTCTGGGGAAGGGCTTACAATGCTATGTGCCATCCAGCTGGCACAAGGATCAAAAACCCTGGCACCACCGCATGCTGTACCCTTTTAGGACGGCACAGGAGAATTGAGATCAGGCATATTAATGATGTGGATAAGTTAATGAAAACATTTTATTGCTGAGTTTCAATTCCACATGTGTGCCAGCGCCGAATTCAAAATCCTGGGTACTGGGACCATCACTTCCCAGTCTGAGGTCAGACCTGCTCCCAACCGAGGCTCAGATTCCACGTTTCTCAACAGGGGCGTTCAGCCGAACGAGATTCCAAAAGGAGTCATCATGTCAGAGGGAGCTGGGAAGAGTTGGAGGTCCGTGCCAAGAACAGGGCCAAGCGCTGGGGTCTCAGGGCACATGGTGCAGCCACGGTGCCAAAGCCAACATATCTGAGTCTATGATCATATATGTAATCCAACATATCTGAGTCTATGATCTTTAATCTAACATGTAGGTGTCCCGCTACGGACAGAGGGTTGGACTAGATGACCTACTGGATCCCTTCCAACTCTAGGATTCTGATTCTCTATGTGAGCTAGCCCTAATCTGGCATCTCACACGAGGTGCCAATCACCAATCCCCCCTTATATGGTTTTAATGAACTCACTTTCCAGTTAACGTGCTCCTTTCTTCGGACGGCATCCACGGTCCAGATACATGGAGATAGTGGTACGCTTCAGCCGGGGACGAGTTGGCTCTTCTGAATCCAGACGAGAGTCATGAGAAACACAAAGCAACCTTGGTAGGTGGGTTAAAGAGTATCCTTTTGGAGGAAATTCTTTTGTAGGAATGTCGGTAAGGAGAGTTGGTGGCCAGGCTGAGAGACCCGCGGCTGAAATGGACCAAAGGGTTAATACAAGCTGCATTCAAGGAACTTCCTCACACCTGTGAAAAGTGGATGGATCCTAAAGAACCTTTCTCTTTCTCTGGCTGGGGTCCTTCATCCAGTTGGCAGAAAAGATCTGGGGGTGGCTGGTGGCCAGTAAGACCCGTAAGGCCTTACCCACAAGACCAGTAAGACCCCGTAACTTCTCCTACACTTTGTCCAGATGGGTTTTCGTTCCCGGAGATAGTGGTTTATTTCAGCCGGGGACGAATGGACTCTTCTGAATCCGAACCAGTCACCTGCATGAAACAGCCACGATAGAGAACTACGTGTCCCTGGTAGGGAGGTTAAGATACAATAGGAACCTCTTTTGTATAGATGTTAAGGAGAGTTGGCGGCCAAGCTGCAAGACCCACATGGCTGCTTGGGCGGCTGATGGCCCCACTTTTTCCCAGCCCAGAGCTGGGTCTCCGTGAGCCGAGCGAGAAGAAGCAGAAACCTCCTTCCTAAAAATCTGGGGGTGAAACCCCTCAGGATGAAGACAGAGGAGACTTCTCAAAAGTTTAAGGACACTCTAAGAGGTGGGCTGGGCGAAGACCCCCTCTGCTGCTGTCAAGATGGTACAGAGGAAGGCAGAGCCCACCCCAACTCAAAACAACTCTACAGCCTATTCTGCCGTTCAACTGGGCAAGATCCGCCCTGCGCAGAGCTGTGCCCACATATAGACAGAGCCGTCAAAGGGGCCATCAGTGGGTGACCAACCATAGTCTTTGAATACAGTTGGAAGCCTGAGTTCCAATGAGGCTAGGCCTTTGAAATGAGTGAAAGTCTGTCCATCTCTCTCGTCCGTCTGTCTGATGGCGAACTTTTGGGGAAGATCTCAGTTCCATCAGAGGAAGCACCGATTTGGTGGAGCCACCCTCCAAAAGGAGGAAGGGTATCACAGGTAGCACCTGAAGGTTATACTCTGGTATATGAATCTGGGGAACCCTGACCCTCATGTGGCAGTTAGGCTGGGGGGGGGGGGAACCAGAAAATCCCCCTCTAAAAAGGAACCCTTAAAATTCTTCCAGTCTAGTGGGTCAGAATCATGTCTGTTTTGAGGCACTTGCATGGGTTCTGGTGCTGGAGACCGCTTTTGGAGAGATGTCGGCTACAATCCAGAGTAACTTTGGGACCTTTTTACACCGAGGTAGTTACGGTGTCACCTCTAGGAAACTTATGGGAAATGCATAGCACAATCCAGAGTTAACCCTCAAATCCAGGAGCACGTAAGAGACTTTACGGGCACCTGTAGTTACTGTACCACCTAATGAAAAGCGATGGAAAAATTTATATTGGAATCCAAAGCAAGTTGTTTTTACACCGGAGCAAGGACTCCCTGTAGTTACTCTGGATCCTTACTCTGCTTCTTACGTCTTCCCGTAGTTACTCTGGATTGTAGGGATCGTCTCTGCATGCAACGGGGTCTGATCCCAACCAGGCTCCTGGACTCAGAGGGAACCACTCAGTCATGGGAATCAGACTGGGGCGGTATTAATCTCATCATTGGAGAGCCGTTGCAGGTCAAGGGGAGAAGTTGGGGGGAGAGCCCCACAGGGCAGTTATTACCGCGCATGGAGAAGGACTCTTGTCACATGTGGGATCGGAAGAAGCGGTGCCCCCACAATAAAGGCGGTGTTGGAGAAGTTGACAAACCATGCTCCCACCCCAAATCAAGTCTGGGATTCCTCTGCCCCACTTCCACAAAAACCCAATTCAGCCCACGATTGAGGAGGGCAGTGCCGCTGTACTCACCGATCCGCGGTTGAGGCGTCCTCCCTGCAGGATGGAGAGAATCTGATCAGTAACAAGGAAGGGGCAGGCGGAGGAGCCCTGCCAGGCGGAGGAGCCAAGTTTGATCAGGGCTTTGGTAACTCTGTTATTGCCATGAGACTCGTGTCGTCCAAAAATTTGAGGTCATCCTTTCAAACTTGGGGTGCCAAGAGGGCCCCGCTTTGGGCCATCAGCCAGGTTTCCACCCCACCCTTTCTCAGAGGTGCCTGCAACTCACCAGCTTGCCCTTTATATGGACTGAGTTCCGACATACGTCGTAGAGGGACGCGCAACCTGAAATTAAGACAGTAAACATGAATTTGGGTTCCATGCGCCATGTTCCTGAACACTCCCCCCCCCACCAGTAGGGGACTTGTGTTCTCAGATGCAACTCTGACATCAGTATACTCAGATATATGCTTGTCTTTTGGGGTCATCACCGAACACAAGAGGGACCCCCCATTAACGGTTGATTTATTGGGCAACGTTGATTTATTTCTGTACATATTGAAGATATATACAGCACTTATAATAAATGCACTATATAGAAACGCAAATGCATTTCAGCATCCACATGTATATATATATATATACACACAGTATACCCCCAAAGCTATGCTACTCAAAGCTATGAAAAAGCGTCCAGCCAGAAGAGATCAAGTTACTCACGTGTAATGTAGACCCATATGAGAGAGTTCTTTTACCTGTAGGAAGAGAAAAACATTTCTTATTAAGCCATTAAAGGAGTCAGATCATTTTCATTCTGCATTTTTGTTTTTCTTGGGCACAAGACTGTTTGGCAGGAGCCCCCCCAACATATCCCAACCACGTCTACTCAAAAGTAAGGCCCATTGTGTTCAATGGATCTTACTCTTCCCACTCCATCCATGCTCCCCCCTACGAGCGCCACTCAGAAACTGGTATATTTTTTCTCCACGGAAAGCCTCAGAAAGAGAGAGTTCGTGGATCTCATCTTCGTGGCGCCTCAAGCAATTAACTGAACAGAGATGCAGGTAAAAAGAGCACAATCCCAACCATGTCTACTCAAAAGTAAGCCTTATTGTGTTCAACGGGTCTTACTCCCAGGAAAGTGTTTTTAGAGTTGCAGTCTAAGGTTGAAGACCATGCTTCTTTATGGCACTGATCACAACTAGTTAAGTCGCATGTAGCAGAATCCCAATCATGTCTACTCAAAAGTAAGGCCCATTTTGTTCAATGGGTCTTACTCCCAGGAAAGTGTCTTTAGGATCGCAGCCTAAGGTTGACTACCATGCTTCTTAACGGCACTGATCACTGGTTAGGCCACATGGAACACAACCCCAACCATGTCTACTCAGAAGTAAGCCCCACTGCATTCAATGAATCTTACTCCCAGGAAAGTGTCTTTAGGATCGCAGCCTAAGGTTGACTACCATGCTTCTTCATGGCACTGATCACTGGTTAGGTCACATGGAACACAATCCCAACCATGTCTACTCAAAAGTAAGCCCCATTGTGTTCAATGAATCTTACTCCCAGGAAAGGATTGCAGCCGTAGTCTAACTAAAGACACCTGATTAAAGCTGCAATCCTATCCACATTTACCCAGCTCCATTGGCTATAATGGGACTTCTGAGTAGACATGCACAGGATTGGACACTAAGATATCGATTACCTTATAATTATTTAATAATAATAATAATAATAATAATAATAAATAGTAATGTTATTAATAATAACATAATGTTTTTATTTATTACCTAAGAGTCTTGTATTTTTTATTTTCAATCCCAAACCCAGCTTCTAAAAATGGATCAGAAGGATCCAGGTTCAAATCCTCCTTGCTTTGGGTCAGTCAGTCCCTCTCGGCTCCACCTACCTTGCAGGGTTGTTGTGAGGTTCAAAGCTTTGTAAGCAGCACTGGCCATTTGGTTTCGCATGGGGAAAGGAGGGGTATAAATCCCTTAAATCTATATGTATAAAATCAAATTTATTTAAGGCTGCGAGCCTCATTTCACTTCCCTGGGAGTAAGCCCCATTGACTATTATGGGGCTTCCTTCTGAGTAGATGTGCCTAGGATCGGGCTCAGGGTTTGTGGATTGGTGTGGTTTAGGACTGTCGGTGGAACACTTGGGAAAACCAGTTAAGGACAGCTAGAAGAGGCGGTTAAGGTGGGACAGGAGGAGCAGCGTCAGTTGGGGTGACCCCATAGGCCCCCCAAATGTAGGACACCCAAGAAAAATGTAGGACATCAAACCTCTAGTAATTAATAACAAACAAATAATAATAAACAAATTTAAATATATTCTGCATTCATATATCATAACTGCAGAATATAGAAAGGCAAAGGCATTTCAGTATCTATACAAATAAACATGTATCTATATAAATGCAATATATAACTACATATTAAATATTTAATATCTAAATATCTACACATTAAATATCTAAATATTAAATAAATATGAACAAATATTTCTATATAAATATACAATTTTATTTCAAATATTACAATTTTATTGTAATACAAATGTTACAATTTTATTTTGTTAATTGTTAGCTATGCGTATATTAAATGCAAATGCATTTCAGTACCTATATGTATTTATATAAATAAATATGGCTGCAATCCTGTACACATTTTCTTGAGAGTAAGTCCCATAGAACACAATGGGACTTACTTCTGAGCAGACATACTTAGCAACTCCAAAGCAACACAAAGCTTGCTACACTGAACAAATCAGAGAATTGATGCATAGGTGCCTATGTTTATATACAGCGTGTGTGTGTTTGTGTGTATGTGCTCATATAGTGTTGTGTTTATGTGTATACATTTCTATAGTGTGTGTGCTTGTGCGTACGCATATGTGTTTATATACAGTAGTGTATGTGTTTATACATGGCTGTAACCCTAAAGACACTTTCCTGTGAGTAAGACCCATTGAACACAATGGGGCTTACTTTTGAGTAGACATGGTTAAGATTGCAGCCTATGTGTATGTTTCTATACAGCGTGTGTGCTTGTGTGTATGTATGTGCGGTTATGTGTGTTATATATAGTGTATGTGTTTATATACGTGCATGCTTATATACATTGTGTGATATTGTGTGTACGTGTATTTATATACAATGTATGTGTTTATATGATTATATATTGTCTGCGTGTATGTATGCATGTTCATATAGTGCTTATATATGTGTATATGTATGTATGTATATATATATGTATGTATGTATGTATGTATGTTCATAGTGTTTATATATGTGTATGTTTATATACAGTGTCTCTGTGTATGTATGCGTGCATGTTTATATAGTGTGTGTGTGTATGTATGTATACACACACACGTATAGTCATATTAAATACATATTTTAATATTAATATTAAATACATATTTTATTTTATATACAATGTATGTGTTTATATGATTATATATTGTCTGCGTGTATGTATGCATGTTCATATAGTGCTTATATATGTGTATATGTATGTATGTATGTATATATATGTATGTATATGTATGTATGTATGTATGTATGTTCATAGTGTTTATATATGTGCATGTTTATATACAGTGTCTCTGTGTATGTATGCGTGCATGTTTATATACAGTGTGTGTGTGTATGTATGTATACACACACGTATATAAAGTCATATTAAATACATATTTTAATATATATTTTATATTAAAAATACACACAAAAGAGGTTAGGTTACCATTTTACTTGCAGAGGAAGCCCAGGAAAATCACATTCGGATCTACAGGAATAAAAGCAAGAGCAAGTTAGGAGGGGATCGGGACCACAGGAAGGGGGTCTGCAAAGGGGTCTGCATTCGGTCTCAGAAACTTAAGGATATCCACACTTTTTTTCAGAACAGGTCTGTGAAAAAGTTTCATCACAGTAAAACCAAATGCACGTTTTGGAAAGGCCATCATGGGACCCACGATGGGGGTTTTCTATAGTTATAGGTTTTCTATAACTTTTCTATAGTTAAGAAAATATATACATTTTTGCATGCATTGATAAATAATTTTTTAAAAATAAATAATAAATCTGGAAACCCCCACCCCGGAATTCAAATAAATAGGTAGAAAACGTATTTTTTGCATGCATAAATTTATGAAACCCCCACCCTGGAACCCAAATAAATAAGCAAGAAAATATAAAATTTGCAGCTTTACCCACCAAGAAGTCCCATTGAACTAAAAGGGGCTTACTGGGGTGCAAGAAGGCTACAGACCAGCATGGAGCCTCATTTGCACCCAATGCAAACTACAGGGAGAAGCATCTCCTTTTGGTTGAGTGCGTGTAGGACACCCACCCTGGACACTATTTACCCACCAAGAAGTCCCATTGAATTAAATGGGCCTCCTGGGGTGTAACAGACTGCAGATTGGCATTAAATCTTATTTGCACCCAATGCAAAACTACAGAGAACTACATGCAGCTTTTAATCAGTGCATGCTGGACACCCAATCTGGGCACCTTTTACCCCCAAAAGAAATCCCATTTAATTAAATGGGGCTTACTGGGGTGTAATAGGTGCAATGCAAAAACGAAAGGAATAACTAACTCCCTTTGTTGAGATCATGCTTGACATCCACCCTTGGCACCATTTACCCACCAAGAAGTCCTACTGAATTAAACGGGGCTTACTGGGGTGCAAGAGGCTGTAGAGTTGCATGGAACCTCGTTTGCACCCAGTGCAAACCCCAGTGCACACAGAGAAGCATCCCCCTTTAATCAGTGCATGCTGGACACCCTCCCTGGGCATCTTTTATCCCCAAAAGAAATCCCATTTAATTAAATGGGACTTACTGGGGTGTAATAGGTGCACAGTAGCATGGAACCTCATTTGCGCCCAATGCAAACTACATGATAATCAGCTCCCTTTTGTTGAGAGCATGCTGGATACCCACTCTTGGGTACCTTTTACACACCAAGTAGCCTCATTTAATTAAGTGGGCCTTACTAGGGTGCAAGAGACTCCAGACTTGCGTGGAACCTCATTTTCCCCCAATGCAAAACTACAGGAATAAGCAACTCCCTTTTATTGAGAATATGCTATATACCCATCCTTGGGCCCATTTTACCCACCAAGAAGTCCCATTGAATCAAATGGGGCTTACTAGGGTGCAAGGGACTGTAGAGTTGCATGGAACCTCATTTGCACCCAGTGCAAACCCAGAGAGAAGCATCCCCCTTTAATCAATACATGCTGGACACCCACTCTGGGCACCTTTTACCCACAAAAGAAATCCCATTAAATAAAATGGGGCTTACTAGGGTGTGAGAGACTGCAGACTTGCATGAAATCTCATTAACACCCAATGCAAAACTCTAGGCCTAAGTTACTCCCTTGAGTTAGCGCATGCTGGACACCCACTCTTGGGTACCCTTTTACACACTAAGTAGCCCCATTGAACTAAATGGGGCTTACTGGGATGTAAGAGACTGCAGATTTGCATGGAACCTCATATGCACCAATGCAAACTACAGGGAAAGCATCTCCTTTTGGTTGAGTGCATGTAGGACACCCACCCTGGACACTATATACCCACCAAGAAGTCCCATTTAATTAAATGGGCTTACTGGGGTGTAAGAGACAGCAAGTTTGCATACAACCTTGCAGGTCTTTGCAAGAATGCCCCATTTCCCCCCCAACCAGGCTGTAGACTTGCGCACTGAGACTTGCACTTTTACACACTGAGTAGCCCCATTGAACTAAATGGGGTTTACTGGGAAGTAAGAGACTGCAGACTTGCATGGAACCTCATTAGCACCCATTGCAAAACTACAGAGAAAAGCAACCCCCTTCAACCAGTGCATGCTGGACATCCACTCTTTGGTACCTTTTACACACTGAGTAGCTCCATTGAACTAAATGGGCTTACTTGGGTGTAAGAAACAGCAGGCTTGCATGCAACCTTGCAGGCCTTTGCAAGAATGCCCCCCTTTTCCCCCAAACCAGGCTCCAAATTAATCCAAACCCATGCAAAAAATTAAAGGGGACCCCCTAGAATATGCTCAGCCAGGCCTGAGACCCCCAAAGTCTCAGCCCCGGGAGGATTGCAATGGATTGCATGAAGACCCCTCACCTCCTCTGAAGCACCACCTCCCTGGAAAGAAAGAACGTCCGGGCGCGCAAGGGTTAAATACCCTTCCCTCGCAAAGCACGCTGGGAAATACCCACTCTCCTCTCTCCCGCATACACTCTCTAGTAGCCGACGCTTCCTAGAGCAGCCAGGAGGTCTCTCTTTAACCCCAAACCATAGACGCTCGATAGGCGGAGTCACAGAACGTCGATTCTACCTAACTTCCGGTTTGAAAACCGCGCGCGGGAAAAAGAAGAGTGGGCGTGGCTATGCAAATGTATTCCCCACTATGGACCTATCATGAGTCAGCTCCATGAAAGAGAGTTAAGGTATGGAAGAAATAGGAGATAATCCATAATTAATAAGAGGGAATGATGTAGGAAAGGTATGTGTTGCACTGATTGGGAGGCATGACGCTGTAAGATTGGAAATTGATGGGACTTATAGGGCATGGAGGTTTAGGAAGGAAATGGTGCCCTCCAAATCAGACTTGCTCACTATCACCTAAAAACTTTAGCAAAGGTATTAAAAGGCATGTTACAAACACACCTAAATTCCCCCTGAATTTACCATGGAAAATTATTTCAGCTTATTCTTCTGATATGGAACTTATTTGGAGATTTATTTTATATATAAAATATATTATATAGTATACAAATATTATTATACAGTAAATATATATTATACGGTATTTAATATTGGAGATTTATGGTATTGAATTAGTATTATATTGAATATTATATTTTAGTATTATATTAATATTTTAGTATTATTATACAGTAAATATATATTATGCGGTATTTAATATTGGAGATTTATGGTATTGAATATTAGTATTATATTGAATATTATATTTTAGTATTATATTAATATTTTAGTATTATTATACAGTAAATATATATTATGCGGTATTTATTATTGGAGGTTTATGGTATTGAATATTAGTATTATATTGAATATTATATTTTAATATTATATTAACATTTTAGTATTAAATTTAATATTAATATTATATTTAATATTGGAGATTTATTAGGATCACGTGAGCAAGAGGAGGTAAGAGAGGATGAGGCCCCTTCAATGGGCTTACTTCTGAACAAGGGTGCAATCCTAAGCATGTCTACTCAGAAGTAAGTCCTATTCTGTTCTATGGGACTTAAAGCACCATCCTAATCATATCTACTCAAAAGTAAGCTCTATTGTGTTCAATGGGTCTTACTCCCCGGAAAGTGTCTTTAGGATTGGAGCTTTACTCTCAGAAAATGTTTAGGATTGCAGCCTTAGAGCACAATCCTAAACATGTCTACTCAAAAGTAAGCCCCATTATTTTCAATGGGTCGTACTCCCAGGAAAGTCTCTTTAGGATCGCAGCCTTAGCCAAGTTGCCCGAACCCTAAGGAAAACCATGATTTTCTAGGACATACTGAGCACAATCCTAACAATGTGTACTCATAAGTAAGCCCCATTGTGTTCAATGGATCTTTCTCCCAGGAAAGTGTCTTTAGGATTGCAGCCTAAGAGCACTAGCCTAACCTTGTCTACTCAAAAGTAAGCCCCATTGTGTTCAATGGATCTTACTCCCAGGAAAGTGTCTTTAGGATTGCAGCCTAAGAGCACTAGCCTAACCATGTCTACTCAAAAGTAAGCCCCATTGTGTTCAATGGATCTTACTCCCAGGAAAGTGTCTTTAGGATTGCAGCCTAAGAGCCCAATCCTAACCATGTCTACTCAAAAGTAAGCCCCATTGAGTTCAATGGGTCTTACTCCCAGGAAAGTGTCTTTAGGATTGCAACCTAAGAGCCCAATCCTAACCATGTCTACTCAAAAGTAAGCCCCACTGAGTTCAATGGGTCTTTCTCCCAGGAAAGTGTCTTTAGGATTGCGCCCTTAATCTCCCTGAAGTTTTTACAAGAAGATCCCATAAAAGAAGGGAAGTATGGCTGCAATGCCAAAGACACTTTCCTGGGAGTAAGACCATTGAACATAATGGGGCTTGCTTTTGAGTAGACATGTTTAGGATTGTGCCCTTTAGGATATTGTATATATTGCGTTCCCAAAGTTGAATGCAAAAGGGATTTCTGACGTCCTCCTATAGCAAAATATCGGACTTTTCCAGTGGGAACCGAATGACAAACAAAAGAGAAATAAAATTTAAAATAAATTTTATTAATTTTAATAAAATAAAAGACAAATAATAGAGAAATAAAATTGATTCGGTGGGTCGTTCTGCAGCTTGGAAAGAGTTATCTCAGCCTGGCCTTCACCACCACTTCACCCTTAATTTCGTACTCCAGGTTCTTCCACCCCAGAGCGCAGTATGGAAGTTGCAGATCCTGATGCGCCGACCTCATCTTGTAAGGCGAGAGGAGAAAATCCCACATATATACGTCCGTAAGTTCTCCTGAGAAGGAGTTATAGGAATCAAACGAACCTCCGTAGTGGTCCTGTTCCTGTCCTAGAAGAATAAATGCGCGGTTTCCAACCGCGTAGCCGCGCTTCAAACTTTTCCGTGGCCAGGGTTTCCCATTCATCCAGAATTCGACGATCCCAGTAACGGATTCCCATCCAAAGCAGACGTGTTCCCAGTTTGTGGGATCCTCAGGGACTCGGAAGGACGCGTATTCTCCCCCGATATACATGCGGTATTCCCCCAACTTGGGTTTGAAGATCAGGATTTCGTTGTCCTCGGACTGCGTGGCGTAGGAGAAGAGGCCATAGGGCCGGGTCAGCTCGGTGTAGGATCTCAGACAGATGGTGAAGTTCTTTAGGGGTTCCTCCGGAGGGGGCTTGAGGTGGACATAGGCCTCGCTGGTCCCCTTGTGGAAAATAAATACCTTTCTAGTTAGATCTGTAAGGACACAAGGAGAAAAAGAAGGGGGTTACCATTATGGATCCACCCCATGATGGACCTCCATCCCATGAAGAAGCTTGACCTCAATGTAAAGGGTTTGTGTCACTGGTGTAGGAGACCACATCGGGACGGGGAGGGGGGGCACACAGCATGGTCTCCAGTTCTAGCCTGGACCTGAAGATGGCAGCATTTCCTTAGAAATGGATTGGATGGTACATTTGATTTGAGTAAATACAGTATTTTGAGTCTGACCCTACAATCCAGAGTAACTGTGGGAAGACGTAAGAGGCACTTACTCTGGACTGCTCTATGCATTTCCCATAGGTTTCCAATAGGTGGCACCGTAACTATGTTGGTGTAAAAGGTCCCGTAGTTACTCTGGATTGTAGCCTCACCCTACAATCCAGAGTAACTACAGGAAGACGTAAGAGGCACTTACTCTGGATTGCTCTATGCATTT
The DNA here is from genome assembly GCA_030015325.1 of Cryptoblepharus egeriae. Taxonomy (NCBI): domain Eukaryota; kingdom Metazoa; phylum Chordata; class Lepidosauria; order Squamata; family Scincidae; genus Cryptoblepharus; species Cryptoblepharus egeriae. The sequence goes on along the minus strand of JAREYC010000018.1, from coordinate 4,382,840 downwards.
CCCATAGGTTTCCAATAGGTGGCACCGTAACTATGTTGGTGTAAAAGGTCCCGTAGTTACTCTGGATTGTAGCCTCACCCTACAATCCAGAGTAACCACGGGAAGACGTAAGAGGCACTTACTCTGGATTGCTCTATGCATTTCCCATAGGTTTCCCATCGTTAGCACCGTAACTACGTCAGTGTAAAAAGTCCCATCGTTACTCTGGATTGTAGCCAAATCAAGAGTAACTACTGGAAGACATAAGAAGCACTTACTCTGGATTGCTCTATGCGTTTCCCATAGGTTTCCCATAGGTGGCATCGTAACTACATCGGTGTAAAAAGTCCCGTTGTTACTCTGGATTGTAGCCAAAGGCAGCCCTTTGTGCTGATGATGACACTGAACTTCCAACATACCCTGCTCTTCCCAGTGGCCCCTCTGATTGGAAACACACGCTCGGAGTCTACGGGCGCAATCCAGAGTAACTCCGGGGAGTCCTTGCTCTGACGTAAGAACAATTTACTCTGGATTGCAATATGGATTTCCCATAGGTTTTCACTAGGTGATGCCGTAACTACGTCGACGTAAATGTCTCCTGTAGTTACTCTGGATTGTAGGGTATGACTGCAATCCTAAAGACACTTTCCAGGGAGTAAGACCCATTGAACACAATGGGGCTTACTTTTGAGTAGACATGGTTAGGATTGTGCTGGATGATTTTGAATGTATCTCAAGCTTCTAAGGTCCCAACCTATAGATAAGGCACTAACCTTCCTGGGCGGAGGTCACCATCAGACTGGCAAAGACAAAGACAGCGACCCATCGAGGAGGCATCTCCAGGGCTTGCAATAGTGAGACAAGGTTGTAGATAAGGAGAATCTGGAGTTCCACCAGCCGAAAGGTCCTGAAACAGCAATGCCACTCCGCAAACAAGACTCAATGTCTAAATTTAGCCCTGCAAAAGGTTGGGGGGAGGACAGCAAATGGGGGGGGGGGAAGCATGGCCTTTCCAAGACTGATCTGGCAATGAAGCATCCTTCTCAGTTTCCAAGAAGAAGGCAGGACAACTCCTTAACTCCTTGCTGTGCGGAACACATCTGAGCATTGAATGGTGTCCTCTGTTTCAGGATTTTTCCCTGGGGATCTCCCCAAACAAATATTTGAGGACCCCCCCCAACAAGTCAGATGAAATGGAGGCGTCAACATCCGCTATGGTAAGTCAACGGTTCCGGATCCGTGTGTTGCGATGCCTTGGCGCATCGCAAGGGAGTTGTGAGGTTGGTTACCCATTACCAGCAGTGACAGGGATCCGTGGCACTTGTCACTGTCATTCATTCCTGGCTCCAGAGGTGTCACAGCCCTAGGAATTTGGGGAAGCTCTCCCTTAAGCAATCATAAAAACCGATGACGGCCAGCGCTGTCAACCCTCTTAGCTAAGGGATTGATTGACTGATTGATCGATTGATCAGTCGATCCCATTAGCCATTAAGTTTTTTATTTGTGAACCACTTTCCCCCAAATCCAGAGTATCTATGGGAGCACATCCGAGACTTTACGTGCACCCATAGCTACTGCACCACCTAATGAAAACCTATAGGAAATTCATATTGGAATCCAGAGTAAGTTGTTCTTACACCAGCGCAAGGACTCCCCGTAGTTACTCTGGATTTTGCCCTTTGTGAACTTCTAAGTTGAAAAGCGTTCTGTCTGTCTATCTATCTATCTATCTATCTATCTATCTATCTATCTATCTATCTATCTATCTATCTATCTATCTATCTATCTATCTATCTATCTATCTATCTATCTATCTATCTATCCTATTCCACTCCGTCCTCCCTTCTATATGGTCCTCCTGAGTCCTCCATTCCATCCTCCATTCCACTTCGTCCTCCATTCTATATGGTCCTCCTGAGTCCTCCATTCCATCCTCCATTCCACTCCGTCCTCCATTCTATATGGTCCTCCTGAGTCCTCCATTCCATCCTCTATTCCACTCCGTCCTCCATTCTATATGGTCATCCTGAGTCCTCCATTCCATCCTCCATTCCACTCCGTCCTTCATTCCATATGGTCCTCCTGAGTCCTCCATTCCATCCTCCATTCCACTCCGTCCTCCATTCTATATGGTCATCCTGAGTCGCCCATTCCACTCCGTTCTCCGTTCTATATGGTCTTCCTGAGTCCTCCATTCCATCCTCCATTCCACTCCGTCCTTCACTCCATATGGTCACCCTGGCCCTGGATAAACTATAAAAGACCATGTTCCACTTTTCAACTGTTTCTGCTTTTCACCACTGCCTCCAGTCTGTAACCTGTCAAATGAACGGGGAACGACGTACAGTGAGCCTCTTGTACCCTATTAATGCTGCCCCTTCGTCTTCCTTTGTTGCCTTCCCAGTGCAAGATAAGCTGTGCGTAGGCTCCTTTTAGTGCGTCATAACCCCTCTATTATATATTCTTCCCACCCACCCCACTATTCTCCCCTCCGTACCTATATTTTCCAGCAGATATGCTACCCTCTAATTGGAACAAATGAGGGCTGTTTGGAGGGTTTGATTTAAGTTGCTGCATTTCCTCCCTAATAGCTCGCAGAGCTTCTCCGGTGTTATTAACTTTCCTCTCTAATTTGGAAAAGCGGGCAGCGTATGGTTCCCATTTCCCGCCGATGGGTCCGCCGGGAGTTTTAATCGCCGAAGCGACAGGAAGGGATGGATTGGAGGTTCGGAATGAGTATCTTGGGCTGGAAAATGGAGATTGCCGCTCAAATCTGCCGGCGTAGAGAGCTTTTGTGCCATGGGGTAGCACCCCCTGGGTCGCCCAGGCTGCCAAGCTGGCACCACCTCTGCAATCCCTATTGTGCGCCCCATAAACCTTAATGTCGATTTAATTCATTCAAAGCACTTTTTAATATCATTTTTTCGGGCCTATTTAAAGGACGGTGATTTGTTTTATAGAATAATGTTGGAAGAATGTCAAAGGACAAAATCCAGAGTAACTACCGGGAGTCCTTGCTCCGGTGTAAGAACAGCTTACTCTGGATTGCAATATGAATTTTCCATTGGTTTTCACTAGGTGGTGCAGTAACAATGGGTGCAGGTAAAGTCTCTTACATGCTCACGTAGTTACTCTGGATTGTAGGGATATCCAGAGTAACTACGGGGAGTCCTTGCTCCGGTGTAAGAACAACTTACTCTGGATTGCAATATGAATTTCCCATAGGTTTTCACTAAGTGGTGCAGTAACTACAGGGGCATGTAAAGTCTCTTATGTCTTCCCGTAGTTACTCTGGATTTGGGGGGAAATCTACAAATGAGTTGTAGATAACGGAGGTGGAAAAAGAAAATTGGTAGTTGGAGGGACTGTAAAAGCTAAGGATCCGATAATAGGGTGACCGTATGGGGCAAAATCCAGAGCAGTTACGGGTCCACGCAGTTACGTCACCCTCTAGTGTTATCTTATGAAAAGTCATCTTAACTGCTCCAGAGCAAGGAGCTTACCCTACAATCCAGAGTAACTACGGGAGCATGTAAGAGACATTACGTGCACCTGTAGTTACTGCACCACCTAGTGAACACCTATGGGAAATTCATATTAGAATCCAGAGTAAGTTGTTCTTACACCGGAACAAGGACTCCCCGTAGTAACTCTGGATTGTGCCCTTACCCCCAAATCCAGAATAACAACAGGAGCACGTAAGAGACTTTACGTGCACTCGTAGTTATTGCACCACTTAGTGAAAACCTATGGGAACTTCATATTGGAATCCAGAGTAAGTTGTTCTTACACCGGAGCAAGGACTCCTGTAGTTACTCTGGATTGTGCCCTTCCCCCCAAATCCAGGGTAACAACAGGAGCACGTAAGAGACTTTACGTGCACTCGTAGTTACTGCGCCACTTAGTGAAAACCTATGGGAACTTCATATTGGAATCCAGAGTAAGTTGTTCTTACACCGGAGCAAGGACTCCTGTAGTTACTCTGGATTGTGCCCTTACCCTCAAATCCAGGGTAACAACAGGAGCACGTAAGAGACTTTACGTGCACTCGTAGTTACTGCACCACCTAGTGAAAACCTATGGGAAATTCATATTGGAATCCAGAGTAAGTTCTTACACCAGAGCAAGGACTCCCTGTAGTTACTCTGGATTTTGCCCATACATGGGTGATCTTTGCTGTCCTTTATGGCCGTTTCCTGCCCACCCACACAGAGATGCTCCCCGGTGCTAATTTTTTTCCCCTTTCCATATTGTTTGGCCAGCCCATCTCACAACTATTTCACGGCTGACGGAGCCGCTGACAAGTTATTAAAAGAGGAAGCGTGTCAGCCGCCAGTTCGGAGCCCGGCGTGGCCGCCACTTTTCAGCGAACTGTCATTAAATGTGGCTTCAATCTCGGGGAAGAGGAAGGGACCTGCACGTAGACTGTCCATAATCCTCCTCCGGTGGAGACATTGATGTGACGTTTAGAACGAGAAAAAGAACGATTCCATCCCTTTTCACTTCATTTCAGGAGATAAACGGCCTCGCTCCAACCATTGAGTGCCGCTGCCCTCTAACCCCCCTGGCTTTTAAAATTAAACTCCAAATCTTCTCTGTAAGTAGGGCAGCCTCTCAAATTGCAATGGAACCACCTGAGAGCAAAATCCAGAGTAACAACGGGGAATCCTTGCTCCGGTGTAAGAACAGCTTACTCTGGATTGCAATATGAATTTCCCATAGGTTTTCACTAGGTGGTGCAGTAACTACGGGTGTACGTAAAATCTCTTACGTGCTTCCGTTGTTACTCTGGATTTGGGGGTGAGAGTTGAAAATTCATGTCCTTAGGTCACAACTGTCCTTAACCATATATAAACATATATGTATATATAGAATAGAATCATAGAATCACAGAGTTGGAAGGGACCTAGTAGGTCATCTAGTCCAACCCCCTGCCTGCAGCAGGAAATCCCCCTGGAGCATCCCCGAGCATATAACCGTGTGTGTGTGTGTGTGTGTGTGTGTGTATATATATGTATATGTATATATTATATATATAAGCAATCTAGGGTTTAAATTATTCACATCACAGGGATATAAATAAGTGTTTCAGTTTTTATTTTATCTGGTTCGGGAACCAGATTTGGGGTTCAGACAAAACCGTCGGCCGCCTGGTCTAAATTGGTTAGGGTTGCATCATGTCCTATATTGGGTATCCTACATTTTGGGGGGAGGGGTTTAATCCTCTTTTGTAGTCATGACATCTGGATCAGGGTGACCATATGACCAGAAATTTCTGGATTTGTCCTCTATTTAAGACTCCTGTCCGGGTGTCCTCCAAAAGGGCTTCGTTGTCCTCCATTCTGGAGCTTTGCAATGGTGTGCAGTACCCCATTGAGTCATATGTCGTTGGATTCGTATTGATGAGCAGAATCCAATGCAAGTATCGGTTTTGAAATATCTCCTTCCTATCAAAGGTTATGGCAAAAAAATAAAAAATGCATTGAGCTCTACGGGAAAGTGAAAGTGCCCATAATCGCAGCTTTACTCATGAGTAGGCAAATGTGTCCGCTGGAAAGGCCAGGATGAGAGGAATCCAAGACCTTGTCCTCCTTTTGAGGTTAGGGCATCTGGTCACCCTGATCTGGTTACACTGATTCTGGTTACGCTCTGGGAGTAACTTCCAACTTTTAGTACTGTACAGCAGTGTCATCTGAACCCTGGTTTGAGAACCAGATTTGGGGTTCAGACAAAACTGTCGGCCTGGTTAGGCCGCTTGGCAGAAATTGATTAGGATTGCATTCTGAGACTCTGTAATCCTCACGTGCTGGAATATTCAGGCTGGCTCAGTGCCCAGAGAAGCAGGTTGGGACCCCGCATTTGGGGTGGTTTGGGACTTGGCATATGGGGTTACACCTGGAAATTTTAATGTGCAATGTATTTGCTCTACCCATTGAACCACAGTGCCTTTCCAGTCTCCCCTCCACTACGAAACCCTACAGCGGCGTAGGATGCCGTACTTACTTACCGTGGCATAGGATGCCTTAGAGCGGCGTAGGAAATCCTACAGTGGTGTAAATCATGCCGTCAAACCCCTTCTCAGGTGGATTGGGGTGAGGACAACCCCAGATCTCCCTTACATGGTTGTCGTATAGAATGACAGAGATAATAGACAGAGAGAACGTTCGGTAAATAATTTTTGCGCGTACCTGAATGGAGGCCGCGATAAGGAAAGCGTTTGAAAGAGGGATGCGATTGGGACACGATAGGAAATCTGGCACAACCCAAGTTCCTTCTCATGATAAGGGACGTGCTCTGAACTTTGGAGATAAGAACGTCAGGCTGGAGAACAAAGTGTTCTTTAAATGCTGGTCTTGCTTTTAAGTGGGGGGGGGAGAGGGGGAGATTGTGGTCCATTTACGGGGAGTCCTTGCTCCGGTGTAAGAATAATTTACTCTGGATTGCAATATGAATTTCCCATAGGTTTTCACTAGGTGGGACAGTAACTATAGGTACATGTAGTTACACGTAATGTACACGTAATGTCTCTTACGTGCTCCCATAGTTACTCTGGATTGTAGGGTTAGTAGTTTTAAATGTGGGCTATTTTTAGACCCTCTGCTTTGTCCCTTCATGATCCTGGCATGATTTTGCCGTGTGTGGATGGTAGCTGAGATGGAACATGGAATAACCCCCGTGCGTTGCTTATTAACCCCGATCATGTCAGAGGTCCACCTGTGTCCCTCCGTTCCACACCCCTGATTTTTGGCTTTTATTTTATCATGTCCGACATTTTTTTGGGATGTCCTACCTTTGTGTCCTCTTTTGCAGTTAAGATATCTGGTCACCCTGCCCGACGCAGGGTTCCCAGAGAGCCGGAACCTATCCGGGAATATCCAGGACATATCCGGAGATATATCTGGACATATCTGGATGGGTTGGGGCCGAACGGGCCGGACGTATCCGGGAATGGACTTATAGGACCGGACGTCCATTGGACATCCGGTCCAACACGCCTTCCTATTTTCTCTCGCTTGGTAAAATCAAAATAAACCCGCAGATCTCGGACAGCAGAGGACGGTGCGGAGCCGAGAACGTGTCTGATCCAAGCCACTTATTTTAATAAGGGTATTTTAATTGGATGTGTGTTTTTAAGTCCTCGGAGCTAAAGTTAATAAAAGTACAGAGAGATAGAGCGAGAGCAAAGGGTACAGGATGTTTCAGAAGCACCGTTCCGGTTTAGAGTGTCTCGTTTTTATATAACGGGATTAATATGCAAGATCATAAAAAGCTTTCGCGAAAGAGAGAGAGAGAGAGAGAGAGAGAGAGAGAGAGAGAGAGTAAATTGATTCTTGGCTTAGGACGGTTTCGTTCTCGCAAAAGGGGATGCGTCAAAGGCGCTGATCAAACGCAAGTGAATCCTCACTGCAGTGTTGCATCAAAGATTTAAAACCAATCATACCGGGGAGAGATCTGGAACACAATCCTAACCATGTCTACTCAGAAGTAAACCCCATTGTGTTCAGTGGGTCTTACTCCCAGTGTCTTTGCCGAAGACTGCAATCCTAAAGACACTTTCCTGGGAGTAAGAGCCGTTGAACACAATGGGGTTTACTTCTGAGTAGACACGGTTAGGATTGTGCTCTGAATCCTGTTGCCCAAAGTGCAGAGCCAGTGGGGTTGGACGGACAGATGGATGGACGGATGGGTGTAGGCAACCTCAAAATGCAAGATGTAGTGGAGGGCACAACATGCAGGTGACCTATTGTTTGTGTTGCTTCTGGTGGCATCTGGTGGACCACTGTGAGATCCAAGAACCTGTGTTAGACGGTCCTTTGGCCTGATCCAGAGAGGGTATTCCTATGTTCTTGTGTGTCTGTGGAACTCCTTGCCACAAGATGTGGTGACTGCACCACGATGAAGGTCTCTTGTGAGCTCCCTGAGGCATCTGGCGGACCACTGTGAGATGTTGGAAGCTGGACTAGATGGGTCTTTGGCCTGAGCCAGTGATCCCTATGTTCTTGTGTGAATAGTATGTGGAACTCCTTGCCAGTGGAGACTCTTATGTTCTAATGTTCTTTAACCCTATAATCTAGAGTAACTATGGGACCTTTTACACCAACATAGTTACAGTGCCACCTATGGGAAACCTATGGAAAATGTGTGGAGCAATCCAGAGTAAGTGCCTCTTATGTCTTCCCGTCGTTACTCTGGATTGTAGAGTCTGCCTATGTAATAAATTAGATGGAATAGTTTCAAATTTAATAATAAATAATCTAGCGTTTAAATTAACCTCATGAAAGCAATACATGTATGAGTGTTTAGCCTACATTATTCTTGGGTGTCCTACATTTTGGGGGCCCAAAACGGAGAATTTTCCGCATCGGATCTGGACCCGTGTATATTAAATTTAGTTCTCCAGATCTTTTCCTGATGCTTGTTGGCCGCAAAAGCCACATTTTGCCTTTTAAAGCATTCATTGAGGAACAATTAGAGGAACGAAAAAAGTGAAAATAAGCAATATTACAACAACAAAATTAGAATAACAATAACGCCAAAGCTTTGGATGAGCCACAAGCTGCCTCGAGGAGCACATCTTGTGCCTGTGAAGTCCACAATGGTGGCAATGCACCTCTCTCCATTATTTCTCTTCTTGAAACACAGCTGCAATCCTAACCACACTTTCCTGGGAGTAAGTACTATTGAACACAATGGGACTTACTTCTGAGTAGACATGCTTCGGCTTGCACTATCAGAGCAATTATGGAGTCTTCGGAGGATGATTCCCACTGCCATCACTGTGACGCCTGAGCTCCTCCATGTCTACTCACAAGTAAGTTTCCTTGTGTTACTTGTGGACCTAGAGCACAATCCTAACCATGTCTCCTCAAAAGTCAGCTCCATTGTGTTCAATGGATCTTACTTCCAGGAAAGTGTCTTTAGGATTGCAGGATATTAGTTACTTTCTTAGGGCAAAATCCAGAGTAACTACAGGGAGTCCTTGCTCCAGTGTAAGAACAACTTACTCTGGATTGCAATATGAATTTCCCTAGGTTTTCACTAGGTGGTGCAGTAACTACAGGTGTGCAAAAAGTCTCCTATGTGCTCCAGTAGTTACTCTGGATTTAGGGGTTCCTCCCAGGAAAGTATGGATTGCATCCTGAGTGCCCAATTCCAAGGTGGTGGTGCCCAGTGCTGGATTCCGCAATGGCAGCACCCACCCCAGAGGTGTCCCGATCCCCACTTTGAAAACCACTCTAATCTTGGCTAACACAGGACTTATGTCGGGACTTAACAAGGGATAAGGATTGTGCTGTGATTTATTAAAGTATGCTCTTTAGGTTAGGATACCGTGCCGGGATCAAGAGGGGTGGTTATCCTTCCTGCTCGTTCTATAATTTTTCTCTGTAAACCACTTATTGAAAAGTTGGTCTATATAAAAATTATATTAAATGCTTTTTAAAATTATGTTTATATTATATTAATAATTATATATATTGATTAATATATATTAATATAATATATATTAATATATATTATATTAATATTAATATATATTATATCAATATATATTAATATATATTATATTAATATATATATTATATTAATAATTATATTAAATTATATTAAATTAAAAATAAATTAAATGCTATTATTAACGGGATTACTATATCAATCAAATTCACCTCTTCCTGAGTTAAATAAACATGGGTGCAATCCTAAGAAATTTAGGTCAGCCTAACTCACCTGGTCTATCTTTCCATGCCGGGGGGGGGGGGGATGTCGTTGTATGCCTGTGCATTGGCATACCCCCCCCCCCAGGAGTGGGCAAAAGTGTCTTATGGCACTTTTGTGACACCCCCAGGTCTTATGCCAGGATTTAGGCCAGCCTAACTGGATAAATAATAAACTGACCCTTTTCAAACACTTTTATATGTAGGATTCCTATCTACCTAAGATGGCCTAAGGGCGCAATCCAGAGTAACTATGGGGAATCCTTGCTCCGGTGTAAGAACAATTTGCCCCTGATTGCAATATGAATTTCCCATAGATTTTCACTAGATGGTGTCGTAACTACAGGTACACGTAATGTATCTTACGTGCTCCCGTAGTTACTCTGGATTGCAGGGTCAGGCCCATATCCTAAAGTCAAATTAAGCCCTTTGCTCCGAAGCAGTTAAGGTGTCTTTCCATAAGATAACACTAGAGGGTGATGTAACTGCGTGGACCCGTAACTGCTCTGGATTTTGCCTTTGGTCTCCAAAATCAGGGTGCGCATTAGATTCAGTGGTGTGTTAGTTTTGAGTAAATGCGGCATTTTGATTATAAGTTTTTAGTTGAACAGTTTCCTATATTATAATAAAAAATAGCATACTCGTTGTATAAAGTAGTGCGATTCGGTAAAAATCATAAACCCATTGCAGTATTATTATTATTATTATTATTATTATTATTATTATTATTATCATCATCATCATCATCATCATCATCATCATCATTATTACATGGAGTAAAATTAAATTTTGCACCTGTTTTGCCGAAGCAGTAAACATTTTTAAAAATCTTTGAAAATCGGGGTGCACATTAGATTTGATGGCACATTAGATTTGAGTAAATGCGGGTATTTCTTTACACAGTGTGTAACTCGTCTCTCCATAGACTTTGTTAATTTTAATTAATTAATTAAATTTTAATTAATCTCCATGCTCTCTCCGTAGACTTTTAATTTTTTAAAGGGAAGGTACAGCTTGGGCATCCCAAAACGGGCACTGGATCCCTCATTGCAGATGCACAAGGAGATGGAGATGGTTGCAAGCAGGCAATGGGGCAGGACCTCCTTCCGTCTAGCCACTGCCGACTTGATCAGCCTTCTGGTGATAGATGGTGACCCCCAAGATCAACAGGGGGCAAAGGAAGCAATGGAGCATCCCCAGACCTTCGGACAGTCCCACAAAGTAGTCAAGGTGCCCTTGCAGGTTGCAGCTTGGCGTGATCATCTCCATGTTCAGTAGCGCAGATAAGGTGGCAGCCACTCCATATAGTGCCCAGAACAGGTAAAAGACCCAAGCCATGTTAATAGATACATTTATACCACATTTATACCGCCTGCCAACCACCTGGGTCAGAACCATCACCACCGGAAGGATGAGAAAGAGACCCAAGCAGCAGAGGGCATGTGCCAAAGACCACAGGTATATTTCAGGTTCGGCACGCAAGACGCAAACCGTCCCTCCGACGGCACCCGTGTGGCTGATTTGGCCCACCGGTGTTGCCAAAACGAACCCGCCGGCCCAGAGAATTGTGTGCAAGAGGTAGCCAGAGCAGCGTGCCGGATCTTGGCGGGCACTGCCCACCACCACCACCAACCCCTGAGCAAAGAGGCATCCGTATCGCAGAGTCTGTGCTGCCTGGCAAAAACGGTCTCCGAAGACCCAGCGTCGCAGGAAGCCTGCCGCAAAAAATGGCAGGAGGGCCGCAAAGACAACAGAGGCCGTCATCATCAGGAAGAGAGTTGTTTTGTGAGGTTGGCGTCGGCGCCAAAGGCGAGGACGTTTTGCCCAGGCGATGCCCAACGCCAGGTTGCTGAGAAGACCCAGGGTGCTGGTTACTGCCAGGAAGACTGGAATGCTGCTTCCAAAGACGGAACAATACGTGCTGTGGCATGGTTCGGCCAGGCTATCCAGGTCGTCGTAGGTGGAGTAATTCTCTGGGAAGTTGTCCAGTAGCCCCTCCAGCTCTGTGATGTCCAGGCGGTGGACCTTGTCCTAAAAAGGTGATGGAGGGACGAGACGCACAACAGACTTGGTAACGGTGGCATAGCTAGAGGGGGAACTTGGAGGGAGCCTCACCGCAGTGTGCACCGTGGCCCCTTTGGAGCCATTCCAGTGCGATGGCTCTGTTTTGGTCTCCCTGCTTGGAATGGCACCATTGGCTCCCCCCTAGACTGACTGTTCTGCCCCCCTCTAGCTTTGCCACTGCTTTGTTACGTTAGTGGCATAGGACCAAGTAAAGTCAGTGGCAATTAGAGAAGGAAGAAAGGAAGGAAGGAAGGAAGGAGGGAGGGAGAGGGGAGGAAGGAAGGGACTTATCAAGAAAGGAAGGAAGGAAGGAAGAAAGAAGGAAGGAATCTATCTATCTATCTATCTATCTATCTATCTATCTATCTATCTATCTATCTAGGAAGGAAGGAAAGAAGGAAGGAAGGAGGGAGGGAGAGGGGAGGAAGGAAGGAACCTATCAAGAAAGGAAGGAAGAAAGAAGGAGGGAATCTATCTATATCTATCTATCTAGGAAGGAAGGAAGGAAGGAGGGAGGGAGAGAGGAAGGAAGGAATCTATCTAGGAAGGAAGGAGGGAGGGAGGGAGGGAGAGGGGAAGAAGGAAGGAATCTATCTATCTATCTATCTATCTATCTATCTATCTATCTATCTATCTATCTATCAAGGAAGGAAGGAAGGAAGGAAGGAAGGAGGGAGGGAGGGAGGAAGGAAGGAAGGAAGGAGGGAGCAAGCAAGGAAGGAATCTATCTATCTATCTATCTATCTATCTATCTATCTATCTATCTATCTATCTATCTATCTATCAAGGAAGGAGGGGAGGGGAGGGGAGGGGAGGGAAGGAACTTAGCTACTTACTTAGAGCAAAATCTAGAGTAACTATGGGGAGTCCTTGCTCCAGTGTAAGAACAAGTTACTCTGGATTGCAATATGAATTTCCCATAGGTTTTCACTATGTGGTGCAGTAACTACAAGTGCATGTAAAGTCTCTTACGTGCTCCCGTAGTCACTCTGGATTTGAGGGTTACTGATTACTTACTGGTAATGGTATTTTCTCCTTTGATTTATCATTGATTTATATCTACCATTGTTTCCCAGTTTACCATTAATTCTTTAAAGAGTAGTCTTCAGAGAGTGGATGAGAACCGTGGCCCTCACTCGGCTTTGCATAGACATCACTTATAGCAGCTCTCCAGGGGGTGGGTTGAAACCCCCCCCCCCACCCTGGCTTCCAACTCCTGACCTCTCTTGCACTGAACATGACCCCGCATGTCAAAGCAAATGCTCTACCCTCCGGCACCGCGCAAATCCAGTTGCCCAGATCGCTCTCCGAGGGCACCAACATTTGACATCTATATGTCAGCTCAAGGCAGTTGAATCCACCGTCTGGCGGCGGGTGAATCAGAGAGGCTTAGGTTGAGGACATGCTTCAACCTTTGGTTTTTGACAGGTGACAGCTTAGGAGATTCTCATATTTGACAGCTGAAGGGTAGGGGACTTGAGAACGTCTTTAGGAAGGAGAAGGAAGCCAAATCCTAAAGACGCTTTCCTGGGAGTAAGACCCATTGAACACAATGGGGTTTATTTTGAGTAGACATGGTTAGGATTGTGAGCTCAGTCTCCAAAATCAGGGTATGCATTAGATTAAATGGTACATTGGATTTGAGTAAATACTGTATTTTGAGTCTAACCCTACAATCCAGAGTAAGTATGGGAAGACGGAAGAGGCACTTACTCTGGATTGTTCTATGCATTTCCTGTAGGTTTCCAATATGTGGCACTGTAACTATGTCGGTGTAAAAGCTCCTGTAGTTACTCTGGATTGTAGCCACATACCCAAATCCAGAGTAACTACGGGAGCATGTAAAAGACTTTACGTGCACCCATAGTTACTGCACCACCTAGTGAAAACCTATGGGAAATTCATATTGGAATCCAGAGTGAGTTGTTCTTACACTGGAGCAAGGACTCCCCGTAGTTACTCTGGATATCCCTACAATCCAGAGTAACTACATGAGCACGTAAGAGACTTTACATGCACCCATAGTTACTGCACCACCTAGTGAAAACCTATGGGAAATTCATATTGCAATCCAGAGTAAGCTGTTCTTACACTGGAGCAAGGACTCCCCGTAGTTACTCTGGATATCCCTACAATCCAGAATAACTACATGAGCATGTAAGAGACTTTACATGCACCCATAGTTACTGCACCACCTAGTGAAAACCTATGGGAAATTCATATTGCAATCCAGAGTAAGCTGTTCTTACACTGGAGCAAGGACTCCCCATAGTCCTTACAATCCAGAGTAACTCCCCATATCCCTACAATCCAGAGAACCTACGTGAGCACGTAAGAGACATAATGTGCATCCGTAGTTACTGCACCACCTAGTGAAAACCTATGGGAAATTCATATTGCAATCCAGAGTAAGCTGTTCTTACACCAGAGCAAGGACTCCCTGTAGTTACTCTGGATTTTGCCCATAGTTTTCATAGCTGGTTCATCTGTTTTTCTACCTTGTGGGGCTGTTTTATGACACTGACGCGCCTACCCACACCAGGTCAGGGGATTTTTTATTTATTTATTTATTTATTTAATAATTAATAATTAATAATTAATAATTAATAATTAATTTCTACTTCACCTTTCTCTCCAAAGGGCATCCAAGGTGGCCCGAAGGGAGGTACTGGAGGATAAAGGTTGCCATCCTTCCATATGGGAAACTTCTACATGCTCCTTAATGCGCGGGTGGGGACATGTGCATGCTAAAGGAGTACTAGATCTATGCAATCCATTAAAGAGCTGCCTGAAGGGCGCACTCAACGAGCATGAAAATGAAGTTCCCTCCTTCACAGCCACTTGGATCACTTTCCTTCTCCTACGCAGTCGGCTGCTGGGAATTAACAGAAATTTATTTATTAATTTAGCCCCTTAAAACCATTTTATTATCTGGAAATTATGTGTATTAATACAAGGTGACCTGCCAGGTTCCAAGACAGACAGACAGACAGACAGATGAGGAAGAACCTGAGGTCACACTATTTCAATGGGGAGGAATAACACCAGACTATGCCTCCTTTTGCACTCACTTTCCTATCCAAGCCAGCTTCACTGTGGCCGCATCCTGTGACAGTGAGTTCCATAGGTTAATAAACTATGGAACTATGATCCGTGTTGGCGGATCAGATTAGGCATCTATTAATCACAGACACCTGGGAAGGCTGAAGTCTTCTGTTTCAAACGATAGCCTGGTGCAGGGTGACCATATGTCATAACCACAAAAGAGGACAAAATGTAGGACACCCAAGAAAATGTAGGATGTGACAAAATAAAAGCTCTTGTTTATTGTTTTCTTGTGGTTAATTTAAACACCATAGCTGCAATCCCATACACACTTTCCCAGGAGTAAGACCCACTAAACACAATAGGGCTTACTTTTGAGTAGATACGGTTAGGATTGAGTTGTAAGTTACTTATTGAATTGGAAACCATTGCATATAATTTATTACATTTAATAGTAATAACTCCTGATTGATAGAGGTTGATTATATGTAATTCAGTGGCATTGATAGGGTGGTGCAGTTGGTGTAGGCCACATCGGGTGACATGCCCCTGGGGGTGATGCCCTGGAGGGTTTTGGGGCTCTGGGCATTAGCACCCCATTCGGACCTGCTCCAAATGGCTGCACTGACACTCAGCATGTATGCCCAGCTGGGCATGCACAGTGGGATAGGTGGGTGCACAGCTGGAAGTCTGGCACGCATGTTGGAGACGGGCATGCTCAGATCTGAGCGCGCCAGTCCCCAACGTGCATCTCTGGAACTCTGGACATGCGTAGTAGGTCAGGAGCAGGGGTGGGCACTGTCTGGCCCAAGAACCGGTTCTCCGGAAGTGGGCGGGGCCAGGGTCAAGGGGTGGGACCAGGGGACATTTTTAATTTAAAAATTAAAAAAAATTAAAAAATTACTTAGTTCTGAGTAGACCTGCATAGGATGGTGCTCTGAGGCTGCAGCCCTCTCCACATGTTCCTGGGAGTAAGCCCCATTGTCTCTAGTGGGGCTTACTTTTGAGTAGGCATGCATAGCACTGGCTCCTCAGACTGCTATCCTACCACAGTTTACCTGGGAGTAAGCCCCATTGTCTCTAATGGGGCTTACTTTTGAGTAGGCATGCATAGGATATGTGGGGAAAGCCCCCCTGCACCATCACATCGGCGTGCGCCTCCAGGAAGCCCCCCGTGCCATCACATCGGCGCGTGCGCCTGGGGGAAGCCCTCCTGCGCCATAACATCGGCGTGCACGCCTCCAGGAAGCCCCCCCCCGCAAACCGGTTCGGACAGTTTTGCGGGCCCCCTGCCGCTACCAATCCGGATTGGTAGTGGCGGGGATATTGCAAGATCCGGTCCCCAAGAACCGGACCGAACCGGGCTGTGCCCACCAATGGTCAGGAGCATCCTGAGCCCACTGCGCATGCTCGGACTTCTGGGTATGAATGCATGCGCATCGGGACAACGACAATGCATGTCCCAGCGGGGGGGACGTGCTCCCCACACTGGGTGATGCGCCCCTCATGTCACTCCTGATATAATTTATTACATATAACTTATTAATTATAAGAAGTCTACTTTCTGCCTGCTCACAAGGAAAAGGAGGACACAAGGCTAAAGAAGAGGACATCCTGGAAAAAGAGGACAGACAATCACTCTGGGCCTGGTGTGACCAGCCTTCCTTGTGATTCTGCAGTGGAAATGCACACATGCACGCTGACTCATGCACATGCATGCACATGCACATGCATGCACAACCAGGACAGGCATCCTCATGAAGGTGTCTTCCTTTGGTGCTGGCTCTTTGGTTTCCACCGCACGTCCCCCACATTAACGCGGCGCCTTGATGCGGTGCCTCCGAAATCTTTGCCATCTTTATTGAGCCAGTCAAGGATGGGATTATTATCTTGAGCTCTTTAAGCCGCCGGTGGTGCAGCCGCGCTGGGGAGAACTGCTTTGCCAGTCCTGACATGCGAAGGTGGACCAGCCGGCGGAGGGTTCGGAGGAGACGGATCCGGAGTGGTTGACTCCATTAGTAAGAGGAAGATTAAATGGAAACAGGGATGCTGGCGCTATTGAACCACCAGCAGTATATTAATGCAGTGGTTTTCAACGTGGGGGTCAGGACCTCCTAGGGGGATCATGAAAAACTGGGTGACACCATCTTGAAACCTAGCATTGGGTGCCACCATCTTGGACTGGGGCACTCGGGCTACTTTCCTGGGAGTAATTGAACACAACGGGACTTCGGCTACAATCCAGAGTAACGACAGGACCTTTTACACCGACGTATAGTGTCACCTATGGGAAATGCATAGAGCAGTCCAGAGTAAGTGCCTCTTCCGTCTTCCTGTAGTTACTCTGGATTGTAGGGTTACTCTCAAGTAGACACAAAGCAGCACTGGCCTCAAAGGGATGTCAATTTGTATTTAATGGTACTTCTGGCCGTGACATCACATGCAGGTTGATGACATTACTTATGGGGGGTCCCCCCAGACAGATTGTCATTCTCAGAAGTGGTGGGGGGGAGATCCTGGCCTGAAATGCTCCAGAACTACTTTGATTCATGAAACCTGGAAAGTTCATTGTCTTTAGACGTGCTCCAGCATTCAACCTCTTCCCGTAGACCTATTGCCTACCTCACAAGGTTGTTGTGAGGACAAAAGGACGAAAGCTATGTAACCCACAAATCCAGAGTAACTGCGGGAGCACGCAAGAGACTTTACGTGCACCCATAGTTACTGCACCACCTAGTGGAAACCAATGGGAAATTCATATTGGAATCCAGAGTTATATTATAATATATTAATAATTATATAATAATTATTAATAATTAATTAAATAAAACACCCCTTGTCAGGCACAGGGGTGGGAACAAACTTCCAGGTGCATCTCTTCTGATTTCCGGGCAGCCTATTTTTCCCGTTGTTGAAATTAAGATTGTGTACGCACTTCCCGTTTCTGGTCGTAGCTCCAACCCAGTGTTGTATTTGTGTGCGTTTCCTCCTCCCCGTCGCTTGCGAGCATCGGATATTTTATAAATATAATACCTCTTCCCTCCCGGCGCCCTCCGTATCTTCCCTTCCGTGAAAGAAGATGGAACAATTTTTCACTCGGTCCCCCGAGGTTCGGATAAGATCACAGGTTTGAATTAGAGAAATTCAGCCTTGGCCTTGGCCAGTCCATTCACAGCGGGATTTCACTTACATATATAGTCTGCCATATACAGTCCCCTAAACCAGAAATGGGCAACAAGCATTTATCCTCCTTTTTTTCTTCCTCTTGTTTTTTGTCTTTCATTGTCCTTATTCTCTTCCTTTTCTACATCTTTCTTTCTTTCATTCGTTCTTTCTTTCATTCATTCTTTCATTCTTTCTTTCTTAAATTCTTTCATTCTTTCGTTCTTTCTTTCATTCATTCTTTCATTCTTTCGTTCTTTCATTCATTCTTTCTTCCTTCCTTTCATTCTTTTGTTCTTTCATTCTTTCTTTTGTTCTTTCATTTGTTCTTTCATTCTTTCGTTCTTTCTTTCTTTCATTCTTTCTTCCTTTCTTTCATTCTTTTGTTCTTTCTTTCGTTCTTTCTTTCTTTGGTTCTTTCATTCATTCTTTCATTCTTTCTTTCTTTCTTTCGTTCTTTCTTTCTTTGGTTCTTTCATTCTTTCTTTCTTTGGTTCTTTCATTCATTCTTTCATTCTTTCTTTCTTTCTTTCGTTCTTTCTTTCTTTGGTTCTTTCATTCATTCTTTCATTCATTCTTTCATTCTTTCTTTCTTAAATTCTTTCATTCTTTCTTTCATTCTTTCGTTCTTTCTTTCATTCATTCATTCTTTCTTCCTTCCTTTCATCCTTTCGTTCTTTCATTCTTTCTTTTGTTCTTTCATTTGTTCTTTCATTCTTTCGTTCTTTCTTTCTTTCATTCTTTCTTCCTTTCTTTCATTCTTTTGTTCTTTCTTTCCTTCTTTCTTTCTTTGGTTCTTTCATTCATTCATTCTTTCTTTCTTTGGTTCTTTCATTCATTCTTTCATTCATTCTTTCTTTCGTTCTTTCTTTCTTTGGTTCTTTCATTCATTTCTTTCTTTCTTTCTTTCGCTCTTTCTTTCTTTGGTTCTTTCATTCATTCTTTCATTCATTCTTTTATTCTTTCTTTCTTCCTTTCTTTCATTCTTTCATTCTTTTGTTCTTCCTTCCTCCCTCCCTCCATTTGAAATATGTACCCAGCCTTTTAATTAAAAAGGCAAATACTGAGGCAGCTTCCAGAGAAAAACATCATTATAATGCAATTAAAAAATTACTAATTGCAAACGGAAGAAAATGAGTAAGGGCACAATCCAGAGTAACTACTGGAGCACGTAAGAAACATTACATGCACCTGTAGTTACTGCACCACCAAGTGAAAACCTATGGGAAATTCATATTGCAATCCAGAGTAACTTGTTCTTACTCAGGAAGAGCCCTTGGTGGATCAGACTAAAGGATGGACTGATGTGGTGGGGTAGCTAGAGGGGGGCTGAGTAGTCAGCCTTTTAGGGAGTCATGCAAGGGGCCCCTCCTCATTAAAGTATGGGGAGCCAGACGGAGCTGTATGGTCAGGGATTTATGGTCAGCTATATGGTCAGGGACTTATGCTGTCCTAATTGGGGATTAGGATTGCAAACCGAAGCCCATTGAGGGGTCCTTTTAAAGTTGGGTCTCATGGAATGGTGTCCTGCAGGGGATATGGATCCACATCTTCTGCTCCCCTATCTCATGGCATCTGATCCACTGATGCTCCCCAACCCATCCCGTGTGCTTGTGACCACATGGAGGGTGTCTGTGGAGTCCCACAACCACTGATGAGCCTGGGTTGATTCACATAGGTGGTGGATGCGCATGGGGCATGTTGCGCAAGGGGCATGTTGTGCATGGGGGGTTTATGCGCATGGGGAGATGATGGCCATAGGGAGATGATGAGCATAGGGGACTTAGGCGCATGAGGGGATGTTGTGCATGGGGGGTTGTAGCACATGGGGTGTTGATATGCATGGGGAGATGATGCGCATGAGGTGATGTTGCGTGTGGGGGTTGATGTGCATGGGGAGATGAACATGAAGAATGATGCACATGGGTGTTGATGGGCATGGGGGATAGTTGCACATGGGGGTTGGTGTGCATGGGGGCCTTTTTCCCTCAACAGGAATGCCTCAGAAGTGGAGGGTCCCCTTCCAAACCCCTAAAACTGACTGTTCCAACCCCCTCTAGCTATTCCACCACACCAAATTATTCATTCTCATTAAGAAAAAAAACTCTGGGCCACTCGGGAACTTTAAGTGAGCATCTTTAAGGGCACAATCCAGAGCAAGTTCAGCCTGCTCTGCCCTAACTGCTCTCTCCTAACTATTCTGTATCCAGAGCAGAAAGTTATGCTGCATCCAGAGAGTCAGGAAGCCTGGGCTGCCCTAACTGCTCCAGAGCATGCTAAGTAATTGACACATGGGGAGGACTTGCTCCTGAGGAGACACCCCTCAGATCACACTGAACAAGGAACAGCTGTGGTGCCTACAGTGGTGACACTACTCGGCACATCACCCGGTGCGGAAGTCTGTGCGTCACCCCTGGGATGCATGCACCCCCCACCTGGACTGCACAGTCGCTAAAGTTTGTGCCTGCGCAGTTGTTTCTGAAGCCAACTGGCTTCAGAAAGAGTACTGCGCAGGTACCATGTCTGACAGCTTGCAGTACTTTTCTGAAGTCTTTCGGCTTCAGAGGAGACTGTGCAGGCGTCAGAGTTGGTGCCTGTGCAGTACTCTTTCTGAAGCCATTCGGCTGCCGCTCCGCCTCCTGAGTGAGGCCGAATGGCCGTGCAGAGGCGCAGACTTCCTCCGCTCTAAGGAGGTCTCCTCTGAAGCTGTTCGGCATGCTCAGTGTGTTTCTGCGCAGCGCACCTCAGATGGCCGTTTGGGCCAGCTCTGAGGACAAGTGGCAGCTTCTGGTTGCTGCTCCGCCTTGGAGCAGGCCTGAATGGGCGCACTGATGCCTGGGGCCTGCCAAAGGCCAGTCAATCACCCCATACGGAGCGCATCACCCTATGCAGCCCACACCAGCTGCACCAGTCTGGTGACGCCACTGGGTGCCTGCCTTAGAAGGAGTCCCTGATGAGATGCCAGTACCTTCTCCAGTGAATACAAGGGGCTTCTTGGAGGGGCCTGCTGTATCCTGAGGTTTGTGGGCAGCCGTAGTTTGTTCCATATCCTGAGGTTGAGAGGCAGGAGTTGCACCTAGGATGGCCAAGAACTCAGATTTTTGGTCAACACTGCCATTCTTACTCGGGCCTTATCATGGACCCCTATGGGTCTACTCATTACTATACCTGCTCCTGAGGTGGTATATCTCAGAGGAACTGGAAGAGGGCATTTCTGCCTTGAAACAGGCTTTGGATACAGAGCAACTGCTCTGCCCGAGGCATTGCTCAACATGCCTTCAACTTGCCTCTCCTGAGCTGCTTAGGCTGCCCCAGTTAGGGCAGAGCAGGTCCACCTCTCTTAGGGCACCCTATCTTGCCTTGCTCTGCCCTAAGCCTCCTTCAGAGTAACTGGGATGGTGCATCCTGCAGTTGCTCCCCCCTAGTGATAGATAGGGCAACCCAAGGGCTCTTATGTGGACAGATTAGTTGCTCTGGATTGTGCTGCCTGTGCCCTTCTGCCATGAGACCCAGAGGGTAGCAGTGCAGGGAGACCCCCTAGAGTCTAGGGGTCAAGGAACTTTTTAACCTTTTACCCCCAAATATATTTAGATACGCCAATGTTACCCCCTTGATTTGAAAGGAAGGAAATCATATATTATTAATATAGCGCACTGCGTCAGGTCCTTGTACACTACAGTACTGTGACACACACAGCCGGGCATATCTATATATAGATTCTATATTCCTGGGGGTAATGGACAGTGGTCTGAATACAGATTCGTATGCATGCCCAGCTGTGTCTCAGCAGTGTGACCGTCCATTACCCCCAGGAGTTTCATTTTTCCCCATTTGGGGTAATTTACCCCTGTTCCATAACCACGGCCCTAGACTTACCCCCTGAACGCAATTGCCCATCGCTTTGGCAGTGGCTGTTGGTGATCGGTGAAGGTTCTCCTGAAGTGGTAGCTGGTGAAGGTTCTACTGAAGGCCAACACTTAAGAGGCAAGAAAGGGCTGTTCGGGTTAGATAAGGCTGGTGGCTGCACTTTTTCTTAAAAAAATTATTTATTCCTAATCTTTTCCAGACACCGGAGATGAAAAGCAGCTACATACCGGGGACAACTTTGGGGTGAGTGAGACTTTATAACGGGGTGTCCAACATTTTAGCTTCCCTGGGCCGCATTGGAAGAGGACAAGTTGGTTTGGGCTGCACATAAACACTAGCAACAGTTTTTTTAAAGTAGGATAAAAGGTAGGATCTTGTCCTACATTTTTTTAACCTTGGAGTCTCATTGATTTTAATGGGGCTTACTTCTGAGTAGCCATGATGCATAGGGTGGGCAGCAATCCTCTCCAAGCTAAAGCTTGGAGTAAGTTGACTGATTGATTCATTGATTGATAATCATGGATTCTCATGGGGTTTTCTGCTGAGTAGCCATGCATAGGATTGGGCTCTCAGACTGCAACTTGGGAGTAAGCCTCATTGACGTTAGCGGGGGTTACTTCTGAGGAAGCATGATGCATCGGATGGGCTGTGATCCTCTCCAAGCTTACCCTTGGAGATATGCTGCAATCCTGAACACACTTTCCTGGGAGTAAGATCCATTGAAGACAATGGGCTTACTTTTGAGTAGACATGGCTCTCAGTCACATATCACAGCAGCATCAAGTCTAACAGTGGTGGTTCTCTATGTCCTAATGACCATTTTAACCCTTAGTTTACCAACTTTGTTTTGTATCACCTGTGACCGTATGAACCAGAAGTAAGTCCCTGACCTCAGTGTAATTTATTCCTATGCATGCAGGAAGAAATCACACTGAACTCAATGGGATTACTTCTGAGTAATGCATAGGATTGCACAGGAGCATGCAAATGACTTTAGCATACAATACTTTAATCAAGAGGACATGTCCTGGAAAAAAAACTTCCTTGTCCTCCTTTTTCCCAGGCTCCACGCTTCCATGGAAGGAAGGGAGAGATAGATAGATATAGTTAAGAGGGGGTGGGAAAAAAAGAAAGTTTGGATGGATGGATGGATGGAAGAAAGGAAGGAAGGAAAGGATTAGATAGGTAGGTAGGTAGGTAGGTAGGTAGGTAGGTAGATAGATAGATAGATAGATAGATAGATAGATAGATAGATAGATAGATAGATAGATAGATATATGGACTTACCTTGAGCAGAGGTGGGAAAAAAGAACGTTTGGATGGATGGATGGATGGATGGATGGATGGATGGAAGGAAGGAAGGAAGGAAGGAAGGAAAGGATTAGATAGATAGATAGATAGATAGATAGATAGATAGATGGATGGATGGATGGATGGATGGATGGATGGATGGATGAATGGACTTTCCTTGGGCAGAGGTGGGAAAAAAGAACATTTGGATGGATGGATGGATGGATGGATGGAAGGATGGAAGGAAGGAAAGGATTAGATAGATAGATAGATAGATAGATAGATAGATAGATAGATAGATAGATGGATGGATGGATGGATGGATGGATGGATGGATGAATGGACTTTCCTTGGGCAGAGGTGGGAAAAAAGAACGTTTGGATGGATGGATGGATGGATGGATGGATGGAAGGAAGGAAGGAAGGAAGGAAGGAAAGAAGGAAGGAAGGAAGGAAGGAAGGAAAGGATTAGATAGATAGATAGATAGATAGATAGATAGATAGATAGATAGATAGATAGATAGATAGATAGATAGATAGATGGATGGATGGATGGACTTTCCTTGGGCAGAGGTGGGAAAAAAGAACGTTTGGATGGATGAATGGATGGATGGATGGATGGATGGATGGATGGATGGAAGGAAGGAAGGAAGGAAAGGATTAGATAGATAGATAGATAGATGGACTTACCTTGAGCAGAGGTGGGAAAAAAGAACGTTTGGATGGATGGATGGATGGATGAATGGATGGAAGGAAGGAAGGAAGGAAGGAAGGAAGGAAGGAAGGAAAGGATTAGATAGATAGATAGATAGATAGATAGATAGATAGATAGATAGATAGATAGATAGATAGATGGATGGATGGATGGATGGATGGATGGATGAATGGACTTTCCTTGGGCAGAGGTGGGAAAAAAGAACGTTTGGATGGATGGATGGATGGATGGATGGAAGGAAGGAAGGAAGGAAGGAAGGAAGGAAGGAAGGAAAGGATTAGATAGATAGATAGATAGATGGACTTACCTTGAGCAGAGGTGGGAAAAAAGAACGTTTGGATGGATGGATGGATGGATGGATGGAAGGAAGGAAGGAAGGAAGGAAGGAAGGAAGGAAGGAAGGAAGGAAGGAAGGAAAGGATTAGATAGATAGATAGATAGATAGATAGATAGATAGATAGATAGATAGATGGATGGATGGATGAATGGACTTTCCTTGGGCAGAGGTGGGAAAAAAGAACATTTGGATGGATGGATGGATGGATGGATGGAAGGAAGGAAGGAAGGAAGGAAAGGATTAGATAGATAGATAGATAGATAGATAGATAGATAGATAGATAGATAGATGGATGGATGGATGGATGGATGGATGGATGGATGAATGGACTTTCCTTGGGCAGAGGTGGGAAAAAAGAACATTTGGATGGATGGATGGATGGATGGATGGATGGATGGATGGATGGATGGAAGGAAGGAAGGAAGGAAGGAAGGAAGGAAAGGATTAGATAGATAGATAGATAGATAGATAGATAGATAGATGGATGGATGGATGGATGGATGGATGGATGGATGGACTTTCCTTGGGCAGAGGTGGGAAAAAAGAACGTTTGGATGGATGGATGGATGGATGGAAGGAAGGAAGGAAGGAAGGAAGGAAGGAAGGAAGGAAGGAAGGAAAGGATTAGATAGATAGATAGATGGATGGATGGATGGATGGATGGATGGATGGATGGATGGATGGATGAATGGACTTTCCTTGGGCAGAGGTGGGAAAAAAGAACGTTTGGATGGATGAAGAAGGAAGGAAAGGATTAGATAGATGGATGGACTTACCTTGGGCAGAGGTGGTCCCTTAAGGTCAGGAGTGGAGGTGTGAGGGGACCTCAGAGAAGTTGCTGGTGGGGGGAGGGTGATTTAAGGATGGGGGAAGGGGAGAGACCTGTAGAAGGACTGGGGGAGAGGGTTTCCGCCACTGCTAGCATGCAGTGGAGTCTGGGAGAAGGACTAGGGGGAGGGAGAAAGCCCAGGGAAGGCGGGCATGGCAGGCAGAGGGGAGAGAGGGTCTCCAGAGCATGTCAGCACAATCCACAGACCCAGGGGAGGTCAGGAGTGGCAGCGGGAGGGGAGAGAACTTAGCAGAGGCACAGGGAAGGATGGGGTGGAGGAACACTCTCCCCGATGGACCCTAGGAGCCAGCGGAGGCCCAGGTAAGGACAGGGAGGGTGCAGGTGGGATAACTAACAGTTTGCTGGGATTGGGCCCAAACTAACAACCAGTTCTTAAGAACCGGTCCCAACCGGCTGGTGCCCACCTCTGCTCTCCTCCCTTTGGTGCAGTAGTGGGCAGAGCAGAAGACGTTGGAGACTTAAGGCTGTCACTTCTTGGACCTTTATCTTGAGCAAGTCTAAAGAGAAAAAGGGTGTGTGCACCGTTACCACCGGATCCAGCACCTCCCATAGCCTCCTCACCCCCATTCCTCCCCCTTCTAGCCCCGTTTCTACCCTGACCTTCCCCCATTCTACCCCATTCCTCCTCTGAACCCCTCCTGCTTCCTGCATTGGTTGACCTGCTCCATCAGGTCACCAGTGCTGGGAAAACATGGGGGAAGGATCCAGACACACTCTCAGATCCACATTGTACACTCCTGGTGACAGTGGGGCAGCCCATTAGGATTGGGCCGTAAGCCTATTTTGGGATGGAAAAAGGATGTTCTTGATGTGTTCAGGATCCCAACAGGAAAATCTTTGAAGACATCTCTGTCAGTTAATAAGTCTCTGAAATCAACATACAGTGGTGCCTCACATAAAGGGCTTAATTCGTTCTGGAGGCCTGCTCTTTGTGTGAAACGCTCTTTAAGTAAAGCGGATTTTCCCATAGGAAACAATGGAAACTCAGACGATTGGTTCTAGAACCCCCAAAATATTCATATAAAAATATTAACTGGATGTAAACTGGTATTATTGACACTGGTTGATCCTTGTGTTGTCAGCATCCTGAACAACTAAGTGAAGAGGAAAATCATCATTGGCCCACTACTACTATATCCATAGGGAAGACTGATGAAGCTCAAGGTCTGCCAGCAGGTCCTGCAGACACCATCGTAGCAACCCCTCTGCCATCCTGTGGAGCTGCACCCTGTGGAAGATCCTCTGATTCTCACTGGTAACCAATTACACTCTGGCTATCAATGGGATCAGTGAGCAACGGGAGTGGATCAAGGAAGTGGGTGAATATACATTGATCTCTCCCAGCCTTTCCTCTCCCAATGCACAGGATACAAGTGGCTTCTCTCTCAGCACTCCTGGGCACCAGCAGTGGCCACAAGAACCACCCAACTCCACTGGATCCAAATCCTTTCCCTCCTCCATAGACCTTTATTCAACAAGCAACGACCCTACTCCGCTGAGTTGAAACTGACCGGGATGTGGGGCAGCCACTCCCCGCACCCCTGCAGTGCTTTGGGGTCAGAATTTCCAGCTAGGAAACGTATAGGACTGGTACACTGCCTAGGGGGTGTTTGCGCCACAGTTTAGGACTCAACTATTTAGGGCTTTGTATTGATTGTGAAAACCAAGCTAAAGTGTAGTCAAGCATTTATAGGGGAAGTCTTAAGATGGTATATCATTCCCTAATAGGGATGGAAAACCACCTTGAGAGTGTCTGTAACTGAGGTCTGGTAAACTGATGGTTCATGATTTGTAAGTATTTGTGCTGGATTTAGGATTTGTGCAAATCTGGGACCGAATTTAGAGACTGACAGAGCAGAGCACAATCCATAGAGAGAAGAACAGAGTAATAGGGGAAATGGGATCAGTTTCATTTTATTTTGAAAGGAAGAAAGAAAGAACTTCAGCTCCACACAAACAGCGAAGAGATAACAGGCCTTGTTCAAAGGTCCAGGCAAACCACAACCCCAGCATTAACACCCATTAGCTGTAGAAGGTTTCGCTCCTGAGTGGATGGTCTGAGGGCTGGTAAGACCACTACTCTGATTTTCCAAAATCCCACCACTTACAGGGTTTCTCCCTTGTGAGTTTTCTGGTGGCGTTTAAGGCTAACAGAAATACAGTGAATTCCTCATTCTAGAAACTTACAGGGTTTCTCTCCTGTGCAGGTTCTCTGGTGGATCTTAAGACACCCACTCCAAGTGAAGGTTATTCCACACTCCTGGCACTTAAAGGGTTTCTCCCTTGTGTGGGTTCTCTGGTGGATCTTAAGACGCCTACTGTGAGTGAAGGTCATTTCACACTCCTGGCACTTATAGGGTTACTCCCCTGTGTGGGTTCTCTGGTGGATCTTAAGATGCCTACTGTGAGTAGGGATCAGCAAGCAACTTGGGGATCAGCTGAAGTTAAAGAAAGAGAAGTATAGGGAGTGGAAGACTGGAAAGATCACCAGGGAGGAGTACAGGCAGGTAGCCCGGTCCTGTAGGGAGGGGGTCAGGGATGCTAAAGCTCAGTATGAGCTGAGGCTGGCCAGGGGAGTCAAAGATAACAAAAAGAGCTTCATTAGATAAGCCCAGAGGAACAGGAGGAGAGACGAGGCGGTGGGGCTGCTCCTGGACAAAGATGGACAACAGGTGTTTGGAAACCAGGAGAAGGCAGAGCTGCTCAACTCCTACTTTGCGTCCGTCTATTCTTGGAAGGAGGGCTGTGCAAATGGGGGTGCGGGATCATTGGCTGGTGAGGGGATGTGCTTGCATCCCCAAAGAGGTAATGGAAACATGGATGGTGCAGAACAGCAGATTAAAGTTCGAAACCACTTAACTGGCCTAAATGAATTCAAGTCATTTGGACCGGATGAGCTGCATCCTAGAGTTCTTAAGGAACTGGCAGATGTCCTTGCAGAGCCTCTGTCGATCATCTTTGAGAAATCCTTGAGGAGTGGAGAAGTGCCTGGACTGGAAGAGGGCAAATGCAGTCCCAATCTTTAAGAAGGGGAAAAAGAAGACCCAGGAAATTATAGACCAGTCAGTTTGACTTCAATCCCGGGCAAGATATTAGAGCAAATCATAAAACACACAATTTGTGCACATCTAGACAAGTACTCCGTGATCAAAACAACCCAGCATGGATTGACCAAGAATAAATCTTGCCAGACAAATCTGATCTCCTTTTTTGATGGGGTTACGAGCTTACTGGACATGGCAATGCTGTGGATGTCATTTATCTTGACTTCAGCAAAGCATTTGACAAGGTCCCACATGACATTTTAATTGGGAAGTTGGAAAAATATGGGCTAGACGGGGCAATTGTTAGGTGGATCCGCAACTGTCTCAATGACCGCACTCAAAGGGTTTTAGTAAATGGTTCTGTGTCAACCTGGAGGTCGGTTTCAAGTGGGGTCCCCCAAGGCTCTGTCTTGGGCCCGGTTCTCTTTAACATTTTCGTTAATGACTTAGAGGAAGGGGTACGGGAGAGCCTGATCAAATTTGCTGATGACACCAAACTGGGAGGAGTAGCAAACACAACAGAAGAAGGAGAAACCTCCAGGAGGATCTGGATAAACTGGAATCCTGGGCTGTAACAAACAGAATGAATTTCAACAGGGAGAAGTGCAAGGTTCTGCACTTAGGCAATAAAAACCAAAAACACAGGTATAAAACGGGGGATACTTGGCTTGGCAGCACAACATGTGAGCGGGATCTTGGAGTCGCCGTGGATCACAAGCTGAACATGAGTCAGCATGTGATGTGTCTGCAAAGAAGGCAAATGCCATTTGAGGCTGCATTAAGAGGACTGGAGCTTCCAAGTCACGAGAAGTTCTAGTTCCTCTTTACTCTGCATTGGTCAGACCTCACCTGGAGTCCTGTGTTCACTTCTGGGCACCTCACTTGAAGAAAGATGCAGCCAAGCTGGAGCAAGTCCAGAGGAGAGCGACAAGAATGATCAGTGGGATGGAAGGGAAGCTCTACAAGGTAAGGTTTGGGGAACTTGGGATGTTCAGCCTGGAGAAGAGGAGGCTGAGGGGAGACATGGTTGCCCTCTTCAGATACCTGAAGGGCTGTCATAGGGAGGAAGGGACTCATTTGTTCATAGCTGCTTCTGAAGCAGGACTAGAACCAATGGGTACAAACTGCAAGAGAGGAGATTCTGGTTGGATATCCGGAAAAAATTCCTGACGGTTTGGGCGGTTCGACAGTGGAAGAGATTGCCAAGGGAGGTGGTGGACTCTCCCTCAATGGGGATCTTCAAGCAGAGGCTCGACAGGCACCTGTTGGGGATGCTCTAGGGGGATTTCCTGCTGCAAGCAGGGGGTTGGACTAGATGACCTACTAGGTCCCTTCCAACTCTATGATTCTATGAGTGAAGGTCATTTCACACTCCTGACACTTATAGGGTTTCTCTCCTGTGTGGGTTCTCTGGTGGATCTTAAGACTCCCACTCAGAGTGAAGGTCATTCCACATTCCTGGCAATTATAGGGTTTCTCCCCTATGTGGATTCTCTGGTGGATCTTAAGAGTCCCACTCTGAGTGAAGGTCATTCCACACTCCTGGCACTTATAAGGTTTCTCCCCCGTGTGGATTCTCTGGTGCCTCCTAAGATGTCCATTCTCAGTGAAGGTCATGTCACACTCCTGGCACTTATAGGGTTTCTCCCCTGTGTGGGTTCTCTGGTGGATCTTAAGACGCCTACTGTGAGTGAAGGTCATTTCACACTCCTGGCACTTATAGGGTTTCTCCCCTGTGTGGGTTCTCTGGTGGATCTTAAGACTCCCACTCTGAGTGAAGGTCATTCCACACTCCTGGCACTTATAGGGTTTCTCCCCTGTGTGGATTCTCTGGTGCCTCCTAAGATGCCCATTCTCAGTGAAGGTCATGCAACACTCCTGGCACTTATAGGGTTTCTCTCCTGTGTGGGTTCTCTGGTGGATCTTAAGACTCCCACTCCGAGTGAAGGTTATTCCACACTCCTGGCACTTATAGAGTTTCTCCCCTGTGTGAGTTCTCTGGTGGGTCTGAAGTGCAGTTCTCTGAGTGTTGGTCTTTCCACACTCCTGGCCTTTGAACGGCCTCAACACTGTGTGGGGTCTTTGCTGTTCCCAGTTTCTTCCCATCTGGTCCCAAAGGGATTCTGCAGAGAGAGAGAAAGAAAGAAATGCTGTCAGGACCAAAGGAAGAATCTGCAAATGGGAACTTGCTAAAAGACATCTGTTAAAACAATAAAATAAAACAATAAAACACTGCCCCCCAACCTCTGCCCTCTCTACTCTCTCTAAGAAAGAAAGAAAGAAAGAAAAAAGAAAGAAAGAAAGCATCAAAGACACCAGTCCTTTGGTTTTGAGATCCTTTTCTCTCATCACATACACAAACACACACACATGTCTGCATATGCACTGTGGAAACACAAGCTCCAGAGACACATACGTGGTGATAACAAAAATGATACCAGTTCTTGGATCACACACTTACACAATGCTTGCCACTAATGCTTGCCTGCTTTTCCATTCTCCACCCGTTTCTACACACCAATGTTTGGAGACGTGTACGTAGCACATGCATGCATGCCCAAAGCATCAATGGCTGGAGATCCCCCCATCTTTGGTGGTGATGCACTCACACCTGCAAACTGTCACCCTCAAAAGATGACATGGTCTGTACTCGGAGAACATCCAGCTCTGACCAACTAAGTTCCTAGGATGCCATCCGAACCAACCCAGAACAGCACCACTTCCCCATCTCCCCATTCATTCCTTCAGTGGGGTGCAGAGGGTGAGGCTTGTCTGTGCACTGGCCTGACTCCCCCAGGAATCCTGCAGATGTGCCTTTGGGCACTTGAGCAACACTCCCAGGACTTGTGCTGGCCTAACCAGGGGATAGGATTGCTCTGTGACAGTCTTGGCACAAGACCTGTTGGAGAGACTCCCCTCCTCTTCCAGAGATCCAGATCGGGGCTGGCCAAAAGGGGAGAACGTGGGGAGAGCAGAGTCAGAGCAGCCATGCCCATTTCATGCGGCCTGATCAGCGAGTCCCCCTGGCGATCCCCACTGGAGAAGAGGGTCCTATTCAGAGCATCCATACATGAAGGACCCCCAATTCCTCCTTACCTACAAAGATCAGGTTCTGGTGATTTTCCAACATGACGTCCTCATAAAGACACCTCTGGCTTGGACTCAGCAGTGCATACTCTTCACTGCTGAAATGCAGGGCTATCTCTGGGAATGAAATGGGGACCTGAAGGAAGGAAGAGAAAGGCCTCTGAGCAAGTCAGCCAAGGTCATGCCTGCTGGCCAAGGAGAGAAGGAGGAAGACCTGCTTCCTTCCTCCGAGAAAGAGGGGGGCAACGTCACCCTTCCACAACCCAGAGGGACTCCGATCCCCAACATCCACCCACAACAGAGTCCGAAGGAAAGCTGTGGAAGGAGATTCAGAAAAGAGTTCTGCAGAGCTGAGATGGAGGGAAGGGAGGTGAAGAGGTAGATGAGTTGGGCTTTCTCAAGGGATGTTAGAGAAGGAAGGATTTTGGGATACAAGGAAGTGCTTTTCTACCCAGCTAGCAGGTAATAGGGAAATGGGAGCGACTCCTTCTCATTTCAGGAGAAGGAATTATTAGTTATTTACAGTATCCTGTAAAGTTATTAGTTTATTAGTATTATTATTAGTTTATTAATATCCAGTATTATTAGTTATTTACAGTATCCTGATTTTGTCTCATTGGCTCTGAGAGGAATGAGTCTCACAGGTCAGTTTTCTTTCATAGGAAAGAAATCCACTATTTGTTCTATAGGCAATTTCTGGTTAGTTGGCCATATCTCTAGATAGAATATAGGTTTTTCAATTTTTTTATTGCATTCTGCATTAGAGTACCTTTCCAGCGATATATGACATGACAATATTATTCGTATTATTATTTATATATAAGAGGTTTTCACATTTTTGACCACTAGAGTCAAGCTCAGATTGCTGCACCCCTAAAGCTTGTTGTCCAGTGCAACTGCAACCCACTGAATCTCCTCAGCTCCACCGCTGGTAAGCCCAAGGTGTCCCCCTCAAATATCCTTTACCTGGTTTGGATGAGCAGCAGCCATGTCTCTGCATTCACAGGGTTTGGATTCCTCCAGACCTGTTTCTCCGCTCTCTGTCAGGGAGAGAAAGGAGCTTTTCACCTTTGCACACTTGTTTCATGTCCATGCAAGGGTTGCGTTCCTGTCCCATCATTTGGGGGGTGTTGCAGAGGAGATGGGCAGAGTACATTTGGATGGAGAGGACAGGTTGTACCCCATGGCTCTTGATTCCTGGTGCTTACAAGCTGGTATCTGTGACTGGAGAGGCCATCTTGGCTGGGAAGAGAGTTGCAAAAGGAGCTCTACTCTCCTGGATCATCTACCTTTGCATCACCACTTGCTTCATTTTGAAAGTGATGATAAATTATAATCTATTAAAAATGAACCTTTGTAAAAAGATATATGCTGCACAACTGCTATTTAAATCATGCATTTCTTTTTTTTTGAGAGGGGGTGAAGAACCAGACCCCAAACAGTTCCTCCTTCTGTAAACAGTTTGCAGAGGAGTTTGGGGTTTCCTCCTGCACTGCTGAGGACGGACACGGATCCCCAGCCTGCTTCTGCTTCCACCCCCAACTTCCACCCCAACTGCCCCCAACTGCTTTTACTGCCCCCCAACTGCCTCTTCTGACTGGCCCAGCCACAGTTCTGAACCACACCAGTCCAAACCAGGGTGACCAGATGGCCTCTTTTTATGTTTATGGGCACAATCTAAACCCCTGTTAGGCTGGCATAATTCCTGGCGGGGTCAGTCCAGTGAACAGGCATGCGCCAGACTCCTGGCACTACCACGGGAGGTTATGGCAGGCGCGTTATGCTGGCCTAAATTGTTTAGGATTGTGCCCTCAGTCATCCACATGAAAGCAATATATATGAGGGTTTATAATGGTTTTAGCTTTTATTTTGTCCTGTCCTACATTTTAGGGGGTGTCCTACATTTCAGGGAGCCCTTGTCCTCTTTTCCAGTTATGACATATGATCACCCTGGTCCAAGTAAACAATCAAATAAGCCAACACAAAAATGTAGATATATAATTTTGGTTTTATATACTGTGGTTCCGCACATAAAAAGCTTAATTAGTTCTGGAGGCTGGCTCTTTAAGGGAAACGCTCTTTAAGGGAAGCAGATTTTCCCATTGGAAACAATGGAAACTCAGACAATTGGTTCCGCAACCCCAAAAAATTCATATAAAAATATTAACTGCGTGTAAACTGATGAGAAAACACTGGAATTGAACTGAAAACATGCATTCAATGTGCAGGATCCTATGAAGTCTACTTAGGCTGCAGTCCTAAAGACACTTTCCTGGGAGTAAGCTTCATTGAACACAATGGGGCTTACTTCTGGGTAGACATGCTTAGGAGGCTGGAATCAAAGACACTTTCCTGGGAGGCTTAACTTCAAGGTGGCCAGTGGTGGCACTTGGAGCCCGTTAGGGCCAGATGCCTCTGGCACCCCCAGGCAACTGCCCCCAAGTTGGGGGCAGTGAGAGGCAGCAGAGCTGGCCGGTAGCCCTTTTAAAGAGCCTCCGCATGGAGCATCAAGGCTGCGTAGCTCACATGCCCATTGCGTGCTCGCTTGTTAAGTGAAGCAGAACTTGTTATGTGAAGCCAGATTTCTCTGGATTCAGGAAGGAGGGTATTCTTGACTCGTGGGTTGTCGCTCCTCCCGTTCAGGAGGCTGGACGAAGTCCTTTCTCCTCCTCCAGGGGCGGCACCACAAACCCAGTCTCGTGGGGCAGAACCTCCCTGGACTGCCTCTGGGGTCTGGATAGCAGGACCAGCAGCAAGGACCGTGTGGTTGCTCCCTCGCCTTCCTGCCGGTGGCCATCTTGGGGCCCCTTGCCTGGCGCGAAGGTGCCATTTTGTGACTAGTGATGGAGGCAAAAGGGCACAAAACCGGGGACCCCATTGGGGAACCCCATGCCCCCCTAGGGCAGTTCATACCTCCCTTAGAACCAGGGATGAGCCCATTCTAGCTGTGTCTTCCCTTTCCCAACTCATGAGGGAAGCTGTGAAGGGGTCATTGCAGGAGCCATTAGAGGATCTGGTTCCTACACAGGTTGTTACTCACAGGACAGCCTATTGCAAAACCAAGCAAGGTGAACGGAGGAAGGAGGGCCTGACCACTCCTCAGTCTGAGCTGTCCAACAGAACCAAAGGGTGAGTTGGGACAACCAGGCACTTGTTAGGAGAACAAGGGGTGGGTCTGTGGAATGAATGAATGAGTGAGTGAATCCTGTCTTGATTCCTGCAGTTCTCTGCTCCCACCCTTGAGTTTCGGGGGGACAGAGTCAGAGTCAAGGAAGCGCATCTATTCCCTTTTGTGTCTCTGGAGGAAGGACCCCTCACCAACCTCCAGGCCCCTTTCCTTTTGTGTTGTCTGGTGGAAAAGTCAGGGGTGGGTCCACACAGTCAAAGACCATGAGTCCCCTGGACTGTGCGGTAAAAAATTTCCGTGCCAAAGGAAATTGCATTTGCATTTCCATTTGCAGCACAACAATATGGAATTAGTTCATACCCAGAAGTACTGAGGCAGTATTGCAGTATTGACTGGCCCCCATTATGTCCCAGATGGCCAGAACAGGGCTCTTACCAGTTAGAAGACCTACAAGCAGGTATGTGTCACATCATCACAGACAGGGAAGGAGCAAACCCCGAACAGTGCATTGATGCAGACTGCTGGTGAAGAATGCTAGAAGCACAGCCCAGATGGCTCCAGAAGGGCAAGAGGGACGGAGCCAAAATCATGCTGGCGGCTTTGTCTTGCAAGAGCCAGGGAAGAGGAGCAAGGAAGGGAGAGAGGAGCAAGGAAAGCCTCCATTCAAAAGCACACCCAGAGCTCTCCTAGAGTACCAGCAAGTCCAGGAAGAGGAAGAGCTGGAGAGTCCACTCTTCCCACCTCCATACCAGCCACTTCCTCCTCCTGAGCACAAGTTCAGCTTCAAACCACAGCCCAGCCATGCCCAGTCCTTCAGTCCTCCTTCCCAGTCCTCCAGCTGCAGCACCACCAGCTGTCCAAGGACAAGAACAACCCCCATTCCATCAGCCCCACCTTCTCAAAGTCAAGCCGCCATTCAAAACGTCTCCCTTTCTCCCCCTGCAATGGAACTGCGATGCTCGCCTGCACGGCCAACTGGCAGCAGCATCTCTGAGAGCTGCACTGTAGACCTTTGGAATTGGCAGGGGTCACAACCCCCTATGCCGTGAGCCCGGGGCCAACCACAACTTTGGTGCGTTCAATCATCGCAAACTACAACCCCGCTTGGGGAGACCAGCTACTTTCCACCCTTTCGGAGCCAGGAGATCTGGACTTGAGTCCCAGCAGGTGGCCCGATAATTATCGAATAAAAGATCCTATTTCTGATATCTGGTTGCCTGCCTTATTGATCACAACACACTACAGGTGCAGAGATGGGCTGGCCCCATCCCAAGATCCGGTACGCCGGAAGTGGGAGGGGCCAGACGGGGTCAGGGGGTGTGGGCGGGGTGAGGGGCGGGACTGGGGAGGGGCGAGGGGCGGGGCGACGTTGGCGCCTGCGCAGAGCCTGCGCAGAAACCGGCCTGCCAGCTTCTAGGCAGGCTCTGCGCAAGCGTCGACGCCGGCGCTCACGCAGAGCCTTCCCAGAGGCTGGCAGGCCGGCCTCTAGGTAGACTCTGCGCAAGCGCCGACGCCGGCGCTCACGCAGAGCCTTCCCAGAGGCTCTGTGCAAGCGCCGATGTCGGTGCTTGTGCAGAGCCGTGGGCATGGTGGGCGCAAAACATGGCGGACCGTACCGGTCCGCCATGTTTTGCATTTCCCTATTGCTGGCAGTACGCTAGCGGCAGGGAAACGGGAAGAAACGGTACGGACGCATAGGCCCGTACCAGTAAGTGCCCACCACTGTATAGGTGCCCTCAGAGAGCAACTGAAATCACCTCAGGTGGCTGTGGGGGGAGGAAGAACGTCCCTCAGATGAGGGGATTCTTGCCACCGATGCCACCTCTTAGTTCCCTCAGAGAGCAACTGAAATCACCTCAGGTGGCTGTGGGGGGAGGAAGAACGTCCCTCAGATGAGGGGATTCTTGCCACCGATGCCACCTCTTAGTTCCCTCAGAGAGCAACTGAAATCACCTCAGGTGTCTGTGTGGGGAGAAAGAACGTCCCTCAGATGAGGGGATTCCTGCCACCAATGCCCCCTCTTGGTCCCCTCAGAGAGCAACTGAAATCACCTCAGGTGGCTGTGTGGGGAGAAAGAACGTCCCTCAGATGAGGGGATTCCTGCCACCAATGCCCCCTCTTGGTCCCCTCAGAGAGCAACTCAAATCACCTCAGGTGGCTGTGTGGGGAGAAAGAATGTCCCTCAGATGAGGGGATTCCTGCCACCAATGCCCCCTCTTGGTCCCCTCAGAGAGCAACTGAAATCACCTCAGGTGGCTGTGGGGGGAGAAAGAATGTCCCTCAGATGAGGGGATTCCTGCCACCAATGCCCCCTCTTGGTCCCCTCAGAGAGCAACTGAAATCACCTCAGGTGGCTGTGTGGGGAGAAAGAACGTCCCTCAGATGAGGGGATTCTTGCCACCGATGCCACCTCTTAGTTCCCTCAGAGAACAACTGAAATCACCTCAGGTGGCTGTGGGGGGAGGAAGAACGTCCCTCAGATGAGGGGATTCCTGCCACCAATGCCCCCTCTTGGTCCCCTCAGAGAGCAACTCAAATCACCTCAGGTGGCTGTGTGGGGAGAAAGAATGTCCCTCAGATGAGGGGATTCCTGCCACCAATGCCCCCTCTTGGTCCCCTCAGAGAGCAACTGAAATCACCTCAGGTGGCTGTGGGGGGAGAAAGAATGTCCCTCAGATGAGGGGATTCCTGCCACCAATGCCCCCTCTTGGTCCCCTCAGAGAGCAACTGAAATCACCTCAGGTGGCTGTGTGGGGAGAAAGAACGTCCCTCAGATGAGGGGATTCTTGCCACCGATGCCACCTCTTAGTTCCCTCAGAGAACAACTGAAATCACCTCAGGTGGCTGTGTGGGGAGAAAGAACGTTCCTCTGATGAGGGGATTCCTGCCACCAATGCCCACTCTTGGTCCCCTCAGAGAGCAACTGAAATCACCTCAGGTGGCTGTGGGGGGAGAAAGAACGTCCCTCAGATAAGGAGGTTCCTGCCAACGATGCCCCCTATTAGTCCCCTTGAGGGACTAAGTCAAGTGAAATGGGGGGTTCTGGCGGAGCCAGGCAGTATTTTCCTCAGGAGCAAGTCTCAAAATGGCTGTCCTTAAATGTTGTTGAACGAGACCAGGGCGCGCTTTGGGGCTTCCTCCTGCACTGCTGAGGACGGACACGGATCCCCAGCCTGCTTCTCCTTCCACCCCCAACTTCCACCCCAACTGCTCTCACTGCCCCCCAACTGCCTCTTCTGACTGGCCCCGCCACAGTTCTGAACCACACCAGTCCAAACCAGGGTGACCAGATGGCCTCTTTTCCCAGGACTTGTCCTCTCTTTTATTCTCGTGTCCTCCTCATTGGGAGCAGGCAGCATAGAATTATTAAGTTACAGCTAATAAATGATATGTATTTATTTTAAATTTTATAATAAATAAGAAAATGTTTATGGGCACAATCTAAACCCCTGTTAGGCTGGCATAATTCCTGGCGGGGTCAGTCCAGTGAACAGGCATGCGCCAGCCTCCTCGCACTACCACGGGAGGTTATGGCAGGCGTGTTATGCTGGCCTAAGTTGTTTAGGATTGTGCCCTCAGTCATCCATGTGGAAGCAATATAGATGAAGGTTTATGATGGCTGTAGCTTTTATTTTGTCCTGTCCTACATTTTTGGGGTGACCTACATTTCAGGGAGCCCTTGTCCTCTTTTCCAGTTATGACATACGGTCACCCTGGTCCAAGTAAACAATCAAATAAGCAAACACACAAACGCAGATATATAATTTATATATATATATACAGTGGTGTATATACAGTGTATACAATATATATAATTTATATATATATACAGTGGTATATATACAGTGTATATATATATACAGTGGTGCCTCACATAAAAGGCTTAATTCATTTGGATTAAGGGAAACGCTCTTTAAGTGAAGCAGGTTTTCCCATAGGAAATAATGGAAACTCAGACGACTGGTTGAACTACCCCCAAAATATTAACTATTAAATTTTTAACTATTAAAATATTAAAATATTAACTATTAAAATATTAAAAATATTAACTGTATGTAAAATGATGACAAAACACTGGAATTGAATTTAAAACATGCATTCAATGTGTATGATCCTTTGAAGTCTACTTAGGCTGCAATCCTAAAGACACCTTTCTGGGAGTAATCCCCCCATAATGGGGCCTACTTCTGGGTAGACATGGTTAGGAGGCTGCAATCAAAGACACTTTACTGGGAGTTAGTTCCATTTAACTCAATGGGGCTTGCTTCTGAGTAGACATGGGTAGGAGGCTGCAATCAATTGCAATGGGAATTTTTAGGATTTTTTATTTACAGGGACACTGGGGATCAGTGGCCATGCACATTGATGCATGTAATAAGTAACTGGATGTGACAAAGGTGGATCCCATCCATCACTTATGTGCTTCTGGGACTATTTTTTGTCCTATGGCTGCTATGCTAAAGATACTTTCCTGGGAGTAAGACCAACTGAACACAATGGGACTTTCTTCAGAGTAAAAATGGTTAGTCTAATATGTTAAAAATAAAATGGAAAC
The DNA here is from genome assembly GCA_030015325.1 of Cryptoblepharus egeriae. Lineage (NCBI taxonomy): Eukaryota > Metazoa > Chordata > Lepidosauria > Squamata > Scincidae > Cryptoblepharus > Cryptoblepharus egeriae. The sequence goes on along the minus strand of JAREYC010000018.1, from coordinate 4,344,006 downwards.
CCACCTGAAATTGGCCGACCACCCACCTAGTGGGTCCTGACCCACAGTTCCAGAAACAATGGTGTATCTTATTTATTTAAAAATAGTCAGAGCAATCCTAATTGTGTCTACTCACAAGTATGAGTAGGAAATGAGTATGACTTTCACTCCCAGAAAAGTGCACTTAGGATTGCAACCTTATTGTAAAAAGTTTTTATTTATTATTGATTTTAAAATTTCTATTTAAATAGTATTTATTTTGTTATTAAATATTTATTATTAAATATTATTTTAAAATAAATAAGTATTTATTTCCAATGAATTTATTTTAAAATATTTCTTATGGCTGTCTGAAGTCACCCTGCCTCAATTTCCTAACGGTTGTCTTTGAGAATGGGATTGCTTTACTGGTTGTGGCTGGGTGTGGGAATGGCAATTATCTTTGGGGGTGGAGGTAAAACCTATAGGACTCTTGAAATGGTGGGGTCATTTGGGGTGGTTGCAAGTTGCCCCCAAATGACTGCATCCCCTGAAGACTGCCATTAATGTGGAAAGAAAAGGCATCAATTAAAAGGTGCCTGGGGTGGGGGCATGATTAATATTAATAATAATATTGATAATAATTAATGATTAATAATTAATAATTAATGATTAATATTAATAATAATAAACATTATTGTGTTATTAATTAATAATGCACAATTAATTAATGCATATAATTTATTACACTGAGGCTGGGAATAATTACTGAGAATAATTACTATTGAACACAATGGGAATAATTACTATTGAACACAATAGTAACTCCTGAGAATAATTACTACTGAACACGATGGGACTAATGTCTGAGTAGACATCCTTAGGATTGCAACCACAGTATATAAATATTACCAATAAAAATAACATTAAAATATATAAAATATAAAGACACACATGGCTGCAATCATAACCCACACTTTCCTGCGAGTAAGTACTACTGAATGCAATGGGACTTACTTCTGAGTAGACATGCTTAGGATTGCACTGATAATTTATGAAATACAGGAAGGCCACATGCTGCCTGCTCACAAGGAAAGGGAGGACAATGAAAAAAATATTTCCAGAACACAATGCCAAAAAAGAGGACATGTCCTGGAAAAACATATTGTCACGATGAGATACTGGATTCTGGATTAGAGGGGTCTCTAGTCTAAAAGAAACACACGGACAGATAAACAGATAGATAGACAGACAGACGTAGACACAACCTTCTATTTTTTAATAGTAGAATTCATTCATTCATTCATTCATTCATTCATTCATTCGATTTGTATTCCGCCTTTTTCCCTGAAGAGCACTCAATATTGGATTTGATATTGATACCATGGAAAGGTTCAAGGATGTGGGTGGCCATCAATGTGACGATCGCCGCCCATGTTCAGCATTGGGCACTGATACTGTTCAGGGGGACGGCAGTGCACATAAGTGTGCATAACTGCGGTTAAGCCAGTCCCATTCCCAGGCAGACCTCAGACCGAAGTTAATAACAGAAGCTATTAGATATTTTATTTTCCTCTGTAAACAGCTTTGTGAACTGTTTTGTTGAAAAGTGGTATATAAATACTGTTGATTGATTGACTGATCAAGTGATTGATTGATCGATTGAGTGAGTGAGTAGGGACATAACATGTGAACATGGCTTCACACATTCTTTATGTTTACCGTCCTTAAGTGTTGGATAAAACCATTATGTGCCGTTCAGCAACTCCGTCCTGCCGCTGAACCAGTCTGGCGTGCCGTAGCACAGAGCGGATCAATAATACACTATGTAGTAAAAGAGGAGCAGGGGGGCTGTGCTGTGATGGAAGTGGGGGAGTGTGGGGAGGAGGAGTGGGGAACTGGATGAGATAGGCAGAGCTCAGTTTTACCAGATCCAGGGCCATCCAACCCTATATCCAGGGCTTCCCAACCCTACGTAGCAACTCGTGATTCTAGGGTAAGCAAAAGCTCATCACAGAAATGAGTAACCCCATTGCGAGGCTACCTTTACTCAGGGGAAGGGGATGAACATCTCCCAGATTGCCTGGCCACTGTTTCATTTGGCCTCATTCATGGGCCGGCCCAACTTTTTCCCATAACGGATTTATTTATTTATTAGATAATAATAAATTATCTACTGTTTTATTTCCATTTCAGCCCCGTCTGCCAAAGTGTTTTTCTTTGTCGACTATTAATATAAGAAAGAAATACGTTTGTGTTTTGCTTTTATTTATTATTATTATTTTTAAATGGGACCTGCCTTGAAATCCCCAGGTTAACCGGGGTTTAAATCACTCACGTGGTTTGGAGGTAATTGGCTCTGTTGTAAATCCCTCGCCGACGGCGCCTCGGGAGGGGCGCCTTTTCTGCCGGCAAATTCCTGCGCCGTTTAGTAATTACCAAGGATCTGAATTATTCAGCAATAATTTTGTATAACAAACGAAGTTGCGCATTCTTTAATTACAGCGGGGAAGTGTGCGTGTGTGCGTGGCGTGCGTGCGAGAGGGAACTGAATTATTCACCATTTATCATCTCCAGAAGCAACTATTAAGACAGATTACCCGCGGGACAAGCCGGACCTGTTTGGGAAGGTGTTAAATTATTGATTTTCCCCTGATTTACCTCTTTTTGTGAGATCACAGCGTATATCAACTCATCATGCTTGCTTTCTAGCGGGGAAATCTTTATTCCCACATGCGAGCGTCCCCACACGGGGACGTTAAAGAAACCACAACGCCCCTTAAATGGGGCGATCAAAGGGAATCAGGCACTCTCGTGAACAAAGCTGGTTTATAGGGGTGTCAGACAGGGGGATAATGAAGGGGTATCTTAAATTTTCTTACTTCTCTAAGGGTGCAATCCAGAGTAACTACGGGGAGTCCATTTCCGGAGTAAGAACAAGTTACTCTGGATTGCAATATGGATTTCCCATAGATTTCCACTAGGTGGCGCAGTAACTATGGGTGCATGTAATGTCTCTTATGTGCTCCCGTAGTTACTCTGGATTGTAGCCTAGGTCAGTGGTTCTCAAACTTGTTAGTACCAGGACCCACTTTTTCTAAAGTCAATTTGTCAGGACCAATCAGAATGATGTCATTCATTAACCAGGGAGTGATGTCATGCTCAGGGTGACATCATCAACTCGGACAATTTTTAACACCCCCATATAATCAAATCAAATTATCGTATTTACTCGAATCTAACGCTCACCTTTCCCAGCCAAATTCAATTTCCAAAATAGGGATGTGCATTAGATTCAATGGATAATTAGATTTGAATAAATACAGTATTTTATTAGAAGTATAGATTTGGTGGTGCATTAGATTCAAGGAAATATGGGTATTACAATCCTAATCCCCAGTTAGGCCAGCACAAATCCTGGTACCAATCCTGTGCTGGCCTGGGGGTGCCACAAATGTGCCGTAAGGCATTCCTGCACCACTCTTGGGGTGTTTGGCCAGTGCACAGACATGTGCCGGCCACCTAACACCACCATGGGAATAAGGTAATTATGGCATATATTGATTAGGATTGCACCTTCAGTAAATACATTAAAAGTTTAGGATTAAAAATGTAGGGTCTAGAATGCTAGATGTAAGGAAGAGCACCGGGATGCAGGTCTCATGCATGCTCCCTGATGCCCCACAGTATTAATGACCCACAGCAGGACACCTTGGAGAGCCGCCACCAGTCAGTGCTTGACAATGATGGATGCATGTCTGCTTCATGTTCTGCTAACCCTCGGAGGGGAAACATCTGTGGAGATGTGGCTGTCTGGAGAGCACCACCTCCTTTGCCCAAGCTTCTGTAAACCTATATTAGAAACGTCTATGTGCTTTCACATGCTCCCTTGGATGGCATGCCCATGCGCCGTTTCCACTAGGTGACGCTGTGGAGCCACAAGTGATGCACAGGCGCACCCCCGGGTGTTTTTTTTTTCTTATGCCTTGGAAAGATTTGGATAGTTTTCTTTGTCTCAGCAGGTAAGAAACAGAGGAACGTATACCTGCCTATAGTATCCATGCAGCTTTAAGTGCGCTTTAGATTCTGGCGCATGACACATGAAGGTCCACAGGGTCTCCTTTTCTGAATCAGATCTGACTCAGCCTCTTTCTGGACAAAGCTAGCAAGATATTTAGAGGACACCCAACGATCTTGGAGCACGTGGCTTCTGTGGCTTCTATTTTGGCTGCCATGCTTCAAAGCATAGAGCATTAAGGGTGGCCAAACCACGGCTCATGAGCCGCATGTGGCTCTTTGGCATGTCATGTGCCGCTTTCGGACCAATATGTTGGCTGAGCACCTTTTTCCGCATCACAATATAAGCGGTAAATAAGAATTTTTTAAATATCTTCGCCATTTATACGCAGTATGTTTCCTGGTATATAAGCGAGATTAAAACATAAATTTAATATTCCTGGTGAGTAAATACCATATTTACTCGAATCGAATGCACCACCAAATCTAATGCACACCCTAGACTTATAATCAAAATACCACATTTACTCAAATCTAACTAACCGTTATCACACTAATGTATTTACTCGAATCTAATGCACCATCAAATCTACACTTATATCAAAATACTACATTTACTGAAATCTAATTAATCATTAGCACACTAATGTATTTACTCGAATCTAATGCTCCATCAAATCCAATGTGCACCCTATACCTATAATTAAAATGCCATATTTACCCAAATCTAATTAACTATCGAATCAATGCGCACCCTGATTTTAGAGACTGAATTCGGCTGGAAAAGGTGAGCATTAGATTTGAGTAAATACAGTATATTTCAGGAAATATGTGCCGGTGGCTCTGAAATATCTTTCCTGCAACATCCCCAGCCTCTGATGTTGATCATACGTGACTCTGTTTGATGGTATTGCTACGGCGGCGCAAGACGCACCAGGTGATGCGCAATGAGGTGACACCACTACTAGGTATTTTTGAATAATGGGGTCATGTAACGTATCATTTGATGCGCAATTCCATGCGGAACGCAATGAAACAAACCGCTTTGAAATATCTCCATTTTATCTAACAAAAAAAAAAGCGCCGAGTTGTCTCACTGTATTGGGTGACACACACCTTGGAGATAGAGACGCGCAAACTTCTACTTGGAAGTAAGCCCTATTGAATGGCCCTTCCCGACTCCAGGCCAAGGATCTGCCAGAGGTCCTTACACCCCCTTTCCCTAAACATCTCAGAATTTCTATAGCAAGAATTTCTAAGCTGTGGCAACTTGGGTTTCCCTCCTCCTCCTCCTCCCCCCAACCCTCATGTTGTGTTGATGACCACAATTGGGAATATATCACTGCGATCATGGACCATAATTAGCCCATTTGTCTTTGCGGCTGGTTTCCTCCCCTCCTCCCTCCCAGCGTTGTGAGTGCTGTGATATTATATCCATAGTATGGATCGCTTTGCCGGTTAAGGAGGACGAGGCTTGGGGTTGATAAAGGTAAGGGCTTCATTCCGCCGAGCGATCCGTCAACTGGTTTTCTGGTTTGGATGGGGGAGGAAATTAAGTTTTTTTTACACCTTCCGCCTCTTCCTCGCATCCTGATGACTTTGACTCTGGTTTTGTTGTATGGACCGAGGCAGGGAGTCCGGATTGCATTATAATTCTGTTCTATTCTGCACTAGTTAGTCCTATAAGACCTACAGATCGCTAAAGCTGATCTTGTGCCAGCCTATTCAAATCCCACCTTGACCTACCTTGCAGGGTTCCTTGCAGGGAAACCAAATTGTGACCCAGGCTGTACCTGAATTGATTGCCAAGAGAGGTGTTGGACTCGCCATCATCGGGGATCTCCAAGCAGATGCTCAACAAGCACCATTCAGAGATGCGCTATGAGCATTGCCTGCTATCAGCAGGGGTTGTAGGTCACTAACTTTATAAGTCTATGGGATCCAGCAAGGCACTCCTGCTGTCATGAGCCGTGATCGGTAGGAATAGAGCCTTCCTGCATAGGAACAGTCTACCAGAGTTCCAGCTTTTACAGGCAAGTAATGGGAGGAGTGTTACTCCCAGTGGTGGGTTTCAAATAAATTAACAACAGGTTCTATGTCCCATTAGGAACTGGTTCTCAGAACCTGGTTACTGGTTCTGAACTGGTGCACTCATTAGCAAAGTGTTCCCATCAGGAACTGGTTCTCAGAACCTGGTTACTGGTTCTGAACTGGTGCACTCATTAGCAAAGTGTTCCCATTAGGAACTGGTTCTCAGAACCTGGTTACTGGTTCTGAACTGGTGCACTCATTAGCAAAGTGTTCCCATTAGGAACTGGTTCTCAGAACCTGGTTACTGGTTCTGAACTGGTGCACTCATTAGCAAAGTGTTCCCATTAGGAACTGGTTCTCAGAACCTGGTTACTGGTTCTGAACTGGTGCACTCATTAGCAAAGTGTTCCCATTAGGAACTGGTTCTCAGAACCTGGTTACTGGTTCTGAACTGGTGCACTCATTAGCAAAGTGTTCCCATTAGGAACTGGTTCTCAGAACCTGGTTACTGGTTCGGAACTGGTGCACTCATTAGCAAAGTGTTCCCATCAGGAACTGGTTCTCAGAACCTGGTTACTGGTTCTGAACTGGTGCACTCATTAGCAAAGTGTTCCCATTAGGAACTGGTTCTCAGAACCTGGTTACTGGTTCTGAACTGGTGCACTCATTAGCAAAGTGTTCCCATTAGGAACTGGTTCTCAGAACCTGGTTACTGGTTCAGAACTGGTGCACTCATTAGCAAAGTGTTCCCATTAGGAACTGGTTCTCAGAACCCGGTTACTGGTTCTGAACTGGTGCGCTAATAAGCAAAGGGTTCTATCGAACCTGTGAGAACCCCCTGAAGCCCACCACTGGTTACTACCCTTCTTAGGTGCAGCTATCATAGGATGTAGGATTTAATGGGTTTTAGGTCCGAGTCAGCCAGGCTTGTCTGATGTTCTTATTGGGATCTAGTACTCCGTAGGCAGCAAATACACAGGGCAGCAAATAAGCTGGCAAGCAGCGCCCACATGTAATTTTCCACGCCTGGTACAAAGTGGTAAAATCCACCCAAACCCACCCACCCCTTGTCGGTTTTGAAAAATGGAGTGGTTGCTGAAGGGTCCTTTAAGCTCAATTTTGTGTTAAATTCTTGCAGTTTTCGGGCTGTCCTGATTTGTGTCTGGAGCCGGTCATTGATTGTTATTAATATTGCGCCATCTATATACATGACATTTTACACGGAGCGCAAAGACAGGGCCGTGCCCTGAAGGACAATCAAGATATCGGCATAAGGGAGGCGGCCGAGGAAGGGGAAGCGCATGGAGATGTGGGAAAGCGCATGTGGTAGTCGGAGTTGCAATTCACAACAAGGAGCTTACAAGAGGAGCAGCGCTTGAAAAAAGTGGTTATCCAAAAGTAACTTAGCCCACAATCCTAACCATGTCTACTCAAAAGTAAGCCCCACTGTGTTCAGTGGGTATTACTCCCGGGAAAGTACAGCCTTAGTAAGTAGTAACTTTCCTGGGAGTAAGACCCATAGAATGCAATGGGGCTTCCTTTTGAGTAGACATGATTGAGTGCCAGATGCCAAGGTGTCAGATCCCATCCTCTAGCGTCTCCCCTGTCCTGAAGTCATGACCCCCCCAAAGGGGTGCCGACCCCCACTTTGAATATCACTGCAGTAGGGAATGGTAGCCAAGACTTCATGGGAAAGGGGATTTTAGGGGATTTGAAGGGATTTCATGGGATTTTAAGGAGAGATTCCAAGCGGGTTAATCAGTGGAACTCCTTGTCACAGTATATTCTGATAGCACCAGATTGAAAAGGGATTTGGACAGATGTGTGGAGGAAAAGTCCATCACAAACTTCATAGAGGTGGCCTCTGCGTGAAAACCAGATGCCAGAGACGGCACCAGGATGCAGGGATCTTGTGGTCTTGAGGGCCCTGGAGGTATCTGGTGGGCCACCAGGAGATGCAGGAAGCTGGACTTGATGGGCCTCCGAGAACCTTGAAACAGCAGAGATTAACAGTTCTCAAACTGTGGGTCCGGGACCCACAAATGGGTTGTGAACCCATTTTTATTTGGTCACAAAACACTACATATTAGGGTATTCACAAGAAAGCAGTAACTTGGGGGAACATCTTTATAGGTACACCCATCAACATCTTCATAGGTATGCCCATCATCATCTTCATAGGTACGCCCATCATCTTTATAGGTACACCCATCAACATCTTCATAGGTATGCCCATCATCATCTTCATAGGTACGCCCATCATCTTTATAGGTACACCCATCAACATCTTCATAGGTATGCCCATCATCATCTTCATAGGTACGCCCATCATCTTTATAGGTACACCCATCAACATCTTCATAGGTATGCCCATCATCATCTTCATAGGTACGCCCATCATCTTTATAGGTACACCCATCAACATCTTCATAGGTATGCCCATCATCATCTTCATAGGTACGCCCATCATCTTTATAGGTACACCCATCAACATCTTCATAGGTATGCCCATCATCATCTTCATAGGTACGCCCATCATCTTTATAGGTACACCCCTTGGAATCCATAAAGCAGGCAGCAACTTCCAGTACCCATAAAGAATTTGGGAACCATTGCAGGGTATGGACTTTGGGAGGGGTTGGTTCATCCCTATTTCCCACCTCTCTTAATGCACATCCACCCTTCGGTGGCACTTTCCAACCACTTGATCCACACCACTTAGCTGTGCCACTAACCTGCCTATGCTGGAATTCAGTGCCACCTGCCTCCCTATTTACCCGCCTCTTCCTCCGCCAACATCCTCCGCTGGTTTTATGGCCAGGAATAAAAGTTACGGCGTCTTTACCGAGTGATCCGCTGCTATTTATTCCTTTATTAAACTCCCATTCTGTTTTTTATTATGGTGCATGACAGATGGCCTCCCTGCAGGTCAGGGAAATGGTTAATGTTTCAAGCCCATTGACTGATGGGGAGCTGCGCACGGTGTCCAGGGGGGGTCATCAATCTTGGAGGTAACCGAAAATCTCTAGTGGGGATGAGTCTGTTTATAGGTTTATTTTATGATGATGATGATTTTTAACAGGAAAACTCGGATTTTGGTTCCACTTCCCAGGAAGCCACCGAGGGAGAGATTAAAACGCACAACGAGGAACCAGGTAGGTGTGACACTGAATCCGACCACAAAGGTTTGCGGGGTTGAACGACTGTGGGAAGCAGATCTAGGGCAGTGGTCATCTCGATCTAGGCACTGGTCACCTAGGGTGACCTAGGGTGACCAAGGATTTCAGCCTGGGACCCCTTTCTGAGAATGTCAGTCTGTCCACAGTGGACAGTGATGTCATGGCCAAACATGACATCACCTGGATGCCAGTGCTCCTCCATGAACATCTCACTGAGTTCAATGACTTACACCCAGGAAAGAACGGATCGCAGCCTGGGTGCCCCTTTCCAAGATGGCAATGCTCTGTGCTGGATTCCAAAATGGCAACACCCAGGCACCCAAGGGTGATAATCCAGGCACCCAGGGGTGACCAAGGGTGACAGTCAGTGCTTCGTTGCATTTCCTGATGTTCCTTGAATTTTGGCTGGTGGTATTTCTATAGAATGATTCTATTTCTATAGAATGTCTATAGAAATATAGAATGATATCGGCTACAATCCCAACCACACTTTCCTGGGAGTACTGTTGAACTCATTGGGACTGACTTTTGAGTAGACAGGCTTAGGATTGCACAGCTAGAAAGAATATATAGAATATATATATCTTCTATATTAAGATTCTATATAAAGATATATTCTATATAAAGAATATATAGAATATAGGCTACAATCCAGAGTAACTACGGGAGCACGTACGAGACATTATGTGCACCTGTAGTTATTGCACCACCTAGCGAAAACCAATGGGAAATTCATATTGCAATCCAGAGTAAATTATTCTTACTCCAGAGCAAGGACTCCCCGTAGTTACTCTGGATTGTGCCCATAGTTTATATTATTCTATATGGCCTGTATCCTACAAACGCTCTTTCCTTGGTTTGGCTCAGGGTTGTAAACCTGCCGTGTTTCAAAGGTGTTGCTTTGCCTTTGTGATGTGTTTATGCTCCCTACGGTTTGTAGTTTATGCCTTTGGGCTTATTAAATCCCGCTTTTGTTTATTCTGTTTAGGGTGAGCCTTGATTTATCTTCTCTTCAGCCGCCTCGAGTCGTGAAATGGGGAAAAACTTCAGGTGGAAATGTTTAGACTGGTGATTCTCAACCCTTTTTATCTCATGGCGCACCTTGGGACCGCTGCCATGCTACTACGTCTGGTACTACCACCTCTATAGGTTGTCTAAGTGGTACTTCCACCTCTATAGGTGGTCTAAGTCCCAGCAGTCAGGAGCACCCACCGACCCACCCATAGTCCATCACAGTCTACCCACCCACATCACTTTTATGACCTGTGCTGGCCTAAGAGCGCAGTAGGACTCCACTAGTAACTGATTATAATCTGTACTGTGATTATACTAACTACACTAGTTAGTACTCTGATTATACTAACTGCAGTTTAGTATCAACACCCAGCGCTGCAGAGCATCATAGATCAAGCCAGCCACTTAACTCCCCCCACAAGGTGGACAGCGGTGAGCGAGGTGTATGAGCCCTGCTGCCCCGATCCGTTGAGTCTCCTATTGCCTTCCATTTCCACGTGGCCTTGATTTGAAGAGTGGGATACAAATGATACAACACTTGTGCAATCCTAAACGCTCAGATGGGCCGACACTAGTGACGTGCGCCAACACGGGGTGGTGCAAACGTACTGCAATGCATACATGTGCTGCAACATAAGGAGTTGGTAAGATGCACATCTTTATATATATATATATATGAATCCTCTTTAATCAAATCTAACGCTGACTTGATTTTCAGCCAAATTTACGTCTCCAAAAGGGGGTAGGGGGAGGATGGGAGAAGGTAGAAGGGGGGCATTCCAGGATGGGGAGGGTGTGCGTCATAGGGGCAGAAAGGTGGGGAGCGGGAATTTGGAATGGACTCAGTGATTTGCTGGATTCGAACCCAGTTCTGTGCCGCACCCAGACCCATTGGGGCTGCTTCACCCCTATGTAGGGGAGGAGGAAAGTTTCCTCTTTCCTGCGGTAGTGCGGCAGCAACCCCAAATGTGACCTGGCACATCACAGGTTAGGCTTGCGCCATCAAATCTAGGATACTGCGCATCCTAGATCCGTGCAAGCTTTTCAGTTGGTTGTTGGAAATGGAAACCTCTCTCTCTCTCTCTCTCTCTCTCTCTGACCTTATTACAGCTGAAAGTCAAAGGCGCAATATTTCAGGCAGGGATGGAGAGGCTTTTGAAACAAGAGCCATGATTAATACTGTGGCTGGTTGTGGCTGATTCGGGAAAGTTCATGCCTACCTTCAGGGGACAGGAAGCAGCACCCATTTTTTTCCGTCAGACTTCTTGTCCTGTTGATCAAAGTGAAGTGGTGGCATAGCTAGAGGGGGTGGAGAAGTCAGACGTGGAGGGAGCCCTTCCTTTTGGAGCCATTCCAGGCAGGGAAAACAAAACAGAGTCATAAGGTATATCATCTTATATATAGTTACTAGCGAAAAGCGTACCCACGTTGCGGGGGTAAAATTCCTCCATACTGCATCCCCCACTGCACATCAATCCCCACACACATCAACACCCACGCGCATCCACCCCCATGTGCAACATCCCCCATGTTCATCCACTCCAATATGCATCATCCCCCCTATGCACATCAACCCCCATGCACATCAACCCCCATGCTCAATAACCCCCATGCACAACAACCCCCATGTGCAATATTCCTGCATGCACAACATCTCTGCATGCGCATCATCTCCCCATGCGCATCAAAACCCCATGTGTAGCAAATGGTTTTGGCTGGGCGTTGATGAGTGAGTGAGCGAGTCAGTGACTTTTATCTTTTATACATATAGTTGAACAATTATGTACAACTATATATATATGAATCCTCTTTACTCAAATCTAACGCTGACTTGATTTTCAACTAAATTTACATCTCCAAAATCGGGGTTTGCATTAAATCTGATGGCACATTAGATTCAAGTAAATACAGAATTTTGATTGTAAGTGTAGGGCTGTAACTTTCCTGGGAGTAAGACCCATTGAACACAATGGGGCTTACTGTTGAGTAGGCATGGTTAGGATTGTGCTCGAGGTCAGTATTAAGTTTAACAGTTAATATATTGTAATAAAAACGTAACATACACACCTTGTTGTATGGGTTTTATTACCTACTGCAATTAGGTAAAAAGTCATAACATATACCCATTGCCATATTATTATTGTCATATAACAAATTATGTGCAGTAAAATTAAATTTTGCACCTACTTCGCAGCTGCGCATTACAATCGCCCGTAAACTTTTTCTCAAGATTTTAAAGGGGATGCACATTAGATTCAGTGGCGCATTAGATTTGAGTAAATAAATTATAACCACAACTTATATATAATTATAACTGGGGTTTCTATTGCTTCGAGCAGTGGTTTTCAAAGTGGGGGTCAGACCCCTTGGGCTCACAAAAAGTTGGGCACCGCCATCTTGGAATCTGGCGCTGGGCGCCACCATTTGGGCACACCATTTGGGCACATACACTTCACATGTATGAAGTGAATGTATGCACTTCATACATTCCTGGGAGTAAGTATCATTCAACACAATGGGGCTTACTTATGAGTAGACCACAGAGATGCTGCTTCCTGTTTGATGTCAACGCAAAAGGAGAGGTGGGAAGGGTTTGGGAAGGTCCACATGTAGTTTCAACACCCAGCAGTGGGGTGATGTGGGGTCTGTTGTGCCCTCAATCCTAAAAGTGGTTTATTTTGATCACACCCCATACCCCTGGTCTCCAAATCAGGGTTGGATGTGCCCCCCCAATGCATTCTCATTCGGTTTCCATTTTGCGTGCAACAGCGGTAGGCCCCGTGGCTGATTTATAATCCCAGCTCTGTTTCTTCCACCCCGAATACTAACAGCCTTGGTGGCAGCTGCTTGAATGGAACTTAATTAAAAAACAATTGCGGCTCGTTTGGAGGCGAGTGCTAATTCGGACGAGATCAAAGAGCCCCGATTGGGGAGTGACGGCTGCTCCTGGTGGGCTCGGGGCTCATTCAGATCCTCATCACACAGAGAGCGGGAATGTGACTGTCTTTGGCGGGGAAAAAATAATAACGGGAGGAAGACCAAGCAGAAAAGATGGTGGGGAGGAAGGCAGCGCTCAGGCTTACATATGGCTCTCCTGATCCCATATATCGTCCATATGAATTGGGACTGACGGCACATCCTGGAACAGGCAGGTTGCCCTACCCTGCACTGTATCCAATAGAAGTAGTTGGACGGCTGCTGCGCTACCACGGGGAAGAGAATACTCGTTCCTTTCTCCGGTGTAGGGCTGTAGCAGCTCCAATAGGTCTACTCACATTTAGGCCGCTTCCATTTAGGCCTACTCACATTTATCCCACTTCCAGAGTTGGGACATATCATAGAATCATATATATAGATTCATATAGAATCATATATTCATATAGAATCATGTATATTTGGGAGCAGTCGAAGAATGCTCCTGGCATAACTGCTGGATCCGAGCCCTACTTCCCACCCCCTGCCTTCCCACCCCATGCCCACCCTCGCCATGCCTTGGAATACCCCCTCCCCCTCTCCTCCCCACACTTCCCCTCAATCCCAGACCTCTTGAAGTTAGGTAGGTACACAAAGGTGTGCCAACCCAGGCATGCCACCTTTGACTCTGCAGGGACGGCACAGAGAGAGATGTGGACTGGCATTTCCAGGATGATGATGATGATGATGATGATGATGACGAAGAGTTGTCATCACTGGAATCCAGGTCTACAGGGCTTCCAAGGCAGGCTCTAAGGGCACAATGCCACAATGCATACACAGAAGTTAGTCCTATTGTGTTCTATGGCTTACTCTCAGGAAAGTGTGGTTAGGATTGCAGCCTTCTATGATCATAATTGAGGAAAGGGAAAAACATCTCATGCTTTTTATTTGTTGGAAAAATATCCGAACACGAAAATATATCCATAGTAAAGCATCCGTGGTTTAATTTAATTTACATTTTCAGTGGTCAAAGAAATATCTGACCAGAATAAATAACAATAACTAATTGCTCGTCCATCCAAGTTGTCTCCGTATGTTTGTTCTTTCTGAATTTTAAGACTGAGCTTCTGTTAGTTCTACGACTGCTTTTATATTCCAACACAACCCATATATCAGGGGTCCTCAAACTTTTTAAACCGGGGGCCAGTTCACTGGCCCTCAGACACTATTGGGGGCCAGACTATAATTTGTAGGACACCCCAAAAAAGTAGGACAAAGTGTAGGACATGTTAAAATGAAGCAAAAATACTTGTATTGCATTCCTGTACTTAATTTCAAAATTGAAAACCTTGAATGTGTCAGTGACATGCACACCATGCAATCTCTCTCTCTCTCTCTCTCTCTTTCTCTCTCTCACACACACACACACACACACACACAAACATTTGCATTGAATTGGGCTCAAAGGCTCCAGTCCTGCCCTGTCCACTCTTTCCTATGAGTGAGTCCTATTGATGATCATGGGACTTACTTTTAAGTAGACATGCCATATCCTTGGGCTGAACTCTAGCACTTTCCTGAGAGTAAGCCCCATTTGCTATCCTGGGATTACTTCTCAGTAGACCTGACTAGGCTGTGCCATGGGAGAGGCACGCGCTCCAGCCTGAAACCCCTAGTGGCTGGAGGGGCAGCGCGAGAGGTGCGTGTGCCAGCCTCAAGCAGACTGAAGGGAGGCCCAAGTGCATGTGCAGCTCCAGCTCCACGTGCAACAGTTCTGAGAAAGTTAAAGTGCCAGCACTTAAGCTGCCCTAATACCAGAGGCTTGGCAAGCCTGCCGGCACGCCAGCTTACAAACCACGGAGGGCCGTATCCGGCCCACGGGCCGTAGTTTGAGGACCCCTGCCATAGATGCTTAGGGCTACCCTTGCTAATAATTTTTAAACCAGTGAGCAAAAAAATAATAAAAATAACCATAAGATCTAGAAACCTACTTAAAAAAAGTGACAAATGTGAATCTCAACAACAATGTAAATCTCATGATGAAAGGAAGAAGCATCTAGTAAGCAGGGACACTGACAGCAGCCAGTAATTAATGGGGGTTAATTAAATTCTTATATAGTCTCGGCCATGAATGAATCAAGTCCTTCCGGAGTTCCAAGAGAACTGCATGGCATTTAAAGGGCAGAATGAAACACTGCCCTCCTGAGGACATAAAGGGAGCTGCACACGGGAGGGAACTGCATGGCGTGTAAAGGGCAGAATGAAACGTTACCCTCCTGTGGACATAAAGGGAGCTGCACACGGGAGGGAACTGCATGGCGTGTAAAGGGCAGAATGAAACGTTACCCTCCTGTGGACATAAAGGGAGCTGCACACGGGAGGGAACTGCATAGAGTGTAATGGGCAGAATGAAACACTGCCCTCCTGAGGACATAAAGGGAGCTGCACACGGGAGGGAACTGCATGGCGTGTAAAGGGCAGAATGAAACGTTACCCTCCTGAGGACATAAAGGGAGTTGCACACGGGAGGGAACTGCATGGCGTGTAATGGGCAGAATGAAACACTGCCCTCCTGTGGACATAAAGGGAGCTGCACACGGGAGGGAACTGCATGGCGTGTAAAGGGCAGAATGAAACACTGCCCTCCTGAGGACATAAAGGGAGCTGCACACGGGAGGGAACTGCATGGCGTGTAAAGGGCAGAATGAAACACTGCCCTCCTGTGGACATAAAGGGAGCTGGACATGGGAGGGAACTGCATGGCGTGTAAAGGGCAGAATGAAACATTGCCCTCCTGTGGACATAAAGGGAGCTGCACACGGGAGGGAACAGCATGGCGTGTAATGGGCAGAATGAAACACTGCCCTCCTGTGGACATAAAGGGAGCTGCACACGGGAGGGAACAGCATGTCGTGTAATGGGCAGAATGAAACACTGCCCTCCTGTGGACATAAAGGGAGCTGCACACGGGAGGGAACTGCATGGCGTGTAAAGGGCAGAATGAAACACTGCCCTCCTGTGGACATAAAGGGAGCTGCACATGGGAGGGAACTGCATGGCGTGTAAAGGGCAGAATGAAACACTGCCCTCCTGTGGACATAAAGGGAGCTGCACACAGGAGGAAACTGCATGGCGTGTAAAGGGCAGAATGAAACACTGCCCTCCTGTGGACATAAAGGGAGCTGCACACAGGAGGAAACTGCATGGCGTGTAAAGGGCAGAATGAAACACTGCCCTCCTGTGGACATAAAGGGAGCTGCACACGGGAGGGAACTGCATGGCGTGTAATGGGCAGAATGAAACACTGCCCTCCTGTGGACATAAAGGGAGCTGCACACGGGAGGGAACTGCATGGCGTGTAAAGGGCAGAATGAAACACTGCCCTCCTGTGGACATAAAGGGAGCTGCACACAGGAGGAAACTGCATGGCGTGTAAAGGGCAGAATGAAACACTGCCCTCCTGTGGACATAAAGGGAGCTGCACACGGGAGGGAACTGCATGGCGTGTAAAGGGCAGAATGAAACACTGCCCTCCTGTGGACATAAAGGGAGCTGCACACAGGAGGAAACTGCATGGCGTGTAAAGGGCAGAATGAAACACTGCCCTCCTGTGGACATAAAGGGAGCTGCACACGGGAGGGAACTGCATGGCGTGTAATGGGCAGAATGAAACACTGCCCTCCTGTGGACATAAAGGGAGCTGCACACGGGAGGGAACTGCATGGCGTGTAAAGGGCAGAATGAAACACTGCCCTCCTGTGGACATAAAGGGAGCTGCACACAGGAGGAAACTGCATGGCTTGTAAAGGACAGAATGAAACGCTGCCCTCCTGTGGACATAAAGGGAGCTGCACACGGGAGGGAACTGCATGGCGTGTAATGGGCAGAATGAAACGCTGCCCTCCTGTGGACATAAAGGGAGCTGCACACAGGAGGGAACTGCATGGCGTGTAAAGGGCAGAATGAAACGCTGCCCTCCTGTGGACATAAAGGGAGCTGCACACAGGAGGGAACTGCATGGCGTGTAAAGGGCAGAATGAAACGCTGCCCTCCTGTGGACATAAAGGAAGCTGCGGACCTAAAGGGAACTGTACCCAAGGGTAAAAATCCCCAAATTTCATGCTTCTAGGTCCAGGTGTGGGATTTGGGATTGGGGATGGACCTTGTTCAGTCAGGGATTCTTCAATGGAAAGTATAGGTTGGAAACCACGTTCTTAGGCATTGTCACAGAAGGAGCCCCCTCCCCTAATTTCATGATTCCAGGTCCAGGTATAGGATTTGGGGTTGGGGATGGACCTTGATCAGTCAGGGATTCTTCAATGGAAAGTATAGGGAGGACACCACGTTCTTAGGCATTGTCTCCGTCACAGAAGGACCCCCCTCCCCTAATTTCATGATTCCAGGTCCAGGTGTGGGATTTGGGGTTGGGGTTGGGCCTTGAACGGTCAGGGATTCTTCACTGTAAAGTATAGGGAGGAAATAATGTCATGCCCCTAATTTCATGCTTCTCGGTCCAGGTGGGGGATTTCGGGTTGGGCCTTGATCAGTTATGGCTTCTTCAATGGAAAGTATAGGGAGGAAACCACATCGTGCCCTTAATTTCATGCTTCTAGGTCCAGGTGTGGGATTTGGGTTTGGGGTTGGGCCTTGATCAGTCAGGGATACTTCAGTGGAAAGTATATGGAAACCACGTTGCACCCCTTTTCACCCCCTTCCACTTGGAGTTTCCAAAAACTCGTTCTTAGGCGTTGTCTCCATCACAGAACTGCCGGGTTGCTGAAAAAATACCAAAGGAGTACCCCTTGGTGTAAAAAACACCCGGGTGGATTGTGCCTGCACTGCAGGGACACTGGAAATAGAACACAGGTGTTCCCCTGATCCTAAAAACCCACCCCTAGGTGGATTTTGGGGACACCACTGGGTGGCTGAAAAATACCTAAGGAGCATCCCTTGGGATAAAAATCCACACTGCCGGGTGGCTGAACGGAGGTCTCCATCCACTCGAGGAGTGACTGCCCTGCTCCTTTTGGATCAGGGCCCTATAGAGGATGCCATCTTTGCACGGGTTCAAATCCTGATCATTGAACCCAATGCACCTCTCTCTATGGCTTTCTGGAGAAATGCATTGGAGGGGGCGCACTGAACATGCACTATGGGGAATAATGGCCTGGACCATGCGCCGAGGCAGGGCGGAAAGGGCTGTGGGGTCTCCCATCTCCTTTCAGGACTGCCCTTCCCTGCCTTGGTGCTGTCAGCTCCTCTCCACCCCCGCTCCCCAGCCTCAGCCTTCCAAACCAGTCTATTATTATGGGCGCTATTGAAATTCATGCGGAGCATCGGAGCGGAACCCGCGGTGCAGCCGGAGCGCTGCAGATTGATAGAGGTCTGGAGTTTAATAGAGAACCCCGGCTTCTCCTTTTTCAGTCGCGAATAGGTTTCTCAAGGTCCAGGAGGGAAATTAGTTTTAGCAAAAACATGCGCGTGCGCAGGTGGACGCACACACGCGTGCACACACACACACACACACACGTACACACACGCCTCCACCCCAGCCACGAATTCGAGCACAAAAGGTAGAGAGATAAAGAGCCACTCTGAGTCACAGTTTCAGGCCTCGTAGGAGATTAAGGACGAGGCGTTGGTGGCTGAATCAAAAACGAGGGTATTCAAAGTGGGGGCCTCTCCACCCCATGGCTTGCTTTGAAGGTGGCGCCCTTGGATATGATCCCTTTGGCGTCACCCCCTTTGCCCCCAAATAATCTCTGTAGCTGCTAAATCAGGGGTCAGGGAACTTTTTTACCTTTTACCCCAAAATATATTTAGATACGCCAACATTACCCCCTTTATTTGAAAGGAAGGAAATCATATATTATTAATTATTTAAATTCAAAATTTTATTGAATCTATTAAAAAAAACTGGACTTTAAAAAAAAACCAAAATGTAGGATGTCCTATATTTTCTCCTACATTTTAAAAATTGAATTAACGGGCTTACTCCGGAGTAGACACCTGGGAATGGTTGCTTATCTTGGCAGGGGAGGCTGCGGGGGGAGGCTTAGGCTGCAGCTGTGTCTCGGCACTGCAACCATCCATTACCCCCAGGAATTTCATTTTTACCCCATTTGGGGTAATTTACCCCGTTCCCTGACCCCGTTCCCTGACCGCTGTGCTAGATACTCCTGGCCTGTCTAAGCAGGGGTACAGCTGCTCTACATAAGAGCATTAAACCTGTGCGTTCGGGTGTGTGGATCACCAGAACTCCATGTTGGCCAAGAGGCTGAGGAGAGGCAACTGTCAACAGTCCAGCACATCAGCATTCCAGCTCCCATTGGAAATATGGGGAGATAGATGCTGGAAAAGGGGATGGTTTAAAAAAATGTTGTTATATTGTACCTCCGTAAGCGACAGCTGCGGGCTGTCGAGTGTGGTTCTAGAGTAGACCCTGCACAGGCCAGTGATGGATTTTCCTCCATCCAAATAAAAAAGGAGAGTTAGCGGGTGGATTAATTAAAACGGAGATGATGGAGCTGAGATCTTGTGCTGGTGGCGTCACCCCCATGGACCTCCCCCGCCCCGGTCCGACCCCAATTCCTGGTTTCCTTTTGGATTGGATTGATTTTGGCTGGAGAGGGAGGACTGTTTTCTCCGCCGTAATCCCAACTTTGCCTGCGGCTCGCTTTTGGGTGCCAGAAATTGGTCCTCTTCTCGTGCGCTTTCCCATCGCAGGCTCCCTTTGCTGGGCTAAGCCAGCTTGAGCTCCTTTAATCTTTTTCCCCCAGAACTCGGTCCCGATAGAGGCCCTATTATTTCAGTAGGGCTTTTCCTCTCTCTCGCTCGCTCTCGCTTTCTCAATCTCGCTTTGAACTCCATCCAGTATGTCGGTGTATGTCGGTAATGAGATGCTCAGAAGTAAACCTCTCTCTCTCTCTCTCTTACACTGACAGACAGACAGACGCAGAGTCTCTCTCTCAGGTGCATTCCGACAGCTGCAGAGGAATGCAGTCCCTCGCTATCCCCCCCCTCCCCTGGGAACATGATGCGCACATGCTGCGTACCTTGATGCTTCAGATCTCTGACTTACCTTCTGCACCATGACATACGGACTCATGGATGGATGGACAGACGGATGGGCGACCGGATGGACTTGCTCGGTCCTAGGCTCGATCCTAACCAATTTAGGCCAGCACAATTCTCCCATCACCTCCTTCCCGTAGTAGCACATGAGTGGCGCAGACGTTTGCGACACCGCTGGGCCACCGCATGGCCTAACTGGATTGCACCCCAAATGTCAAAAAATTATATGTAATTTAAATTTAATAATAAGCAATAGTGTTTCAATTAACCGCAATTTAACCACCGCGTGAGGGTTTGGTGTGCATGGGAGGGTTGTTGCGCATGGGGGGGGGATGTTGCACATGGGGAGATGTTGCACATGGGGGATGGTGCACATGGGGATGTTGCGCATGGGGGATGGTGCACATGGGGGATGTTGCGCATTGGGGATGTTGCGCATGGGGGATGGTGCACATGGGGGATGGTGCACATGGGAGTATTGTGCATGGCACGATGATGCACATGTTGTACATGGGAGATGGTGCACATGAGAGGATGTTGTGCATAGGGAGTTCATGCGCATGGGGGATGTTGCTCATGGGAATGTTGCGCATGGGGGATGATGAGCATGAGGGATGTTGCGCATGGGGGGTTGTGCATGAGGGGTGTTGCATATGGGAGGGTGTTGTGCAATGGGGGGTATGGCATATGGAGGGCATTGTACTCCTACAATATGGGTACATTTGCTAGTGTGTACATAAGTGTACACATGTGTACATAATGTGTACATAAACCACATCTACACTTATGGCTGCTGAACTTCACAAAGTCTCTCCCAACAACTGTTAATGGCCATGTGCTAAATACACATATTTACTCAAATCAAATGCACCATCGAATCTAATGCGCACCCTGATTTTGCAGACGGTGGCTGCGATCCTAAGAGCACTTTCCTGGGACTAAGCCCTGTTGAACTCAACAGAACTTACTTCTGAGTAGACACATATAGGATTGCACTGTAAATTTGGTTGGAAAAGATGTGCGTTAGATTCAAGTAAATGTGGTAAATAGTTGGGTTTTTGCCCTTGAATATCTATCTATCTATCTATCTATCTATCTATCTATCTATCTATCTATCTATCTATCTATCTATCTATCTATCTATCTATCTATCTATCTATCTATCTATCTATCTATTCTTCTTCTTCTATCCTTTCAAGCGACAGGCTTGGACTGAATCATCCGGAACATGCATGTCCTTTTCCTCTGGAACAGCTGCGCATAGTTGTCGGCATGTTCTCCATTCCGCGCATGAAATTTCCCAGGGGTTTCTGAGCAAGCTCGGAAAAATCCCGGTGACATCTCAAGGGAAATCAGGGCTGGTTTCCAGAGGCATCCCTCCGATCCAGCGACGAGGAGTCTCACATGGCCCACAACACCCTTGCGCCGCCATGCGCCCATAATCGTATCGGAAACATGGCGAGGAACGAGGGTTGCCTCTCAATTAACACCATCATCACCCGTTAATTGCACCCAGCCTGCTTTACAAAGCTGCCTTGTACGCCTCCTCCCCGTTTTTGCAGCTGTTAATTAGTAGGAATCGGAGCGTCGTTAACTCTTATTTAACGAATCCGACATATGGCCATTTCCTTGGAGTGTTCGGTATTTGGTCCACCATCTTGGATCCTCCATGCATCACTTGCAACTCCTCCTGGCGGGGCCACGTATAGGGTGACCCTATTAAAACCATAAAAAGAGGACAACGATTTTTTTCCCAGGCTAAAGAGGAGGAAATGTCCTGGAAAAAGAGGATATATGGCCACCTTGCCTTCACTGTCCTCCATTTCCCTGGGAGCGGGCAACATGGCGCCTTCTTGTAATTAATAAATTATGGCTTTAATCCAATCCACTCTTTCCTGGGAGTTAACCTCATCGACTATAATGAGACTTACTTCTGAGTAGACATGTAATAAAGTATGTGGAATAGTTTTAAATTTAATAGGTATTATAAAGTTGAAAAAGCAGAATATGAATACTGTAGGTAGGTAGGTAGGTAGATACAGAAGGAAGGGATAGATAAGGGACGGGTGGATAAGGAGGGAAGGAGGGAAGGAGGGAAGGAGGGAAGGAAGTACAGATAGATAGATATGGAAGGAAGGGATAGATAGATAAGGGATGGATGGATAAGGAAGGAAAGAAGTATAGATTGATACAGAGAGGTATGGAAGGAAGGGATAGAGAGATATGGAAGGAAGAGATAGATATGGGATGGATGGAGAAGGAAGGAAGGATAGATAGACATGGAAGGAAGGGATAAATAAGGGATGTAGATAGATATGGAAGGAAGGAATAGATAGCTAAGGGATGGATGAATAAGGAAGGAAAGAAGTATAGATAGATAGAGAGACAGACAGAGATGGAAGGAAGAGATAGATATGGGATGGATGGATAAGGAAGGAAGGATAGATAGACATGGAAGGAAGGGATAAATAAGGGATGGATGGATAAGGAAGGAAGGAAAGAAGGAAGGAAGGATAGATAGATGATAGATAGTTCAATCAAATTAAATGCACTGGAAATGCATGGCAATGGAACATGAATATCTGATTTACCATAAATCCATGTGTTTGCTGTACATTAAAGTTGCAATCCTAAAGACACTTTCCCAGGAGTAAGATCCATTGAACACAATGGGGCTTCCTTTTGAGTGGACATGGTTAGGATTGTGCTCTGAATAAATGAATCATTTATCCAACATTTGTCTTGGATATCCTTAGTAGTGTTGCCTCCATCAGCGGCACCCAAGGGTGTCCCCCACATCTTGTAGGGGGTGCCCATCCTTCCCCGTACCGCTTCTTACCTTAACGTCCCGAGAGGTGCATATCAAAGTGCCCTTGCCCCATACCGCCCCCCCCCGCCGCTGCCCCTCGAGTCAGGAAAGCAGAAAGAATACAATCAAGTAACATGTATAATCCAGATATATTTATAGGTTTATCTTCTGAGATTAGCACAGGATATTTAGAAAGGTTATAAAGTAACATCGACAGTTGTTGTAATTCTTTCCCCCCAACACACACCCCTGAAGTTTATGTACATACAAGAACACAGCACGACAATCCAAGACCGCCAATCTTCTCTTGTCCCCACTGCCCACCCCAAAAGACACGTGTGTGTGTGTGTGTATGCGTGTCCGTGTGTATGTCCGTGTCCGTTTTACATTTTAACTTGGTACATATATGGCTTTCGGGTACATATTTGGAGCGTCCAAACTCCAACCAGGAAGCATAAAGACCATTTTCCAGTAGGGGGTGCCAGCAGCCAAGGGTAGAGGCTGGCCATGGGTGGCCATGGGTAGAGGGTCCAGAGGCCATGGGTTCACAGTGGCCATGGGTAGAGGTCCAGAGGTCAAAGTTGGTGTTCAGTCATATGGACCATCGTTCCCTCCCTTTGCATCTCGGAGAAAGGGCAAGAATCAAATAATATATAGAAATAAATAATCACACTTTAAGCAGGACCCTATTTGATCCAGGACCCTATAATATTTCAAGGACCACCTTGAAATATTATATTGGGGACCAGGTGGGGTGCAATGAGCCTCTCTATTTTGAGGCGCATTGCCTTCCCTTGCCCAGTATTTCTTGAAATCGACCTACGAGGTCATCTAGTCCAACCCCCTGCCTACAGCAGAAATCCTTCTAGTGCCCTTGTCGATCGACCCCTTGTCAATCAAGTCCTACCCCGATTTCTCTGGGTCCACAACACTTGTAGGAAAATCAAGGGGGGGTCATCAGGGGAGGTGGTGTGTCCTATATAACCACCATTGTGCCCTCTGTAACCATCAATGGTGGTGTAACCATCATTGGTGTGCCCTATAGAAAATGGAAAGAGGAGTTTCACATAGTATCTTCTACACCTCTGGTCTTCATAGACTCGGAGAATCCTAGAGTCGGAAGGGACCCACAAGGTCATCTAGTCCAACCCATGCTTGTAGTAGGAAATCCTCCTAGAGTAACTCAACAAGTGCTTGTTGAGCCTCTACTCGGAGATCCCCAGTAAGGACAAATCCATCCCCTCCCTTGATGGTCAAGAATTTTTTTCTGCTATCCAATGAGAATCTCTTTTCTTGTACCCGTTGTACACACACCACGCATGCACACGCACACGCACGCACACACACACACACGCACTATACATATGGATTCTTCTTTTTTTGCAGTAAGGTCTGTTCGTTCACTTTGGGGTAACAACTCCTGCACAACTCCTGACTTTGTTACGTTCATTCAGAGGGTCGGTTGAGCATGGCAAAGCATTGTAAACATCAGAACTACGAGGCCATATATTCTCGGAGGAAATTCCCATTCAATTGGGGTTTCCCTGCAAATGGGAGTAACTGCATCTATATTGGAGGGGGGGGGGCGAATTGGTGGTCACCCTTTTCCCCCAAGGCCCCTTCGAATGTGAGCATGTAGTGTCAATGCTGCGGAAAATTTTTGGGTTAATACTCCACGTTGTGCTAACCCGTTTTTAAAAATCCAAATTGCACCCCCACTTTTTATCGCCTTGCAAAAGGGGCTGTGAAATTGGAACTCACACAAGCCCCCCCCCAATAAAAATCACCTCCATAAAAAGCAATTTGCAAATCCCAAAGTAGGTGTAAATGGGGAAGGGGTGTCAGAAGATGCACCGCAAAATATACTATATACCCCTTTAATCTTCATGGGCAATGCCTAGATTCTGATGGGTTTGTCGAAACCGTTGCAATAGGGCTGAGAGCAAGTTCCCCGTTGCATGCTTTCTATGCGCTGAACAATACATGTGGGTATGAACTGCACTGAAGGCGCATGGGTATATGTGCATGCATAACCCAGCACTGAAGGCGCATGGGTACATGTGCATGCACAACCCAGCACTGAAGGCGCATGGGTACACGTGCATGCACAACCCAGCACTGAAGGCGCATGGGTACACGTGCATGCACAACCCAGCACTGAAGGCGCATTGGGACATGTGAATACACAACCCAGCTCCCTACAAGTGATAATTTCTAAATCAGTGCAACTTAGAAAGCATTAACGGGTTGCGATCCAAAAGGATTTGGGTCGGAGACTCGTTCTGGAACCAGCTGGATCTTGTGCATACACGGCATGTGCAGCCACCATAGTAATGTGCAGAGCAAGGAGAGAGTTCCTTTGCTTTCCAAGAACATGGAAGGTCATCAACATGGCATTTGCGTTGTGCTCCTGAACTTCCCGGGAGCTTTTGGGGTCAGTGAAATAGAAGATCGGATTAGACATACGTGATGCAGCGAGTGGCCTTTCCGACGTCCGGTGGAGTAGCGAGAGGGGGGCGGAGCGGTCAGGGGTGGAGGGGGTGCGCGAGGGGGAGCAAAACGGAGTGGTGCAAAGTCGAGGGGCTCCTTGCACGCTCCCTCCTTGCATGCACCCTGCCCCCCTCTCGTTACGCCACTATCAACCTCGCCACCCATATACATGAAAGCAATCTGAATCTGGCAACAAATGAAATATATAAATCAGAAAATAGCGTCCTTATTTATGCCAAAACCGGAATTCTTGCCATTTGCCGCCGGTCACCAAGCCGCTCAATGCCCTTTGGTGTTACTTTGAGTCTTTCTCTGTCTCCACCCAGGCAAAAAAATACTTTGTAGAGAGAAAAAACAAGGTCCTGAGAATAAGCCCCAACCGTAAACGACAAGAGAACGAATAAAAATAATAGCGAACTTTTAAATCACACTTCCAAAGTGCTCCCCAAAAATAAAATATAATCATTATGTTACCTTGGACAAGAGGGGCGCTTATCTGTGAAGCAGAGGCCTCGCTCCATTGGAGTGTCACCAGCTCTGATTCCGCTGCACCCTGCCCGAACCCCAGTTTTAGCAACATCTCAGCCCCCATACGGCTGTACCAGCCACACCGGCTTTAAAAAAAAAAAAAAAGATTATAAATGCAACAGGCTCACCGGGAAGAAAATACATTGGGCGAAGGCAAAGCTCATCAAATCAATGCGCACGATGGGGATGAGAGTTGGAAAGTAAGGCGCATGGAATGGATCTGGTAACCCCAACGTTACTAGAGGAGGTTGATAAAAAGGAAGGTGATGAAGCAAACGGATTTCATTTGGTGGCATCAGTAGGTGGCATTGATTGGTGGCATCGGTGGCATCATCGGTGGCATCAGCAGGGGTCGGGGCGTGTGGGGCGTGCGACACCATTACTGGCGTCATAAGATTTTGTGAAAATCTTGGTGTTGACCGCCATTGTCACCATATTATTATGACACTAAGGGCAAAATCCAGAGTAACTACGGGGAGTCCTTGCTCCGGTGTAAGAACAACTTACTCTGGATTCCAATATGAACTTCCCATAGTTTTTCACTAGGTGGTGCAGTAAGTACGGGTGCAGGTGGTGTCTCTTACATGCTCCCGTAGTTACTCTGGATTTGGGGTTTGTAGTTACTCTGGACCCCAATGGGAAAATCTTGGCACTGACCACCGTTGTCACCATATTATTATGACATCTTATTATTGGCGTCACAAGATGTCACCGTATTGTTATCATCATATTGTTGTCACCGTATTGTTATCATCTACTGTGAAATTTAATGTCATATTCAAGAAAATAAACCTAAATATCTATATTCGTAGCCATATAACCACCTGAAATTGATCGCCGTGCCATTATGGGAACGGGGAGAAGGGTGAGTTGAACGGGCTTAAACTGGTTAGGATTGCGCTCTGGTTAGGTTAGGATTGCGCTCCTAACCAATATATTCTTCCCATTCTCTTTGTGGTGTGGGGAGCCTAACCCCACTAGATGTGGCGCAGACACCCGAGGCCAGCATGGGACATGCGGCAGCGTAACTGGGGTTTAGGATCGCAGCCTGAATGTACTAGTAAGGACACAACTGTGTATTCGTGGAACGTATTTCTCACATCAGAGACCACGATCTGAACCCCCACATCACACACTCACACACAAACACCTGCCACATGTTGTATTAAATTCGTTTTGTTGAATGAACAAAGCTGAGCTTACCTTTCTTAGGGCACAATCCTGAGTAACTACGGGGAGTCCTTGCTCCGGTGTAAGAACAACTTACTCTGGATTCCAATATGAATTTCCCATAGATTTTCACTATGTGGTGCAGCAACTACGGGTGCACGTCAAGTCTCTTACGTACTCCTGTAGTTACTCTGGATTTGGGGGTATATCTTAAGATTAGTTTGCCCACAGATTTATCACACGGCTTATAGGATAGCTGCGCAACATTGCGCATACGTGTTGTAAGTGGGACGAGAAACATTGCCCCAAACTATAAAGTCACGCACGGGGATGGACATGTATGCGCATTCAAATCAAGATGCAGCTCTAAGAGTCAACACGGGGAGACCAGGCTCATGCCGGTTCCACCTGACATGCGCGGGAACATGGATGCTTGCGATCTGCGCACTGCGCACACCAGTTGCTGGAAGGAATTGATTCTCTAACCAGGCCTTTCTCTAACTAGGTTGGCAACCTCGCCTACCTCACAGGGTTGTTGTGAGGACAAAAGGAAGGGAGGAACTACGTACACCAGTGTCTCTCAACAGTGCGTCAAAGCGCACCAGGTGGGTCCCCATTCATCTTAATTTGATTCATATGTTGCTTAATTTGATATATATGTGCATATATGTGTCCGACTCTTTGTGACCCCATGAACCCCTAGCCTCTGAATGTATTTAATTTTTTAATATAGTAGATTGAATGCTACTATATTACTGTATGCTGGATGTCCGTGGCTGCAATCCTAATCACACTTTCCTGAGAGTAAACCCCATAGAATACAATGGGGCTTACTTCTGAGTAGAGAGGCACAGGATTGCACCCTATATGCCCTCTTTTTTCTAGAACATGTCGTCTTTATCTCCTATCTTTGGAGTCGGACTGAGATCTGGAAGATCCAGGTTCACAAACATGTGATCAGCTACTTGTCAAATGTAGTGTGCCCACCTACGCCAGGGATCATTTTGGGGTCCTCAAACCCCTAAGTTGAACTCCCGCATAATCTCGGCACACATTTTGGGGGGCTTACATAAGACGAGTCAAAATAAAATGGTTTTTTTAACCCACTATATGATTAACCGGTGGAACTCCTTGCCACTGGACGTGATGCCAGCATCTGGCCCAAATGCTTTGAGAAGGGGGTTGGATGTATTAATGAAGGAAAGGTCCATCACAGGCCACAATGGGCTACCTTGGAGTGCTTGTGCAAGAGGTGGCAAGATGGGCCTGGGGCCTGATCCGTGGTAGATCTTTGGGTGGTAGGAATGCTGGAGAGCATGGTGGAAAGGAACCAAGGTGGGCCAAGATAGTGGCCTTGAAGGATAGCTTGGAAGGAAGGAAGGAAGGAAGGAAGGAAGGAAGGAAGGATTTGATATCTCCAACATCTCCACCACTAATGCTCCACTTGGTGAATGAATGAATGAATGAATGAATGAATGAAGGAAGGAAGGAAGGAAGGAAGGAAGGAAGGAAGGAAGGAAGGATTTGATATCTCCAACATCTCCACCACCAATGCTCCACTTGGTGAATGAATGAATGAATGAATGAATGAATGAATGAATGAATGAAGGAAGGAAGGAAGGAAGGGAGGGAGGGAGGGAAGGAGGGAGGAAGGAAGGATTTGATATCTCCAACATCTCCACCACCAATGCTCCACTTGGTGAAGGAAGGAAGGAAGGAAGGAAGGGAGGGAGGAAGGGAGGGAGGAAGGAAGGAAGGATTTGATATCTCCAGCATCTCCACCACCAATGCTCCACTTGGTGAAGGAAGGAAGGAAGGAAGGAAGGAAGGAAAGAAGGAAGGAAGGAAGGAAGGATTTGATATCTCCAACATTCCACCACCAATGCTCAGGCCTTTGGGGGATATTCCAAAAGTGTGATCCTACAACAGCGAAGAATTGATTTTTTTGGGGTCTCGTTCAACACAAACCTAGAACTTCGCGACAGACCTTTCAAAAATTATTATATGTTCAAATGACACGCCAAGAGGCGCCACCGCTTTCGAATCTACGCTCAACTCATAAAATGGTCAATAAAACGTTTCGGGTTTACAATTTAACAGCTTGCCTCTTGGGAACGACTGCGTCCCAGCATTCGTACCACATGTCAAAGCAGAAACAATATTGGGCCGAGACTATATGTCTTAACAGCGTTTTGCTCTGGATCGAGGGCTGTCAACTCCTCCACCGTCCTGTTAATTAAGACCTGAGCTACCTTGCAGGGTTGTTGTGAGGTTGAAAATGGAGTAAAGTATGGGGGTTCCTTGGAGAAAACTTGGGGTGGGCGGGCGGTGGAGTGGTTGGAGTGTTGGACGCATCTTGTATCTTGCGCCGTATTATTGATGTATTATTATTGACGTTATTAATATTGAGCTTGTATCTTGCATGGTATTTCCTCCTGCTATGCTTGCCAGTGCTGGAGATTGGACTGGGGTTCCTTGCATGCAAGGCAGATATTCTCCATGAAACTATTTCCCCCATAACCTCCATAACCCCATAATTTGGGCTGTGGACACATCCAAACATGTGGCAAATATATATATATTTATTCCTGGGAGTAAGACCCATTGAACTCAATGGGGCTTACTTTTGAGTAGACATGGTTAGGATCATGCTCTTCATTTACTTTCCATGGCTAACAGCTTTTGCAAGACTCCTCTTCCAGGCATTTATTATCCTGCCCTGCATTCAAAGCTGTTGAAGTTTGTGGCTGCCGTAATATCCTGTGGCAGAGAGTTCCATAGGTTTGATGTCACATAAACACTCTGATTATGTTTGAATCTGGAGCTCTTCTATTTAATCCAGTATCTTAAGTGGTATCTTACATGCAGAGGTGAGCAGATACCGGTACGGGCCTACGTGCCCATACCGGGTCTTCCACCAGGGCAGGCGACAGCGAACCGGCCAGACCCATGGCTGCAAGAGCTGCGGGGACCGGTATGCCAGCGTCTGCCGGCGCTAGGTCTCCTGGGGCTCGCCACCAGGAAGCTTAGTGCTCGTGCGTCCAGCTGGACGCACGCACACGAAGCGTCCTAGCGCCAAGCCCCAGGACGCTCAGTGCGCCTGCGTCCAGCTGGACGCACGCGCACTGAGCGTCCTGAGGCTTGGTGCCAGGACGCTCAGCGCACCTGTGTCCAGCTCGATGCAGGCGCGCTAAGCGTCCTAGCGCTGAGCCCTAGGACGCTCAGTGTGTGTGCGTCCAGCTCGACGCACGCGCACTGAGCGTCCTGAGGCTAGGCGCCAGGACGCTCAGCGCGCCTGCGTCCAGCTGGACGCAGGCGCACTAAGCGTCTAGGCGCCGAGCTCCAGGACGCTCAGCGTGCCTGCGTCCAGCTGGACGCAGGCGCACTAAGCGTCCTGGCATCCTGGCCTGGTTCGGCCTGGTTAGGGCCCGCTCCGCTCCCTGACTCCGGCCCCGCCCCCTGACTCCGGCCCTGCCCCCTGACTTCCGGCGTACCGGATCTTAAGGGAGGCTGGGCCCATCACTGCTTACATGCCATGGTATCTTACTATCCATTTTACAAATTATATGTGCGGACATCATACTCACACGCATGCACGCACACATGATGAAAGGTCATGGGTACCAGCTTTGCCTTGGCCAAATGTTTGGCTGTGGTGACGGTGGCAAAAGAGGAGCACTCTGCATGTGCTCAGAGGCACCCTTTCTTTGCAAAATAAAAAAACCAATGCCCAGAAACAACATTCAGATGCTACAACAACAACACCAAACCTAGCATTTTGCACATGAGTTTGGATATTGGATACAGCAAGTCCAAGTCAATACAATGAGACAACCAAACAAGGAAGCAAAAACAGACACTCATCAGGGCATGCTTTTCATATGCTCGGTCTGACTTTATATTGAAAAGCTGCATATAATAATAATAATAATAATTATTATTATTAATAATAAACACCCCCTTGAAAAAAACGATAGATGCAAACTCCGGAAACGAAAGCCAAGGGCTTCAATCCTTCATCACGTCATGCCGTGTTAAGTTGTGATTCAGAACGGGCACCCAAAAGTGGGAATAAGCACCCTGTACCGTTTTGTTTCATATTCAAGCTTCTAGTCCTCATTGAGGACTCGGTGAAAAGCTCATCGGGAGGGAGGGAACGTCCCACCTTGTCCCACCTCCGGTAGCAAAATAGGCTTCTGTGATGAGAGGCAAATTGAGAGGAAGAAGAACCACCAACCACTGGGACCGTTTTGTTTTTCAACACCCATCACCTCAAAAATGTGATGTATTTTCTGGACACCCTATTTGGGATCAATTCAGGCAACCCTTCTCAATCGGATCGGGGTGCAATTGGACGCCGCCATGCTCCTAGCAGGGAAGCAATTGCCATAAGTCTGATCCTAAATGCAACGTGGAAAAACTCCCAATCGATTTGTTGGGTCTGGACCCATTGAATTAATTATGTAGGGGCTGCTGATCTGCCCCCCATGACCTAGTCGATAGCAACAAGTCAGGATCTGAGAGTTGTGAACACCCATCTAAGAACCCTGTTATAGTTCGGGAAAGGGGCACCATCGGCTAAGGACACCGAAAGTGGCACCCTCAAAGGCCTCGCTCCACCTCCAAGGAAGACGCATGAGGGTAGATACCCATTTGCACTGAGATACTGACGCTGCAAACACAGGATTCCCGTGTGATGGGACATCTTTGTGGGTTTCCCGTTTTTGCGGCTGGGAAACACAAGCATCGCCGGGGTGGCACCAAACCCGTCCTTTAAAAAAATAAAAATAAAACTAACCATGGGTTTGGTAAAGGACTCGACCTGGGCAGCTGGCGCCCCTTGGGAACACAAACCGCACAACCACATTCTCCTCGGAAACAAATAGACTCGACTGGAGGAACAAAACCATCTGTCTTGAAGGATAAAATCAGCACGTTCAGGCCGGAAAGTACAGCCCGCAACCGACTCCGGGAAGCGCCGCGCCAAACCGTGAAAACCCACAACACGCCTCTGCGTGATGACAATTTGCACACAGCACCCGAGAAAATGAGAGGCGGTATCGGGGCACGTTTCGGCCTTCCCCTTTTCCGGATTAAGTGGTCATCACCTCCCCGGAGATAGTAATAATAATCACCTTTATTATAACCTTATATAATAATCACCCTATTTGGACATGCTGTGACAAATATAGGATTCTTGAACCGAGCGCCAACCTTTCGGAAAAAAGGTTGGCCAGAAAATATCTTAGATCTTACATCTTTCTGGTTTTAGTGTCAAATTATCGAATGATAAGTTTCCCTTTCTGATTTTTGATCTCTAATCCTAACCGTAACCCTAACCCTAAGCCTAAACCTAACCCAGCCTTCCCCTCTAGCTCTGGGTACAACAAATCCATATGGGTGCAACAAATCCCCATAGGTTTGGGATTTTCCTGTAGGTTCGCCCGCAATTTTTGGGGGGGTACACCCTGATTTTATCCTTGAAAAGCAAAACATCCGAACTCGAAAGGAAAGCAGAACTACAACAACCAAACTCCCCAAAGCCCCCCACTTTTCCCTCCCCCCGTCAAGACATTCCAAACAGAAGGAACGAGAACAAAGTTTGTTGTTTTTTTAAAAAAGGAAATAAACCATCCCATAATTGAGCACACACAAAAGAAAAAAAACCCGACAACCTCAAAACGGGGCCGAAAGAAAGGAAGGAAGGAAGGGAAGGTGTCGTCACTCACTCTCCAATTCGGTTTAGTGCGAGGATGGCATCCGCAGATATGAAGGGGCAAGCAAGCAGGAACAGGGGGTATTGAGGGGGTCTTAATGTTCGGGTGTGTATTTGTTTTCTCGATTAGTAACAATGTTTTATACAAGTTCAAAGAAGCGTCGTGAGCCAAGCTGATCTCTCTCCGTCTCTCTCTCTTTCTCTGGCCGTCATCGATCTCGGTCCCCACCATCGTCCCTTCCTCCGTCTGTCTGTCCGTTCCTTCCTGGGCGTGAGAGTAATGCCGTTGACGTATATAAGGTTTTGGGTGGGTGCCGTTGTCGTTCAGTTGAGGTTGGGTTTCCGATTGACCGCTTTCCCCCCCTGCTGCCCTGCTACACGCCCCACCCTCCCCGCTTAGATGAAATATTCCTTCTTCTCGTCGCCGCCGGTTTGACCTCCTTCAGCGTTGATGATGGCCGTGTCCGCGTCCGGGGCGTCGTCGGAGCCTTTGGCCTCATGGGTCAGGTAGGTACCTGAGGAAGAAAGAAATATAGGTTGTAGGTATGCTGGAAGCACATTAATGTACCCTATATGGACTCCCAAATCTGGATCCATCTAGCTTGGGACCATCAACACAGACTGGTAGAAGCTCTCCAGCACCTGGGACCTGTTGGGAATGTTCTAGGAAAAGGGTCTCCAAACCCTGGTCTTGGGGCTGGATGTGGCCCACAGCAAGCATCTAGCCAGCAATGGGTCCCTTAAGAGCCTCTGACCCAGTTGCCCAAACCCAACTGGCATTGTAATGGTGGTGTGGGAAATGGGGGCCCACTTACCAATAAATAAGTACTTTATTTACTCGAATCCAATGCACACCTGATACTTGTAATCAAAATACCACATTCACTCAAACATAATAGCCATCAAATCTAATGTGCACCCCACACTTATGACCAAAATACATTCACTCAAACATAATTAACCATCAAATCTAATGCGCACCCCACACTTATTATTGAAACACCACATACCCAAACATAATTAACCATCAAATCTAATGCGCACCCCACACTTATGATTAAAATACATCCACTCAAACATAATTAGCCATCAAATCTAATGCGCACCCTATACTTATAATCAAAACACCATTTACCCAAACACAATTAGCCATCAAATCTAATGCGCACCCTATACTTATAATCAAAATACCATTTACCCAAACATAATTAACCATCAAATCTAATGCGCACCCTACACTTATAATCAAAATACCATTTACTCAAACACAATTAGCCATCAAATCTAATGCACAGCCTATACTTATAATCAAAATACCATTTACCCAAACATAATTAACCATCAAATCTAATGCGCACCCTATACTTATAATCAAAACACCATTTACCCAAACACAATTAGCCATCAAATCTAATGCACAGCCTATACTTATAATCAAAATACCATTTACCCAAACATAATTAACCATCAAATCTAATGCGCACCCTACACTTATAATCAAAATACCATTTACTCAAACTCAATTAACCATCAAATCTAATGCGCACTCCACACTTATGATTAAAATACATCCACTCAAACATAATTAGCCATCAAATCTAATGCGCACCCTATACTTATAATCAAAACACCATTTACCCAAACACAATTAGCCATCAAATCTAATGCGCACCCTATACTTATAATCAAAATACCATTTACTCAAACACAATTAACCATCAAATCTAATGCACAGCCTATACTTATAATCAAAATACCATTTACCCAAACATAATTAACCATCAAATCTAATGCGCACCCTACACTTATAATCAAAATACCATTTACCCAAACTCAATTAACCATCAAATCTAATGCGCACCCCACACTCATGATTAAAATACATCCACTCAAACATAATTAGCCATCAAATCTAATGCGCACCCTATACTTATAATCAAAACACCATTCACCCAAACACAATTAGCCATCAAATCTAATGCGCACCCTATACTTATAATCAAAATACCATTTACTCAAACACAATTAACCATCAAATCTAATGCACAGCCTATACTTATAATCAAAATACCATTTACCCAAACATAATTAACCATCAAATCTAATGTGCAGCCTATACTTATAATCAAAATACCATTTACCCAAACTCAATTAACCATCAAATCTAATGCGCACCCCACACTCATGATTAAAATACATCCACTCAAACATAATTAGCCATCAAATCTAATGCGCACCCTATACTTATAATCAAAACACCATTTACCCAAACACAATTAGCCATCAAATCTAATGCGCACCCTATACTTATAATCAAAATACCATTTACTCAAACACAATTAACCATCAAATCTAATGCACAGCCTATACTTATAATCAAAATACCATTACCCAAACATAATTAACCATCAAATCTAATGTGCAGCCTATACTTATAATCAAAATACCATTACCCAAACATAATTAACCATCAAATCTAATGCGCACCCTTCACTTATAATCAAAATACCATTTACTCAAACTCAATTAACCATCAAATCTAATGCACAGCCTATACTTATAATCAAAATACCATTTACCCAAACATAATTAACCATCAAATCTAATGCGCAGCCTATACTTATAATCAAAATACCATTACCCAAACATAATTAACCATCAAATCTAATGCGCACCCTACACTTATAATCAAAATACCATTTACTCAAACTCAATTAACCATCAAATCTAATGCGCACCCCACACTCATGATTAAAATACATCCACTCAAACATAATTAGCCATCAAATCTAATGCGCACCCTATACCTATAATCAAAATACCATTTACCCAAACATAATTAACCATCAAATCTAATGCGCACCCGACACTTATAATCAAAATACCATTCACTCAAACTCAATTAACCATCAAATCTAATGCGCACCCTACACTTATAATCAAAACACCACATTTACCCAAACATAATTAATCATCAAATCTAATGCGCACTCTGATTTTGGAGACTAACCCGAGCACAATCCTAACCATGTCTAGAAGTAAGCCCATTTGTGTTCAATGGGTCTTACTCCCAGGAAAGTGTCTTTAGGATTGCAACCTGTCTGCAATGTTACAGGATTTATGTCCTGGGGAAGAATTTAGGGCATGAACAGGAACCACAGATAATGGATCTGGAGATAGGGGGAAATGTCTGTACAGTATAAGATTTGGACACAGAGTAGTACCAGTTTCAACTGGGATCTCAGGTAGCACAACTGGGAGGCTCTCCAAAGAGATTCCACCCATTAAATGACAGGGCTAGATTAACACCAACCGCTCAATGTTGCCTAAGCCACTTTGAACCCAATCCTAAGCATGTCTACTCAGAAGTAAGTCCCATGATAATAAATGGGACTTATTCCAAGGAAAGTGTGTTTAGGATTGGAGTCTCGGATACCTTCATCAATCATCCCAGTGCTGTTCTTCTCATCAATCAGAAAATGGGAAAATAGGTGCACTTTTAGAGAAAAGGATTTATGGGGAGAGAGCATGCTTAGGGCATGGAAGATCATGGGTTCGAGTCCTATCAGCTCCAGGGGAATAAGAAGATCTCAAGGAGAACAACTGGAAAAGGTTGCTTTAAAATGTGGATAGGGGGCACTATAGTAGAGTCTCAAATCCCACTAAGTGAATCCAACGCCGAAGCTCATTTCCAGGCCCAGATCCGGCAAACCTTCCACGGTATCCGTCGGGAAAATGTGTAGATATTTGCCGAGATCCTACCTTTGTGCCGGATTAAGTAGTGTCCCAAGAAAATGAGAAGGATGAGTAGCAGGAAGACAAGGACGGCCACAACTCCTCCGATGACAACGTGGTACACACTCCCGTTGTGCTGCATTGGGCTGGCATCTGTTGGGAAGAAGGACAATGTTGAATGGAGCTGTGAATTCCCATCAAGCAGTGGCATAGCTAGTGGGGGTGGAGAAGTCAGTCTTGGAGGGGGACCCTCTGTGGCATGCAAAGGGTTCCCTTTGGAGACATTCCAACCATATGACTATTTTGCTCCCCCCTGCCTGGAATGGCTACGAAGGGGAGGGAATCACTGCATACCATGGCAAGGCCCTCTCCGAGACGGAGTCCTCCACCCCCTTTAGCTATGCCACCAACACACATGAGCTGGATTTTCCAAATCACACCAAGAGAAAGAGGCAGGCAGCTGATGTGCTGAGAATAACTGAGTGGGGAAGGACTGTACCACTCCATGTGACAACCAGAGTTTCTACAAGGGTGAGTCCTCAACACAACAGCCTGGCCAGGTAGGCTAAGTATGAATGGCATTGAAGTCTCATGACTTGCAAAGCCGGCTTGTTCGTGAGGCCAACTGAGGATGTGGCCTCAGGTTGACGGAGGATGCTTGTTGTCCTCGTCACCCTTCCTCCTACAACAGCCTGGATTTTGCAAAGGAAAAAGGAGGAAAGAAACAGAAGAAGAGGAAGAGTGGAGAGGAAAAAAAAAGAATTCCCTCCTTACCTTGCCCAGGCCACGATCCTGCAAGGTGTTGTGCCGGGACTTGCAAAATCCGGGTCAGCCTGCTGGCTTTTTAACTCCTGATATATATGAATGGGAGGATTCATAAACCTGTCTGTCTGTCTGTCTGTCTGTCTGGTAGGTCTGTCTGTCTGTCTGTCTGTCTGTCTGTCTGTCACCCCAACACGGCATAATTTTAATTGTCAGTTGTTACTGTGGCTGTTAACAGATTGTGAGCCTTTTAGGGGACAGGGAACCACTAAGAGAGTAATGAACGAACGAACGAACGAATGAACGAACGAACGAACGAACGAACGAACGAACGGATAACTTTTGATATAATAGAGATATTCCAGCTCGGTTTGCTTCATTGCAACCAGCATGCAATTCCGAATGATATATAGCATGATGATATATAGCATGATATAGCATGATATATAGCATGATATATAGCATCATATAACGCATAATGTATTATTTGGGGAAGGGAAATTAAATTGTGGCCAAAAGTGTTGTCACTTAGTACAGTCCAAACCCCTGCACCCCCTTCAGTGATATTATTATTAAGAATAATAAGCCAAGATTTTGTTCATCAAGCACCCTAATAAAATTCTAAGTCATCCTTATCTTTTAGGGCTCGGCAAAAAACTTTAGGGGCTCGGCAAAAAACAGTTGACTTTAGGGCTCAACAAAAAATACATTACCCCCCCCCTGCACCTGGGAAAAGTGTGCAAACGGGGAGTGTGAGTGTATTGATTTTTCACTGGGCAAAACTTACCGGCACTTCTCCCGCCTCCCCAGGGACTGATCGAGTGCCATATTCCCTGTTCCACAACACCCCTTTGAACGGGTTTTGTTTAATACTTTTATAACGAACATTTCATTTTACGACAACAACAAAAGCGGCAAACGAGCGGAGCGCAGCAGCCCATTTAGAGCTCATTCGCACCAGCGACAAAAGCAGAGCAGGAATAAAATAAATGTCGCGTTTGTATGTAGGGTTTTGAAACCGGGAAGGTGGATAAATCATACCTATATCAAAGCCTTGTGTGTGAGTGTGTCCGATGCTATACCGCATTCAGCCACAAGATGGGGTGAACCATCTCAACGGAAAGGAACGCTTCGATATGCAAGCGTTTTGGATGACAAGCATGCCTCCGGAATGAATTGCGCTCGTAAACCAAGGGTCTGTTGTAGTATATTAGTAGTAAATGCTACTACAACTTGCAGTATTAAATAGGGTTGTGATTGCAGAGAGGAGGAGCAGCCAACGTACCACAGCAAGCGATCAGGAGGAACCATGCTTGAAATAAAGTTGTTGCCTTCATGTGCGGATCGAAAAGGGTGTAGGTAAAACAGACCAAGCAAGTGCTAACTTGAAGCTCCACTGAGACCATAGCAAGAAGCGGGGTTCCCCGATGCCCCCCCAACTGATACCCGGGGTCCCCCGATGCCTCCCCAACTGATACCCCCAAGCAAACTCCCATCTGGGAGCCAAAAACATGAGTGTGTTGGGCATGGAAAGAAAATTCACGGTACCTCGAGTAGTGAGGAGTGGTGTTTCTGTGATGAAAATACCTGGGAAGGAATGAGCAGGTAAGGGGGGAATGTATGGGGATGACGGATAGAGGAAGAGGAGGAGGAGGAGGGCAGAGATATCGAACAGAGAGTGAGATGGAAATTGAAAGTTGAACGCATGGAAAAATAAAGTCCGGGAACCTCCTCGTCTCTCATAGGTCTGAGAACGGAGGTGGACCCATCCTCACTCGGGACCTCGGCAAACACCTGTCGGAGATGGTATAGGAGGATCTCCTGCTAAAGGCAGGGGGTTGGACTAGATGACCTCGTAGGTACCACCCAACGTTATGATTCTATGGAGGTCGCTTTACTCAGAAAACTTATAGGCTCTGTAGCTCCAACAGCACCATTGGAGTTGAGGGGAAACCAGGATTTCTGGGTCACTCAAACCAAAAGTTGGTGGGTACGTAGGATTTGGGAGGTAGACGTCTGTGGTTAAACACTACAGATCTCTGACACTTGGTGGTTCCTTAAGATTTGCATAGAGGAGGCCTGTTATGAAGATGTTTAGGATGTCCCATTATTGGGTAATGGGTAATTGTTGTCCCATTACCAGTTTTAGGATGTCCCATTATTGGGTTGCAAGGTTTGTTGTGTGAAAACGATGATTTACAGCGAATGCCGCAAGGCTTCCTCACGCACCATTTCATGCACGCAAGCGGTGTTCGGACATGCAACCTTCCTCACCATTGATGGCCGCGGCATCAAGTGGTGGTTTGCATGTGCCAATGAATGTATCACGGCTCTAACACCACAAACGGAATCGAGGCTCGGCAAGGAGTTTCCCCCATGATGTTAGTGGATCACATTCAACGGCCAAAAGTCAAGCGTTTGCACATACATGTTCAAAGACAAATTCAACATTGATATGGATGAGCCATAAGATCTAAAGAGTCCAGCTGGATCAGGCCAAAGGACCATCTAGGACCATTCCTGCATCTCACAGTGGCCCATTTGATGCCTTGGGGAGCACACAAGACTACAAGAGACTGAATCATGGTGTAATCACCACATCCTGTGGCAAGGAGTTCCACATACTATTCATACAAGAACATAGGAATCACTGGATCAGGCCAAAGACCCATCTAGTTCAGCTTTCTGCATCTCACAGTGGTCCACTAGGGAGCTCACAAGAGACCTTCATCGTGGTGCAATCACCACATCTTGTGGCAAGGAGTTCCACAGACATACAAGAACAAATTGGGTCAAAGCCCATCTAGTCCAGCTTTCCGCATCTCACAGTGGTCCATCATGCAGCATAAAAGACCACAAGAAACCTGCATCATGGAGTGATCACCACATCTTGTGGCAAGGAGTTCCACATAATATACACATAAGAACATAGGAATAACATCACTGGATAATGCCAAAGGAGCATCTAACACAGGTTCCTGGATCTCACATGGTCCACCAGATGCATCAGGGCACATAAGACTACAAGAGACCTGCAAGGCTCTCCCTACTTGCAGTCTGAGGTAGCCTCCTTTGAAAAACCAGGAGGTTGTGGGTACCATCAGCAACATGTCTGGGATCCCTCTTAAGACCTGGGATTTGCCCCCAAAGATCTTGGATGTTGCATGGTCCTGGCTTGGTCAGTTGTATGAGGTGAGGACGTAACTCAGTGGAGAAGATCTTTGGTGACTCCATGGAAGAACCAGGAAAGATCAACCCCTCCAACCTTTGGAGCATTGAAACCAAACACCATGGACAATATGGGGTCAGATGGACCAAGGCGGTCAAAGGAACCTTCCTAGGATGGAGGAGACATCTCACCATACATCAGGCTGTTGATTGGGGGACAAAAACGGTGGAGGACGCCACCGTGAAGCACTGCTTACCGTTCACAGCCAGGTTGTACCTCGCTTCTGTTGTGCCGATGATATTTGTGGCGTGGCAGATGTAGACGCCGCTGTCGCTCTTGTTCAAATTGGGGAAGATGAGGACGTTGTCTTGGGACTCCGTCAGAGGGGTTTCCATGCCCTCCTTCTGCCAGGTGAACTCCTGAGGTCTGAGAGGGATGGAAGAGAGTTGGGGAGGTTAGTAGGGCTGGAGTTACGTCGTGGGAGGCGCACGATCGGAGGGGCTGCCTTGATTAACTGGAGACAGGAGGGAGGATTGTGCTCCAAGTTTCTAGCCCTCAAGGTGCACAAATGGGATTTTATGTTTTATGCTGCTTAAGCTCCCTGTTGTTTGTCATGGCAGGTGAAAGGCCATATTTACTTGAATCTAATGCGCCACTGAATCTAATGCACACCCTATTCTTTATAATTTACATTCTTTGTAAATCGCTTTGGGCACTTTTTAGCTGAAAAGCAGTATATAAATACTGTAGATAGATAGATAGATAGATAGATAGATAGATAGATAGATAGATAGATAGATAGATAGATAGATAGATAGATAGATAGACAGACAGATAGATAGATAGATAGATAGATAGATAGATAGATAGATAGATAGATAGATAGATAGATAGATAGATAGATAAGGAGGGAGGGAAGGAAGGAATAGATAGGGAAGGAAGGAGGGAAGGAATAGATAAGGATAGATATGAAAGGGATAGATAGATATGGAAGGAAGAGATAGGTAGGTAGATACAGTAGACAGGTAGGTAGATAAATAAGGAGGGAGGCAAGGAAGGAATAGATAGGGAAGGAAGGAGGGAAGGAAAGAATAGATAAGAATGAATATGGAAGGACGAGATAGATTAGATAAGGAGGGAGAGAAAGAACAAATAGATAGGTACGGTTGGATATGGAAGGGATAGATATGGAAGGAAGAGATAGATAGATAGATAGATAGATAGATAGATAGATAGATAGATAGATAGATAGATAGATAGATATGGGAGGAAGGAATGGAAAGATAGATAGATAGATAGATAGATAGATAGATAGATAGATAGATAGATAGATAGATAGATAGATAGATAGATATGGGAGGAAGGAATGGAAAGATAGATAGATAGATAGATAGATAGATAGATAGATAGATAGATATGGGAGGAAGGAATGGATAGATAGATAGATAGATATGGGAGGAAGGAATGGAAAGATAGATAGATAGATAGATAGATAGATAGATAGATAGATAGATAGATAGATAGATAGATATGGGAGGAAGGAATGGATAGATAGATAGATAGATAGATATATATGGGAGGAAGGAATGGAAAGATAGACAGACAGACAGACAGACAGACAGACAGACAGACAGACAGACAGATAGATAGATAGATAGATAGATAGATAGATAGATATGGGAGGAAGGAATGGAAAGATAGACAGACAGACAGACAGACAGACAGACAGATAGATAGATAGATAGATAGATAGATAGATAGATAGATAGATAGATAGATAGATAGATATGGGAGGAAGGAATGGAAAGATAGATGGATAGATAGATAGATAGATATGGGAGGAAGGAATGGAAAGATAGATAGATAGATAGATAGATAGATAGATAGATAGATAGATAGATAGATAGATAGATATGGGAGGAAGGAATGGATAGATAGATAGATAGATAGATAGATAGATATGGGAGGAAGGAATGGAAAGATAGACAGACAGACAGACAGACAGACAGACAGACAGACAGACAGATAGATAGATAGATAGATAGATAGATAGATAGATAGATAGATATGGGAGGAAGGAATGGAAAGATAGATGGATAGATAGATAGATAGATATGGGAGGAAGGAATGGAAAGATAGATAGATAGATAGATAGATAGATATGGGAGGAAGGAATGGATAGATAGATAGATAGATATGGGAGGAAGGAATGGAAAGATAGATAGATAGATAGATAGATAGATAGATATCAAAGGGCAAAAAACCAACTATTTATTTACCACATTTACTCTCATCTAACGCACACCTTTTCCAACCAAATTTACAATGCAGTCCTATTTGTGTCTACTCAAAAGTAAGTTCCGTTGAGTTCAACAGGGCTTTGGCTGCAATCCTAAAGACACTTTCCTGGGAGTAAGACCCACTGAACACAATGGGGTTTACTTTTGAGTAGACATGGTTAGGATTGTGCTCTTTGTCTCAGGAAAGTGCTCTTAGGATTGCAGCCACCGTCTCCAAAATCAAGGAAGGAAGG
This sequence comes from Cryptoblepharus egeriae, assembly GCA_030015325.1. Taxonomy (NCBI): domain Eukaryota; kingdom Metazoa; phylum Chordata; class Lepidosauria; order Squamata; family Scincidae; genus Cryptoblepharus; species Cryptoblepharus egeriae. The sequence goes on along the minus strand of JAREYC010000018.1, from coordinate 4,300,905 downwards.
AATAGATAGGGAAGGAAGGAGGGAAGGAAAGAATAGATAAGATAGGTAGGTAGGTAGGTAGATAAGGATATGGAAGGCAGAATGGATATGGAAGGAAGAGATAGATAGATTAGTTAAGGAGAGAGGGAGGGAAGGAATAGATAGGGAAGGAAGGAGGGAAGGAACAGACAGATAAGGATGGATATGGAAGGGATAGATATGACATCTGGTGACCCTGGGCAGGTGTAAGCAGAGCCTTACATTGGATTGCCTTGTCCAGCACAGCGGAGCTCCAGGTTTTGTCCTTCTTGTGGATAATTAGGGAAGGATTCGATTTTAGCTGTTGGCTTGTCTAGAGTCAGAGAATAAGAATTATTATTATTATTAATAATAATACCAACGGATGTGCAAAATGCATTACATATAGCTTACAATCTAGATATCGACACAAGGGACACCACATGACGGTAGCGACGGTGTCACTTTTTCGATGTAACGGTGGAAGAAATCAAATATATGAACGGTTGCCCTTTGGGTTTATGAAATAAATATAACGTATCTCCTTGTTTGTTTTTATTTCCTTCTGTTTCCTTAAGAAAAATTCAATAAATACCATTAAAAAAATAAAATATTCCCCCCTTCTGACAAATGGGATGACAATCTGCCAATTGGCGTCAAGAAATTGGGAAAGGGGAGGATTGGGGCCGTATCGGAAATAAAGGCAAATAAGAAGGAAGCGGGTTAAAGAAGGGAGATAACATGTCAAATATCAAATCAGGAAAAGGCAAGAAGAACGATGAAGGAAAAAATGAAAATAGATGAGTTTTCAATGACTTCTTAATGAAGGGAAGAAAAGAGGCCCGTTCGGTCGATGACAGGAGAGCCTGGCAAGACATATGGAGCGGAGAGATAAAGCGAAAGAACGAGAAATTGTGCACAAGAGATGAGATCTGAGAAGGAGGTTTGGATCGGAGAGGCAAAAAAAAAAAAAAAGAAGAGCGTGATGACAAAGCAGAGATGAGAGAGAGAACGAGGACTGTGCCGGCACTTATAAACAAATAAAAACCATCAATCCGTTCTACTAATGGAAGCAATAAAGGCTGATGAAGGAGATGTACGGTATGTGGGAGTGGGAAAAGTCCTCCAGTTCAGCCCCAGATGGGCTGCCAAGTGGCACACCAAGTGTGTGGTGGTGTCTATTCAGTGTGGCATCCAGGATGCCAGTGGCTATGGGGTAAAGCCCTCTGCTTCCCTCCATACAACATTGGGTACCCAGTGTGGGGTGCCCAACATTGAGTGTTCCCACCGGTTCAAGAGATAAGATCCCTGCCAGTCCCAAAAGGTTTTAAAAACAGGGGTTCTCAAGCATTTCAAACTGGGACCCCCTTCTGAGAATGTCAACTGGGACCCCCCCCCCCAACGATGTTATCAACCTGGATGTGAAGTTGCATCCAACCAGGGTGACCAGATGCCCGAACCTCAAAGGGAGGAGAAGGTTTTGGATTCCTCTCAGCCTGGCCTTTCCGGCGGACAATGGCACATTTGCCTACTCACAAGTAAACCGCAATATTGGGCACTTTCCCATAAAGCTCAATGCATATTTTTTATTTTTTGGCCATAACCTTTGATAGGAAGGAGATATTTCAAAACTGATTTTTGCATTGGATTCCGCCCTTCAATACGAATCCAACGACATATGACATGATGGCATCATTGCAAAGATCCAAAATGGAGGACAATGAAGCCCCTTTGGAGGACACCTGGACAGAAGGCTAAAAAAGAGGACGAATCCGGACAAATCCGGTCATATGGTCAACCTGCATCCATCACTGTCATGCCGAGTTCCACCATGTATACTCAGAATTAAATCTCATTGTGTTCGAAGAGTCTTAGGCTGCGATCCTAAAGACACTTTCCCAGAAGTAAGACCCACTGAACACGTTGGGATGTACTTCCAAGTAGACATGATTAGGATTATGCTCTTACTCTCAGGAAAGTATGAGCCTGAGTGCCCCATTACAAAATTTGGCCCAGCGCCAAATTCTGAGATGGTGACATTTAGCAACCACCCCATCGACTGCATTTATCCCGTCCTCCCCACACCGCCCACAGCGACCTACAGAAAACTTCTATCTTCTGGGAGGTGGACTTGTCCGAGTTCTGGAGGGACGCGTGATCCACCGTACAGGTGACTTCGGCCCCGTTATCTTCTCGATCGACAGTGAATTCGACGTGGCTGGTCACCGTGAAGGTCTTCCCGTTGGGGTCTTCTGAGACTTCAGAGTCCCTGCCTGTTGGGGGGAGATGGAGATGGACACTCTGCGCATGTTTCGTGGCATTCTTGAGGTGCAGATTAATTAATATAATATAATTTATTACATATACTGTATATATTATTAAATTATTAAATATTAAAAATATTAATTAAAATATTATTTAATATATATATCATAGAATCCTAGAGTTGGAAGGGACCTAGTAGGTCATCTAGTCCAACCCCCTCCCTGTAGCAGGAAATCCTCCTACAGCATCCTTGATATATAATACTATGTTATCCGACTTGAGCTCCCTTTCGTTAGGGAAGAAAGGCGGGATATAAATTAATAAATAAAATAATAAATAATACTATAACCATACTATAATTAAGTAATTAATACTTAATTATTGGAAACAGGATGCTGAACTGGAAGGACCGTTGGTCCCACACTACAGGGCTGTACGGATCTGGTTAATTCAGAAAGCAATATGATATATTTATATTTATTTATATATTTATATATAAATATATAAATATATAATTATAAATTTATATATTTATATAAATATTAGCAACTTACTTGTTAGCATTATATCTCCCTTCTGCCACCAGAGACGCGCGGCCGGCTTGCTGCCCGAGGTGACGCACGTCAGCCGGGCCGTGTCTCCTTCTCTGAGTGGCTCCTTATAGCCGGTGATTTGGGGTTTCTGAGGGATTCCTGCGAGAAGGGAGAGGAAACATCCTCAATGAGGACTAGCAACTTGAGTATACAAATCCAATGTTATGTTGGAAATCCTGGACTGAGATAGAAAAATACACACCGCTTCCTTCCTCTTCCTCTTCTTCCTCCTCTCTGAAAATCAGAATAAAAAGCTCCGGCATCCTAACCAGGTTCTCCTCTTCTTCCCCCATAAATTTACTTATTGACTGACAATATTGGCGTGTCCTCCGCACTATTGGTGTGTCCACTATTGACGTGTCTACTACTGGAGTGTCCTCCGCACTTCCTTTCCCCTCTTCCTTTATGGATCCAGGGAGTGAGTAGGAAGGAGGACATGGGTGCCAGTCTCCTGTTTGAGGAATACCCCTAAGTTGGCATCACAGACTTAAGGCACCCTTTTCCAGAAGAAACTGCGGATCCCGAGTCTCGAGAAGTTGTTTCCTGTCTCGGATCCCCCGCCACATATCATTGCCCTTCCATCCCATGGCCTCACCCAACATCCCACATTGCATCAGATCCCCCACAGCGCATTGTTGCCCTTCTAGGGTTGGCACATGTCCCGAAAAACAGGGACAATCCCAATTTTGGGGATCGTGTCCACATACCGGCAAATGGGTCATAGGGTCCTGTTCCGATTTTGTGGAAGGAAATTATGCCAACCCTACCATCCAACTCCATCCCGTGGCACCACCAAACATCCCACAGCGCATTAGATCCTCCCATGTTGCCGTCTTACCCCCATCCCATTGACTCACCCAGCATCCCACAGCGCATCAGATCCCCCACAGCGCATGGTTGCCCCGCCACCCCCATCCCGTGGTCTCACCCAGCACTGTGACGATGGCCTTGGCGGTCCGCACGGGCATGGTAAAGATGGAGCACGTGTACTCGCCCTCGTCCGCCAGAGTAGCATTATCGATACTGATGGTTAATTCGTTGGGCGTGGAATTCTCTAGCTGGATTCGAAGATCCCGAAGCGCTAGGAAGGGGGAGGAAGACCACGTTACGGAAATGACGGAGACCTTCATCGCCATAAAACTTTACCATTTCAAACCACGTACTATAGCGTCTAACAGAAATTGGGAAACTTTGAGCACAATCCTAACCATGTCTACTCAGAAGTAAACCCTACCAGAGTCAATGGAGTGTGTGGAACGTGTGGGCATCACCTCAGACCTCTCAACCCCCGGATCAGGACCACCGGAGGTCCTTGGCATCTGCCAGACTGGTCCCCGAGAGGACTCCTCTAAGCGCCTCTTCCCCTCCTCACAGCAGGAGGGCTCTGTTGAAGGATTGCACCCTCAGAGCCCAATCCATATCCTTTATAGGGTATGAGTCCCTTTATAGGGTATGTGTCCCATAGCCTTTATAGCCTAAGTCTCCCTTTATAGGATATGTGTCCCATAACCTTTATAGGGTATGTGTCCCTTTATAGGGTACATGTCCCATATCCTTTATAAGATATCTGTCCCTTTATAGGGTACATGTACCATATCCTTTATAGGGTATGTGTCCCATTATCAAGTATGTGTCCCATATCCTTTATAGGCTATGGGCAGAATCCAGAGTAGCTACGGGGAGTCCTTGCTCTGGTGTAAGAATAATTTACTCTGGATTCCAAAATGAATTTCCCATTGGTTTTCACTAGGAGGTGCAGTAACTACGGGTGCACGTAATTTCTCTTACGTGCTCCTGTAGTTACTCTGGATTTGGGGGTATGTGTCTCTTTATAGGATATGTGTCCCATATCTTTTATAGGGTATGTGTCCCATTATTGAGAATGTGTCCCATATCCTTTATAGGGTGTATAGGGTACATGTCCCATATAATTTATAGGGTATGTGTCCCTTTATAGGGTATGTGTCTCATATCATTTAAAGGGCATTGGTCCCTTTATAGGGTACATGTCCCATATCCCATAGGTTATGTGTCCCTTTATAGGGGACATGCCGCATATCCTTTATAGCGTATGTGTCCCATTATTCTTTAAGGGTATGTGTCCCTTTTAGGATTTGATTCATCTAACCCTCTTTACCGGGGATAAATTCTTATTTTTCTGGTCTGTGTTCCTGCTAAACTGCCACGGCTACTTATGTTTTGGGGGGACGCCCAGCTGATGGTTCTGCCGAGATGTATGGCCACCATTATCTCCGTTCAGGATATATCTTCCTCCTCTGGGCCTCCGTAAAGTGCAGGAGTTCCCTCATCGCTAAGTAATGCATGTATTGATCCTATAACTATTTTTAATGCCGGATGCCACCGGGGGATGCTTTGAGTGGAAAAGTAGCAGAGAATATGATAAATTAATAAGGATAAATACATTCTGCAGCCATCACCGAAAACGGCTCCAACCTCCTGCCGCTTTTTTATGGCTATTCTCTAGGGTTTCCCCTTTGATCACGAGAATTAGGGTCGTACCTCTTTTCTCCCCAAAGTAAAGGGTTTGCTGAGCAGGATTGGACCACTGGAGCGAAGAGTCATCAGGATCTTCCACCAAACAACGGAGGACTACTTTATACCCGGCCACCACCGTTTCATCCGACGTTGTCGGTTGACTCCCTGGAAAAAGTTAAAAGAGATATTGGGGTGACGGTAAACTTTAGGGTCAATCACACATCCCAACGTTTTCTGGTCCCATCCGGAAACTTCTACAGCTGTAACCGATTTGTGGGAATGTTTGTCAAACTTGAAAATATACAGTAATACCTTCCATTATGTCTGTCCATTCTATATCCATCCATCCCTTGTTCTCATTATCTATCCATCTATCTATCCTTCCATCCATCCATCCCTTCCTTCCTCATCCCTTCTCCATCCATCCATCCCTCCCTTCCTTCTCCATCCCTTCTCCATCCATCCCTCCCTCCCTCCCTTCCTTCTCCATCCCTTCTCCCTTCTCTCTCCCTCCTTTCCTTCTCCATCCATCCATCCATCCATCCATCCATCCATCCATCCATCCATCCATCCATCCATCCCTCCCTCCCTCCCTCCCTTCTGTCCTTCTCCATCCCTTATCCTTCCATCCATCCAGTCAATGGGGTTTTCCCCAGGAAACTACAGCCTTACAGCCCAATCCTATACATGTCTACTCAGAATAAACCATATTAGAGTAAAAGAGAGGGTAGGCTTGGATCCGTCTCCAACCACACAGTCCACCCCATTTCCAGCACCCCATTTCCCAAAGCACCAGGCTTTTCTCCCAATAGAAGTCCACTCTGCTCAACAGGTCTGCACCCCATATTTTTTGCACCCCATATTTTTCCACCCCATATTTTTTTGCACCCCTTATTTTTTGCACCCCTTATTTTCTGCATTCCATATTTTTGTACCCTGTATTTCCTGCATCCTGTATTTTCTGCACCCCATATTTTTTGCACCCTGTAGTTTTTGCACTCCATATTTTCTGCATTCTGTATTTTCTGCATCTCATATTTTCTGCACCCTGTATTTCCTGCACCCCATATCTTTTCCACCCTATATTTTTTGCACCCTGCATTTTCTGCATCCCGCATTATTTTCTGCATCCCATATTTTCTGCACCCCGTATTTTCTGCACCCCATATGTCTTGCACCCTGTATTTTCTGCATCCTGTATTTTCTGCATTCCGTATTTTTTGCACCCAGTATTTTCTGCACCCCGTATTTCTTTGCACCCCATATTTTCAAATTTATCTAGCTACTTGCATTGACTAGTAGGTTTGGAATGAAACCTGTAGGTTGAGAAGCGCAACGTCTTTAACCCCTGAGCGACTCAATGAGGAGAAGCCCTTCCCGGTACTCGCTTTAAACAAACCCTCTTGTTTCCTGAGCCGACAAGCGCAGTCAGCCTCGCGGAAGGGAATATCATTTACATTTAACAACCACCACCAACACCCAAACATCGCCTGCCAATGAAAGCTGCGTGCATTATGCGCATCAAGCCATTTCCATATCTCCGCTTGTTCTGCCTAATTATTATTCGGCTGTTGGCACCCCTCAAATAGAGGAGAACAGTAAAAAGAGGACGTGTCCTGGAAAAAGAGGACATTTGATCACCCTCTCGAATGGGTTTTCCATGCCACTGCAAACGCCAAAGGGTTTGTGACATTTTTATTACAATACGGTGAACTGTTAAACTAAAAAGTAACTTTTACGTACTCAAAATACCGGTAAATTAGTAGTAAATTAAGTATTGTGTTTACTCAAATCTAACGCGCCACCAAATCTAACGCGCACCCTATACTTATACAAGTGAATACAATAAACCAAACATTGTATTCACTTGAATCTATTTTAATCTTTGAATCTATTGTGCACCCCGATTTTGGAGATTGAATTCAGCTGAAAAAGGTGAGCGTTAGACTTGAGTCAATATAGCAATGTATTAAAAATTTAATTAACCTTCAAATCTAATGCACACCTCAGTTTTGGAGACTGAATTTGGCTGGAAAAGTGAGCGTTAGATTTGAGTCAATTTAAAAACCAATTGATCTTCAAATCTAATGTGCACCCCGATTTTGGAGACGGAATTCGGCTGAAAAAAGTGAGCGTTAGATTTGAGTCAATTTTAAAACCAATTAACCTTCAAATCTAATGCGCATCCCAATTTTTGAAGATTGAATTTGGCTGAAAAAGGTGAGTGTTAGATTTGAGTCAATATAGCAATATATTAAAAAACTTAATTAACCTTCAAATCTAATGCACACCTCAATTTTGGAGACTGAATTCTGCTGGAAAAGGTGAGCATTAGATTTGAGTCAATATAGCAATATATTTTAAATCCAGTTAACCTTCAAATCTAATGCACACCTCAATTTTGGAGACCGAATTCGGCTAAAAAGGTGAGCGTTAGATTTGAGTCAATATAGCAATAGATTAAAAAACCCAATTAACCTTCAACTCAAATGTGCATCCCGATTTTGGAGACTGAATTCAGCTGGAAAAGGTGAGCATTAGATTCGAGTAATTTTAATATATTAAAAATCTAACCTTCGAATCTAATTCACGCCCCATTTTTGGAGCGTAAATTCAGCTGAAAAAGGTGAGTGTTAGATTTGAGTCAATATAGCAATATACTAAAAAAACCTAATAAACCTTCAAATCTAATGTGCACCCCGATTTTAGAGACTGGATTCAGCTGAAAAGGGTGAGCGTTAGATTCAAGTAATTTTAATATATTAAAAATCTAATTAACCTTCGAATCTAATGCAGATCTCGGTTTTGGAGACTGAATTCGGCTGGGAAAGGTGAGCGTTAGATTCGAGTAAATATATTAAAACTGTAATATGTTGAGGACTGGTGGTGGCGCAAGTGGTTAAAACACTGTGCCTGTTGACCAGCAGGCCAGGGTTCGAGACTGGGTCTAAAAGATGGGGTGAACACCCTTCCTTAGCCCAACTCATGCCAACCTAGCAATCTGAAGGCATCCACAATAGGTACCACCTTGGTAGGAAGGTAACAGCGTACTATGTGCATGTCGGTCAACGCCCCCATGTGCAACATTCCTCCCTGCGCAACATCCCTCCCATGCGCATCATCCCCCCATCATCTATGGCTCTAAAACAGGGATGAGCACCACACCTTACAGTTGGTCACAATTTGCGGTATGACCTGCAGGGGATACCTTTACCTTTATATTGAGGACTAGAAACCTGACTTCTCTCTAGTTCCAGGTTCTGTGGCTGGTTTTTGGAACACACACAGCTTTTATAGCAGAGGTCAGGGAACGGGGTAAATTACCCCAAATGGGGTAAAAATGAAATTCTTGGAGGTAATGAACGGGGCGCTGGGGAGGAGTTTGAGCCAGTCGCGGCTTTGCGCGGCTAAGGACACAATCCAGAGTAACTACAGTAGCACATAAGAGACTTTACGTGCATCCGTAGTCATTGTACCACCTAATGAAAACCTATGGGAAATTCATATTGCAATCCGGAGTAACTTGTTCTTACTCCGGAGCAAGGACTCCCTGTAGTTACTCTGGATTTCACCTTAAGTCTGAGCACTGTAGGTACAAATCCTACATTTTGTCCTACATTTATTTTAAAAGTCCAGATTTTTTTAAATAGATCCAATAAAATCGGATCCAACAGATCCAATAAGATCTAAAATAAGATCCAATAAGATTGGATTCAAATAATTAATAATATATGATTTCCTTCCTTTCAAATCAAGGGGGTAATGTTGACATATCTAAATATATTTTGGGGTAAAAGGTAAAAAAGTTCCCTGATCTATAGGCTCTCATAGGACAGAAAAACTACCGAGCCTTATAAAGCTATATCTATATGCACTCCGCAGTTCAAATGGTCACCGCCTGTTCTGCTTCCAGCATCCAGCAAACAACAAATGGCCTTTCATCAGCCACCCCCTACGGTTCTCCGAACTGGAGTGTGTCTGCCTCTCCAGCCACCGCCTTTGTTGTCGCTTTTGTGCGCCGTGCTCCGTTGGTCGGCGCATTCCTTCCCACCTTGTTAGCCGGGGGTCAGCGCCTCGAGTTCCTCCCCTCCTCTGCTCTCCCCAAGTGACCAATACAAGGAAGGAACAGAATTACGAGAGTCCTTGGCCAGCATCCCCAACGCAGAACCTCGGCCGACTTTGCGCCCACTCTTGCCAGGCAAACAAGCGGGCCTTTGTCTTCGGCGTACAGCTCCCCACAAAACCAAAGCGGCCCTCGAAATTCAGTGGGCGGATTCGACGGACGGCACCGGACAAGCATCCGCAAGCCAGGGTGGCAAAACCACGTCACGTGGCGAGGGGAAACGGCCAAGAAATGTGCCCGAGTGGGTGCCCTGTTGCTTCCTTCCTGATTCCTAAGAACAGAAGAAAGATCAGACTAAAGAGACACTCTCATTCTGTATGTATGTATGTATGTATGTATGTATGTATGTATGTATGTATGTATGTGAAAATCCATAGCAGTTACAGGTCCACGCAGTTACATCACCTTCTAGTGATATGTTATGGAAAGTCATCTTAACTGCTCCGGAGCAAAGGCTTAATTTCACTTTAGGATATGTATGTATGTATGTGTGTGTGCGTGTGTGTGTGTGTGCGCCTGCGTGCGTGCGTGCATGCTCCTTCCTTCCCTTCCCTTCCTTCCCTTCCTTCCTTCCTTCCTTCCTTCCTTCCTTCCTTCCTTCCTTCCTTCCTTCAGGTACACTGCCTCCACCACTGGAGGTTCCAGTCTTATCTATCATGTCTTGCTGAATAAGAGCAAGGGGTCGTAAAGGCTATAATTGCCCTCTTCACACCATTCGTTCGTTCGTTCGTTCGTTCGTTCCCTTTCTTTCCCATGCCAAAGCAAATGCCCCAAGTGACTTACAAAGCTTTTATCCTTTTGTCCTCACAACAACCCTGCAAGGTTGGTGAGGTTGAGAGTCAGTGATTCCCAGGTCATCCGGGAAACTTATCCTATGCATGTCTATGTGCCCCACTGAGTTGGTTCATAAATCTTACTTCCTGGGAGTAAGATCCATTGAACACAAAGGGGGTTACTTTTGAGTAGCCATGCTTAGGATTGCACTGAGTTCAGTAATGTTTACTTCCAAGAAAGTATGTGCTGCAATCCTAAATACATTTTCCTGACAGCAAGACCCGTTGAACATAATAAACGGGGTTTACTTTTGAGTAGACATGGTTCGGATTGCGCTTTCAGTCCCATTTGAAAGCCCTCCAAACCAATGGCCTCTTTCACTTGGACCACCTGCAGGGCGGTGCCTCTGTCCCAGAGGCAGTTAGAATGGGAATGGAATGTTAACAGTTGCCTCTCCTCAACCCTTCTCAGCCCCAGAGGCACATGGGAACATCCCATTTGAAAGCCCTCCAAACCAATGGCCTCTTTCACTTGGACCATCTGCAGGGTGCTGCCTCTGTCCCAGAGGCAGTTAGAACGGGAATGGAATGTTGACAGTTGCCTCTCCTCAACCCTTCTCTGCCCCAGAGGCACATGGGAACATCCCATTTGAAAGCCCTCCAAACCAATGGCTTCTTTCACTTGGACCACCTGCAGGGTGGTGCCTCTGTCCCAGAGGCAGTTAGAACAGGGATGGAATGTTGACAGTTGCCTCTCCTCAACCCTTGTCTGCCCCAGAGGCACATGGGAACATCCCATTTGAAAGCCCTCCAAACCAATGGCCTCTTTCACTTGGACCACCTGCAGGGTGGTGCCTCTGTCCCAGAGGCAGTTAGAACGGGAATGGAATGTTGACAGTTGCCTCTCCTCAACCCTTCTCTGCCCCAGAGGCACACGGGAACAGAACTCTCTATTCATAACAGAGGGAATACAACGCTCCTCGGCCTGCTTGATTGACGCGGAAAGTCGGCCAGGAGACGCGGACACCCGAACACACGGGTTAAGGCGTTTACGTAGAAAGATTACCGTGAAGTTGACAGGATGAATAACCAGGACAAGAGTCCCGACAAGAGTCCCAGATCTTTCAAAACAACTTGCGTGAGGGTTCTATAAATCTCACCCACCATCCTCGTGAAATCTCAACTGTCCACTTTTTCATCCCTCCCCAAACATAATCCAACGCCCCGCGCCTGTCAAACCGCGCACTCGTTCCGCCGCTCCTGGGTTGCTATGGAAAAGAATTGATCTCGATGCCGCCTTCGCTGCCAAGCCGTCCCTCTCGGAAGACTCGAACGGCGTTCGGTGCCCTCTTGCCTGTCAATCTTCTCGACGTCAAGTTATAAAAGGACTGGATGGAACCAAGGAGGCCGTTCTACGAAACCGGGTCAAGGAACGGCATATGGCGCAAACTGGCCCCCGGCGCGTCATTGCGGGCGATGCTGCCATTTTGATTTGGAGAGAGCAAAGGAACAGAAGAGAACCCCCAAAAACGCACATCATGCGCAGGATGACGTGAAGCGAGGACACGAAGTTGTCACAGGTTGCCCAGAGGATATGGAAGGTGGTGGACCCTGGCAGACCGTTGCCAAACCCCCAAATCCAGAGGAACTACGGGAGCACGTAAGAGACTTTACGTGCACCCGTAGTTACTGCACCACCTAGTAAAAACCTATGGGAAATTCATGCTGGAATCCAGAGTAAGTTGTTCTTACACCGGAGCAAGGACTCCCTGTAGTTACTCTGGATTTTGCCCATAGTCTCAGATAGGCCGTGGCAGAGTGTGCCAGTTCAGGTGATATTCCTTCTCAAGTGTTTTTGGGCACCTATGTTCATTGGATCGGGGCCATTGAATTCCTCCTTTCAAAATGGACTGAGGCACATTGGCCTACTCGTAAGCAGGTTGACCATGCACCATAACTGAAAGAGAGGACATGGCCTCCCAAAATGTAGGGCACCCGAGAAAAATGTAGGATGGGACAAAAACTCACAGATATTGTTTTCATGTGGTTAATTTAAACAACTCATTCCTTACAATTAAATTCAAAACTTTTAATATAAATTATTGCATACTATATTATATTAATATTAAATTATTAATATTAATTATTTTTTGTGCCTGCTCACAAGGAAAAGAAGGACGATACCATTTTTTCCAGGATGGTGACACTTGGGAATGGGGCACCATTCAGAAATGGGGCCTAATACCACCAGCCTGGTAAACCTTGCATGAAAGGCTAAAAAGGAGGACATGTCCTGGAAAAAGAGGACAGCATTACTCAAAAGTAAACACACATGTGTGGCTCAGTTTCGGTTTCCACACAGCGAGCTGCTTGTCAAGTGTCACAAACCCACAAAAAAGAAACTCAAGACCCACAGTTTGGGGAGCGCTACATTCAAACCACTATGATATAGACTATTATTTTAAATAATAAAATAATTAAAGGTAATGGAAGCAAAATCAACCCAGGTGAACTGAATTGAACAGCTTAATTGATTCCATCCATCCATCCAATCAATCAATCAATCAATCAATCAATCAATCAATCAATCAATCAATCAATCAAATTGCTTAATTTCGGAAGTACAGTAATTGTGTTCAACAGTACTTACTCTCAGGAAAGTATGGCTTGAAACCTGAATGCCCCATTCCAAGATGGTGACACCCAGCGCCAGATTCCAAGATGGTGGTGCCCAGCTTTTGTGACCCCCCCTGGAATGACGTCACGACCCCCACTTTGGGAACCACTACTGGATCTGCCCCAACAACTCATGGCTTTCCTTACCGTATCTGAATCCAAGACTGTCACCCCACCCAGTACGGACAGTGACCGTTGGTTAGCCGGCCCAGCACGCCATCCGATTAAAAAACCCCATTCTCAGCAGGTGGCGCCTGACGAACCGCGATAGCAAGACACCCCGTAATGAGCGCCTCCTTACTGAAAGCGCTCACGTCTTGCGTTCGTCCTTGCCCGCTCTTGACAGGCTTCCATATTTTTCTTAATGAAGACAATAAACTGACGCTTGCCCACCCCAACTCCCACTGCATACGAAGCGGAGGGGGGAAGATGGCACTGGCCACGGAGACACAAAGAGATGAGGATGGGGATGGCTTAGGTATTGATGTTCCTTCCCAATGGCGGTGGCGGCAGTGGGGGGGTCTGAAGCGCCGGCGCAAGGTTCAAACACATCTGAAAACCAAGTCGTTAACTGCACGACACACGGGGGTTTGATCTTGGAATGCAAATGCTAAATTTGCCATCAACGTAATAAAACCAGACATAGTGCTCAATTACGGGTAATTCACGGATCTCGCTTTGAGCGCGACAAGGAGAAACCCGGAGCTGGGAATCGGCACGTCCCTGGTTGGACGTCTCGTCTCTGCGATCAGCTCGCTTAGCGGCCGCAGGGCCGGCCGTTCCTTCTCCGCCTCGGTTTTTCCCGTCCGTAGGATGGGTGTAATAAACTTCCCTTGCCTTACAGGGCTGGAAGAACGACGGAAATAACTTGACTTTCATCCATTGCTTTGATAAAAATGCAAGAAGTTATTAAAAATGCTTTAAAAATTATTATTATAATAAAATAATAATAATAATAATGACTCTCATTGCTTTGATAAAAATGCAAGAAGTTATTAAAAATGCTCTAATTATTATTATTATTATTATTATTATTATTATTATTACAAGAAAATAATAATAAAAATATTATTGTTAAAAATGCTCTGAAAAAATATTATTAATATTATTAAATATTATTATTTAACGTCTGGTTAAAATGCAAGGAGAGGTAATATGCCTAAAATACTGTATTTACTCAAATCTAATGCTGACCTTTTTCAGTCCAAAATCTGGGTGTGCATTAGTTAATTAATGGTTAATTAAATTTGAGTAAATTTGGTATTTTTGTATATATGGTGCGCATTAGATTTGGTGGCGCATTAGATTCGAGTAAATACAGTGCTTTTTCATTCAATGCAATGAATGGTGTTAAGTAAGCCATCTTCCTATAAACCTTACAATGCAATCCTACCCACTGGTTAAACCAAGGTAAATCCCGGCACAAGTCCCGGGATATCCTGGGGGTGTTCGGCCAGTGCGCAAACATGCGCCGGTCTCCCCACACCCATCTGATGACTGGGGAGATGGGTGAGTTTCACTGGCCTAAATTGGTTCGGATTTTACTCTCAGTCTTCCCACTCTGTGAAATGGGCATAAAAACCCACTTAATTTGTAGGGCTGTTTATAAGGTCACCTTATAAGGTCACCTATACGAAGGATTCCGTGCATTTGGAACGCATTCAACATCCGTTAAGTATTATTAACCACATTGAAGTACAAGATAAGAATTACTGGCGCCCTGACGGCTGTCAAAAGGTACAAAGGAATAGCGGGAAGATTTGTCAAACTGCCAAGAAAATAGTTGAGTGAAGAAGGCAGTTGGAAAGAGAAAAAGGAAAAGGTGTCTGTTCAATGCGTTTCTGGCATTTTGACAGGTTTCTCAATATAATGCCTTATATTTTTCTATATGTTGAGGGCTTTAAAAAAACACACACATAATATTTTCTTGATTTGGTTCTTTGTGTTCTTCAATGTCTAATGTTTGATTAGCCTATATATATATATATATATATATATATATATATATATATATATATATATATATATATATATATATATATATATATAAAATAGGATCTGGTGCTTGTCTAGCATGCAACGAGTGTACAATTAAGGGACATGAAGCAGGGATGTCCATTCTGCAATCCTAAAGACCGTTTAGGGGCTTACATTTAGGATTGTGCCCTTAGAGCACATGTCTACTCAAAAGTAAGCCCCATTGTGTTCAATGGGTCTTACTCCCAGGAAAGTGTCTTTAGGATTGCAGCCATAGGCAGAACCTACACTGTCCTGGGTGTACATATATGGAACACAGTGGGATAACCTCCATCTAGACACACATGAGATTGTGCCGTTCTTGCGCTCTGGGGCTCCCCTAGACTATAGATGTACATGTGGATACTCACACACACACATATATACAGATGTGTGTATGTGTGTACAAATACATGTGTGTGTGTGTATATGTGTATATATGTGTATATATATAGATGTATATGTATATAGACAGACAGACAGACAGACAGATAGATGGTGTGTGTGTGTATGTATGTATGTATATATATACACACACACACACACACACACATGTATTTGTACACACACACATACACACATACACACACACACATTGTATACATATATATATGTATATGTATTTGTATATAGATATATACATGGATGCTCCTTTTAGGCACATAAAAGTCTCTGGAGCCCAAACAGTTTGAGAATCTAATCTAATCTAAGATAAATTGGCTAAACCAAGCAAAATTCTATCTATCTATCTATCTATCTATCTATCTATCTATCTATCTATCTATCTATCTATCTATCTATCTATCTATCTATCTAATACCCTATCTATTCCCTAATATATAATCTAATAGAACCTATATAATCTAATATACCCTACCTTTCCCGTGTTAACTAAATGCTGCCGAAGACGGCTTACAAAGTTTTCAGTTCCTCCTCTCTTCCTGTCCTCACAACAACCCTGCGAGGTAGGTGAGGCTGAGAATGGATAACTGGGCCAAGGTCACCCAGGAAGTTTCATGGCCGAGGAGGGATTTGAACCTGGATCTTCCAGATCTCAGACCACTACACCATCTTGGCTGTCTTCTATGTTGAGCTGTGGTTGGCATCTCCAGGAAGGGTTGGGAAGACCCGAACCTTGGAGAATCCGCACAGGTGATAGAGAGCGGCATGTACCCCATAGATGAGACCTCCAAACCTCTCATCCCTGGTTAAGTGTGGTCATCCCCTCCATTGAGGAAACCAAACCCAACGGGGATGGAACAAGAAACCGACGGATCTGGGCCTGTGTCTTCCCCGAGAGGTTCGGAAAAGGTTGTGGGTGGCACAATGCGTCGCAAATTAAGTCTGTACCGTTGGAGATGCTGGAAGAGAGGGTGGTGGTTTGGGATTCACGGAGATGCTGGAAGAGAAGGAAGACAAAGTGTGGGAGAGAGAGAGAGAGAGAGGAGGAGGAGGAGGAGGAGGAGAGAATGATGTCTGTGATGAAAAGCAAGGCAGGGGGAAGGAGACACAGTCAGTGCGAGGAGGGAGAGGTCAATCAATACCACTGGGTGCCCTTGTTAGGGAAGGCAGAAAAATACCCCCAGAGGGGAACGAGAAACCGCGAAGGAGGAGGGCGGAGGATGCATCACACGGGAAAACAGCCACAGGAACAATAGCAATTAAAGGCCTGCAAAGTCCCACCGGTTGATGAGCTGAAACAAAAGCAAACATCTTATATTGTTGTTATTCTTTGCTCTTCCAACATAAAGCAGCCAAGCGTGGATGGTAGATTCAAACCGGCGCATCCACAATAGGAGGAGGCCGGAGGCGAGCGCACGGTCAGATCCTGGCAAAGACGGGCACGGCCTGTTTCTGTCGGTCTGGGGGAAAGAGAAGCACAGTGTAGGTTGATGCACTCTCTTTGTATAAACTGTCCTTCCGTGGAGACTCCTACCTATATAAATGCCTTCACCTGTGTGTGCGGGTGTCCACCTTCAACTGTGTGTGTGAGGGTGTCCACTTTAATCTGTGTATGCGGGTGTACGCCTTCACCAGTCTGTGCAGGTGTCCACTTTCACCTGTGAGTGCAGGTGTTCACCTTCATCTGTGTCTGTGAGGGTGTACAACTTATTCGGTGTGCGCGGGTGTCCCCCTTCACCTGTGTGTGCAGGTGTCCGCCTTCAACTGCGTGTGTGTGAACACTTTAATCTTTGTGTGCGGGTGTCCCCCTTCACCTGTGTGTGTGCGGGAGTCTGCCATCAGTGTGTGCGGGTGTTCACCCCAATCTGTGTGTGCGGGTGTATGCCTTCACCTCTGTGTGCGGGTGTCCCCCTTCACCTGTGTGTGTGCGGGAGTCTGCCATCAGTGTGTGCGGGTGTTCACCCCAATCTGTGTGTGCGGGTGTACGCCTTCACCTCTGTGTGCGGGTGTCCCCCTTCACCTGTGTGTGTGCAGGAGTCTGCCATCAGTGTGTGCGGGTGTTCACCCCAATCTGTGTGTGCGGGTGTACGCCTTCACCTCTGTGTGCGGGTGTCCCCCTTCACCTGTGTGTGTGTGGGAGTCTGCCATCAGTGTGTGCGGGTGTTCACCCCAATCTGTGTGTGCAGGTGTACGCCTTCACCTCTGTGTGCGGGTGTCCCCCTTCACCTGTGTGTGTGCAGGAGTCTGCCATCAGTGTGTGCGGGTGTTCACCCCAATCTGTGTGTGCGGGTGTACGCCTTCACCTCTGTGTGCGGGTGTCCCCCTTCACCTGTGTGTGTGCAGGAGTCTGCCATCAGTGTGTGCGGGTGTCCACCTCAATCTGTGTGTGCGGGTGTACACCTTCACCTCTGTGTTCGGGTGTCCACCTTCACCTGTGTGTGTGTGCGGGAGTCTGCCATCAGTGTGGATGGTTGTCCACCTTAATCTATGTGTGCAGATGTCCACCTTCACCTGTGGGTGTAGGTGAAGGGAGGTGTAGGGAGGTGTAGGGAGGATGTCTGCCTTCACGTGTGGGTGTCCGCCTTTGTGTGGGTGTCCGCCTTCACCTGTGTGCGTGCGGGTGTCCACCTTCATTTTGTCTGTGTGAGGGTGTCCGCCTTCCGTGTGTGCGGGTGTCCACATCTTCTGGCCAACGTCCTGTCAATCAAGCAGGCTGACGAGAGGAAACTGTCAACATTCCAGCTTCTGTTTAAAGGATGCTTTAGCCTGTGTGAGGGTATCCGCTTCATCTGGCCAATATTCCGTGTCAGTCAAGCAAGCGAAGGAGAGGGAACTGTCAACATTCTGTCAACTGTCAACACTCCAGCTTCTTCAGAAGATGAGAAGCTGGAAGGGGGATAGTATTTTTCTTAACGCATGCATGTTTATATTCATCTTCCCATATTTTCAGTGGTAGCTGGAAGGTTGACAGTTGGAATGTTGACAGTTGAATCTCCTGAGCTTGCTTGATCAACACTTGATTTCCACCACCTTGTGCTAAATAGTGTCATCATGGCGTCATTAT
>JAREYC010000018.1:3620000-3677500 GCA_030015325.1 Cryptoblepharus egeriae | reverse complement strand
ACCCGCGCCGGGGCAACCGAGACATGCCAGCGCACCTCGCTCATTGGTGGTAGCGCACGGCATGGGGGTGCTGTGCCCCCTTCAGTACAACGCTGAACTGGTGGCAGTTCTCAGAAGATCTGACCGTCTTGAACCAACCTTGGATCTATGCGCAAAAAGGTCGGCACATGATTTTACCACACATTATTTACTTACTCATAACGTAACAACGAGTGACTGACCAACATCCAGCCAATTTGGTGCTTGGGGGGGATGTTGTTCGGAGGGAGGGGTTGCACTGGGGAGGATGCTGTGCATGGGGGGGTTGCGCATGGGGAAATGATGCGCATGAGGGTTGATGCACATTGCAGGGTTGAGGCTCATGGGGGAGATGATGTGCGTGGGGGAGATGATGCTCATGGGGGGGTTGTTGTGCATGGGAGGTTGATATGCACAGGGAGATGTTGTGCATGGGGGTTGTTGCACATGGGGAGATGTTGCACATGGGGAGATGTTGCACATGGAGGTTTGAGGCACATGGGAGGTTGATGCGCATGGGCGTTTGATGCGCATGGGGGGATGAACATGGGGAATGATGAGCGGGGGGGCTGAGGCACATGGGGGTTAATGCACGGGGCATGTTGTGCATGGGGTTAACGCGCATGGGGGACTGATGCGTGTGGGGGACTGATGCACGTGGGGAAATTTTATTCCCACAACATGGGTAAGCTTTTCGCTAGTCAGTTAATAAAAATGCACCCCCATTTCCAGCATCTCAACTGCCCTTTTCCTACCTCTCTAATCAATGGCTCTCCTTAATTGCCTCTTTGCCTCTTTTCAGCTTGGCTTGTTATCAGTTGACAACTAGAATGTTGACATTTGCATCTCCTCAGCCTGCTTGATTGACATGGAATGTGGGCCAGATAATGCGGACACCCAAACACACAACACCTGTATATAGAAAGGAGCTTGCAAACCGCAGGAGCTGAGCTCTTTGCAGGGAAGCAAGCAACACTCTGGTTTTTGAATAGCCTTGGGGCTTGAGGCTGCTATTATTATTATTATTATTATTATTATTATTATTATTATTATTATTATTATTATTATTATACAGTAATTCACAGCGATGCTGGTTTCTGTTACCTCACCAGTTGGACCCTTCCCAAGTATTACTATATTACTATTACTATTACTATTACTATTACTATTACTATTACTATTATTATTATTATTATTATTATTATTATTATTATTATTATTATTATTATTATTATTATACAGTAATTCACAGCGAACAACTTCATGCTGGTTTCTGTCACATCACCAGTTGGACCCTTCCCAAGTCCCAAGTATTACTCTTACTATTATTATTATTATTATTATTATTATTATTATTATTATTATTATTATTATTATTATTATACAGTAATTCACAGCGATGCTGGTTTCTGTTACCTCACCAGTTGGACCCTTCCCAAGTCCCAAGTATTACTATATTACTATTACTATTACTATTACTATTACTATTACTATTATTATTATTATTATTATTATTATTATTATTATTATTATTATTATTATTATTATTATTATACAGTAATTCACAGCGAACAACTTCATGCTGGTTTCTGTCACATCACCAGTTGGACCCTTCCCAAGTCCCAAGTATTACTCTTACTCTTACTCTTATTCTTACTCTTATTATTATTATTATTATTATTATTATTATTATTATTATTATTATTATTATTATTCAGTAATTCACAGCAAACAACTTCATGCTAGTTTCTGTCACATCACCAGTCGGATCCTTCCCAAGTCCCAAGTATTACTCTTACTCTTACTCTTATTATTATTATTATTATTATTATTATTATTATTATTATTATTATTATTATTATTATTATGGGGTGGAATTATCGGATCTTTCCGTCGCCTTTTTTTATTTCATTGGGCACCACCAAAAATTGGGTCGGGACCCACCAAGTGAGTTCCGACCCATAGTTTGAGAAACGCCGAGTGTAATTTCGGAAAGGAAGACGGCGCAAGCGTTGGAAGGACAGATCTAGATATTTGGTGCCCTGGTTTGACCAGGAAGCAAGGCAATGTGGTGAGGAGTGAGGATGAGTGGGGTCAAGAGCAGAGGGGAGATGGGGGGCCAAGGCCAGTTTGCTACACATGTCCAGGATGGCCGTAACATAGACAACGAAAAACCAGCAGGGGGTGTTATTGAGCCAGAAATTCCCAGATCCTGGAAATCTGCTTTGGGTTGATGTGTACATGTTACATGGTTAAAGGATGCGCCAGCGTCAGTGGGGCTGGCCTTGCCCCACTCATCCAACACTCAGCAATGCTCATCCCGGTTATGAGGCTATTGTCTGAATACATCTCCGTGGACGTGATTAAACACCAAAGGTGCATGGAACACTGTTACCTTACTCACCAAAGTAGTACCTATTTACTGCATTGACTTGCTTTCGAACAACTAGCTTGGTAGGTAACGCTCCGCCGTGCGGCACTCGGGTTTCGAACCCCCAAGTTGACAAGCACAGTGTCTCTAACCACTGAGCCACCGCAGTCCTTAGGCAGAATTACTTGGGAGTAAATAAACGGATTTGTAAGTAGTTCTGCTGCAAGATGAGTGACTTTGGAGGGAGGTGTACACAGATGTACACAATTGGTCCCGGTTGCGCATACGCAACGTTGGGCACCTATGGCTTGAAATACAACCACATTTTAATTGTGCAAGGCTGTGCAAGACTGTCTGTCTGTCCTGTCCGTCTGTGTTTGCCAACCATTCCAGGGCCACTGTGCCCAGTAGCTGGAACGCTGGGAGCTGGCGATGGCACAACCGCCTTTATTCTGGCACATTTAATACACATTTTATTCCTTTCTCCCCCCAGTTTTCCCCAATTTGTGCGTGGGGCATTCATGGGGGTCGACGACTGGTTGGGGGGGGGGGAAAGGGCTCCAGCTCTGCTGCTTCAGCTTCTAAGCAGCCAGATGTCCCCGCCACACTAGGAATGACTCACTGACCCCAGGGAGGGTTTGGGCTGGCTTTCAGTGCCCGCAGGCAGCTCCCACCCCCGCTCCCTGCGGGGAAGGCCTCCACCTGCTGCTGCGGGAGGCAATCTGCATTCCCTGCATCGGCTCAGAAAACACAGCGGGCCCTGATTTCAAGATTTCCAAGGTGGAGGCAGTTAGAGGTGGCCTTTTCCGAGCCTCTCAACCCTGGTCTGATACTGGTTTGCTACTGGTGGCTACTGGTTGTTACTGGCTTGTGCATTGCCAGTATCCACAATCGCTACACAACAGAGATGTGCATGCTGTGGTGCATCCGACAAGCAGAAGGGGTACAGAGACCAGACAGACAGACAGACAGACAGATAGATATGGAAGTGAGGGATAGATATACATGGAAGGAAGGAAGGAAGGAAGAGATAGATAGACAGACAGACAGACAGACAGACAGATAGATAGATAGATAGAGGGATAGAGATATATATGGAAGGAAGGAAGGAGGGAGGGAAGGAAGGAAGGAAGGAATAGATAGAGAGATAGGTATGGATAGATATGGAAGTGAGGGATAGATATACATGGAAGGAAGGAAGGAAGGAAGGAAGGAAGGAAGGAAGAGATAGATAGATAGATAGATAGATAGATAGATAGATAGATAGATAGATAGATAGATAGATAGATAGATATGGAAGTGAGGGATAGATATACATGGATGGAAGGAAGGAAGGAAGGAAGAGAGAGAGAGATAGATAGATAGATAGATAGATAGATAGATAGATAGATAGATAGATAGATAGATAGATATGGAAGAGAGGGATAGAGATATATATGGAAGGAAGGAAGGAAGGAAGGAAGGAATAGATAGAGAGATAGATATGGATAGATATGGAAGTGAGGGATAGATATATATGGAAAGAAGGAAGGAAGGAAGAGATAGATAAATAGATAGATAGATAGATATGGAAGTGAGGGATAGAGATATATATGGAAGGAAAGAAGGAAGGAGGGAGGGAGGGAGGGAAGGAAGGAAGGAAGGAAGGAATAGATAGAGAGATAGATATGGATAGATATGGAAGTGAGGGATAGAGATATATAAGGAAGGAAGGAGGGAGGGAAGGAAGGAAGGAAGGAAGGAAGGAAGGAAGGAAGGAAGGAAGGAAGGAATAGATAGAGAGATAGATATGGATAGATATGGAAGTGAGGGATAGATATATATGGAAAGAAGGAAGGAAAGAAGAGATAGATAGATACTGATAGATAGATATGGAAGTGCGGGATAGAGAGATATAGATATATAGAGAGAAATATATAGATGTAGAGAAATATAGATATAGATATGGAAGAGAAGGAAAGAGAGATAGATATGGAAGAGGAGCAAGAGAGAGAGAGAGATCTATCTACCAAAAATATTTATAGATAAATATAGATAAATATTGAATAGATAAATATATATTTTATATATAAATATTATAAATAAATATTTAGATAGATATTTATTATAAATATTTATGATAAATATTAGATAGATATTTATTATAAATATTTATTAGAAATATATAGATATTTACTATAAATATTTTTATTTATAGATAGAAAAAATATTTACAAAAAGTTCAGAAAGCAGTTTACAAAGAGCATTAAATAAATAGTGGCTAGTTAAAAGGTAGACTGCCCTTAGCCTTGAAGGTTCTACCTAGATAGCAAGCAGTTTTTTGGCCCTGGGATGACTGTATGGCTAGATTTTAATTCTGGGGACTAAATCCAGGAAATTAGTGGAGTCCAGGATCAGGCCATGGCCTAAGGAAGTGAATAGCCTCCCCCGGTCGTGGCCTCCATGGGAGAAGCTGCATCACCTCCGAGCCGTGCCTCTGGATGGCATCCCACTGTATGGCATCCCATCCTGGATGGGATGGATATGGAAGGAAGGAATAGATAGATATCTGTTCCTATATCAACCCTAACCCTATATGGATGCCACTTGGCTGGCATCCAAGCTCTGCCCATTTAGGATCCTACCTTCTGGTTTCAAGATAAGGTAGCCTCTGCCTTGCTTACCTCTCCCTCCCCATGGGGGTTGATGCGCATCGGGGTTGGGGGGGATGTTGTGCATGGGGGGATGTTGTGCATGGGGGATGAACATGGGAAATGATGCGCATGGGGGGTTGGTGTGCATGGGAGGATATTGCGCATGGGGGACTGATGCGCATGGGGGATGTTGCGCATGGGGGGGGGTTGATGTGCATGAGGGATTGATGTGCTGTGGGGAGATAGTGTATGGGGGAATTTTACTCCCGCAATGCGGGTATGCTTTTCACTATTGTATATATGTGGGATACCTAGGTGTATGTATGTATATCCCGAGACCCGAGATCAGAGATATATAAGTATATCCCGAGATATATATGTAGTGAGAGTGAGGACCCCAATTAAAAAATCTGTCTCGTCAATCCGCTATTTGTGCCCGTATCGATTTAATCATGCAGATTGCCCTCGCCGCTGCAGCGCCAGCTTTCCAGAGAGACGGAAAGATGGAAGGCAGCGGAAAAAACGGAGAGAGGAAAATTCCCCCGTCGCCAGCTTCGCGGAGAAAGGGAGAATAGGAATTATCAGGCACAATACGAGTCAGAGGCGGGCACCCAGCCTGGCATGAAATTCAATTACAAGGCAGGTAGGTGGAAACGCAGAAGCCTCCAGGTCTGGGGCCTCCGGCGCAGATCTTGGCAAGGACTTAAAAAATTAACCCCTTGCGCCGCCAACTCGAAACACGCACTGCCTGGTGCGCGCCGGAGGAAAAAAAAAATCAATGCTTAATTTGCGGCGAGGTTCAGCATTGATGTTTGTTTTCGGTGGTTAAGCCGCATGAAATGCGACCAGATGGATGTGCCCCTGAGCAGGTGCAGAGCGCATTTCCCGGGCCGCACGCAAGAGAGAAAGCACGCTAGCGGTTCTCAAAATGGGGGTCGGGACTTCTGGGGGGTCCCGGACAGATTGTCGTTCTCAGAAGGGGGTCTCGGGATGAAATGCTCGAAAATGACCGTGCTTGAGTGTGGGATTGTCGCAGCGCATCCGGAATTGAATGCACGGGATTTTGTTGATGTTTTTGTACATGCTGTAAGCTGCCTTGAGTCCCCAGGGAGAACAGTGGGGTAAAAATAAAATTATTATTATTATTATTATTATTATTATTATTATTATTATTATTATTATTACTACTACTACTACTACTACTACTACTACTACTACTACTAGCGAAAAGTGTACGTGCGTTGCGGGAGTAAAATTCCCCCGTATGCCATCCCCCCACTGCACATCAACCCCCCATGCACATCCACCCCATGCACATCCACCCCATGCACATCCACCACATGTGCAACATCCCCCCATGTTCATCCACCCCATGCGCATCATCCCCTATGAACATCAACCCCCATGCGCAAATCCCCATGCACAACAACCCCCCGTGTGCAACATCCCCCATGCGCAAAATTCCCCCATGCACATCATCTCCCCATGCACATCATCTCCCCATGCACATCATCTCCCCATGCACATCAAAACCCCATGCACAACATCCCCCATGTGCATCAAACCCCCATGAGCATCAATGCGCATCAACCCTCATGCGCATCAAACCCCCATATGCAACATCCCCCATGCAGAACCCCCATGCGCAACATCCCCTCAATGCACATCAACCCTCCATGTGCAACATCCCCCCATGCGCATCAGTCCCCCATGTTTGCCAGTATGTCAACACAATCCCCCCAAATTGGGATTGTCCCCGTTTTTCAGGACATGTGGCAACCCTAATCCGGACATCCCTAATCAGGAAGAACTGAGGAAGGTACCGGGTTTATTTCTGAACCTAACTAAAGGAGGGGCAGCCAGAAGCTATTAGAGTACGAATAGCATGTGCAGAGTGCATGTGCAGAGCATGTGCAGAGTGCAAATCCTGAGCATGTGCAGAGTGCAAATCCCAAAGTAAGAGTCAGAGAGCAGAGGTGCACCACCACGCCTTGGTGATTTATGGATCTCAGACCGCCTGTTATCACAGCGCCATGTCCGATTCCTCACCACCTGTCAATGGTGGACGCGCCTCCATCTCTGCCCTCGGCCGAATGATTTAGAGAGCGCCGGTGTTTGGCGTTAAGAAGGTGGCTTCTGTATTAGAGGGGGGCAGAGATTGACTCCTGCGCATGTGATTTACAGTGGGGGGTGCTGGGCATCCTCCAGCATTTATTGATGCCTGCCCCGTGCCGTCCTTCTCCTGTGACAGCCCAATCAATACCACTTTGCATCTGCCATCCGAGCCTATAATATCGGCATGATAAATGGTTGGGATTCAATAGCCAGGATGGCGCCCTTCCCCTGGCAAGTCCGTGGTGGGAACAGGCTGGAGAACAACCCATGGTGGTGGCCGTGGGACCCACATCCAGAGGCCTTGATGCTGCTCCAGATGGGACGGGATCTGGAGTGCAACGTGGGTTAAGAACCCTGACTGATCAAGGTTCAACCCCAACCCCAAATCCCACACCTGGACCACACCAAATCCCATACAAATCCACACCAGGAAACTAGGGGGCTCCTTCTGTGACGGAGACAACGCCTAAGAACGTGGTTTCCGGCCTATACATTGAAGAATCCCTGACTGATCAAGGCCCAACCCAAAACCTAAATCCTAAACCTGGACCTAAAAGCTTGAAATTTGGGGACTTTTACATCAAGGTACCCCTTTGGTATTTTTTCAGCCACCTGGCTGTGTCCCCCGAATCCACCCAGGATTGGGGTTTTTTTTAGCATCAGGGGAAGCCCCGTATAACATTTCCCGTGTCCCTGCAGTGCAGGCCAAATCCTCCACGGGGAATGGGGTAAAAATCCCGTTCCCAGATTGGGTTGAGGAAACACTGCAGGGACACTGGAAATGTAACATGGGGGTTCCCCTGATGCTAAAAAACCCCCTCCTGGGTAGATTCGGGGGACAGTGAGGGGTGGCTGAAAAAATACCTAAGGGTTACCCGGGTGTCAAAATCCAGTCCCCTGGGTGGATTGGGCCCGCATTGCAGGGACCCTGGATACTCCTGATACTAAAAAGCCCACTCCTGGGTGGATTTGGGGGACACCACCAGGCAGCTGAAAAATACCTAAGGAGTACCCCTTGATGTCAAAATCCTGTCCCCTGGGTGGATTGGGACCGCACTGCAAGGACACTGGAAATAGAACACAGGGGTTCCCCTGATGTGGATTTGGGGGACACCGCTGGGTGGCTGAAAAATACCCAAGGGGTATCCGTTGGGGTAACAGTCCCTTAGCCGGATGGATTGGGCCAACACACAGTGTATAAAATCATCCAACTTTATATTAGTTTTATAATCAGTTTTATATAAAATTAGTTTTATAATAATTTTATAAAGTTATATAAAATTAGTTTTAGAATCAGAACCCTTTAATGACCATACAAGTGAAGGGTAGGACTGAAAATGCTAATTGTATTTAAAAAAACGGAGTTAACTTTAAATTAATATTTTTGGAGGTTTTTAAATTAAACATTTTCGCCGCTTTTTAAGATCCAAATCAAACCCAAGGTGAGACCCTCGGAAAATGCTCCAGCCCAGCAGACCCCCGTCCTCGTACTGCCCCCTAAGCTTTTAAGAGCTGATGGGGGTCCGCAGGTGAGGCTTTTAAGAGTCGCGCAACCTGCCAAGGTCTGCAGGTCAAGTTGTGGTTAAAGACACCGGAGCAGAGGCCAGTTTAAAAAGCTGGCAACGCAACCGCCGGGTCTGTTTTCCGTGCCCTCCGGCGTCACCCATCCGATGATTGACAGCGTGCGCCAGCGGGGAAGTGAGTCCCATGGAGTTCAGTGGGTCTCCTCGGTAAACGAGCACAGGGTTGCGCACTTCTTCACATCCCCATCATGGTGTGTAACCTGTGATGGATTTTTCCTCCGCAGATCTGTACACGCCCCTTTCCAAGTCATCAAGATGCCATCACCGCATCCTGCAGCAAGGAGTTCCACAGATGCCCCCAGAGTTCAGTGCCTGGTTTCACATGGTAACCTTGAGCACAATCCAGAGTAATTTTATATGTTGTGAGCCGCCTTGATTTCCTTTGGGATTAGAAAGGCGGGGTATAAATGAATAAAATAATAGTAATAATAGTAATAATAGTAATAATAATAATAATAATAATAATAATAACCACTACCTGCCTGTGAATCTCTTGTTTGAAAGATTTGGGGTTGGGCGACAGTTGCAATTTTCAGTCTTGCCTACCTTAAAGGGACGTTGTGGGGTGAAGGGTGAGGTGGGGGGGGGAGAGAATCTGTATGCCACCCCGCAGGAAAGACAGGATAGACTCTTAAAATGTAACGATCACTGTTCTATGATCGCTGTCCCCAAAATGTAACGATCACGGATTAAGGGCGTAATCCAGAGTAACGACGGGGAGTCCTTGCTCCGATGTAAAACTTACTCTGGATTGTAATATGAATTTCCCATAGGTTTTCACGAGGTGGTGCAGTAACTACGGGTGCACGTAAAGTCTCTTACGTGCTCTGATAGTTATAGTATAGCTCCAGATCCTATAGGATTTGGGGTTTATTATCACTGTCCTAAAAATGTGATCGCTGGTGAATAGCGGTGTTTGGAAATGGCATGGATTTCTTTTACTCAGAAGTAAGCCCATTGTGTCTGGTAAGGCTCTGATCTGATCTTACTCAATGGAAATACACAACATGAGGCCTGGATTGCCAAGCGAGAGGCGTCCTTGGTGCTCTTCCCCCAGCCACTTCCCTTGCCCACTAGGCAGCCGCGTTTACTTCTTGAAGCTGCGGTCGGAGGAAACCGCGGCTGCCTGCGCTGCATGCCAAGTGCCCTCTCTGGATGTGACCGGAATGCCGCATCATGCTAGGGGAAGGGGGGAACGAGCCCTCTGGGGGGGGGGACGTGTGCCAGGCAGGCTCGCGGAGGCATTGGCAGGCTTGGCACGGCAGGCTTGGCACGGCAGGCTTGGCACAGCACCCGTGGGACGGGTGGTCGGGGCAGAGAGATCCCCATAGGGTGCCAAATTCAGCCCCACAACTGAGAACATGAAGCCCCCTTCTCCTCCTCTTTGTTTGGAGCGGAGGGAACAGGAGGAATATAAATCCAACAATATCGGAAATCTCAAAGGATGGTAACCGGAGGGTGTCCTGTAGTGGATGCCAGCCTTGTCTGCACCTTGTCCTCGATTGTGATGGGGGGTCACAGCGATGCTGAGCACCCCTAAAAATTGGGGGGTGCAATAGCCAGAGAGCGTTGACGCCCAGAAGACGCCGGCAAAAAGTTCGCCGGACACTTTACATTGAAAATCAATCAAGAAATCCCTACCCAACCTAGGACCCCCGTTCTCAGGTTTACTATTTTGGGTTGGCTGTGGGTACCATAAATGCCACCGTAAGTGGCGCTGCCACAACAGACTACAGAGGTGTGAAGGCTTGGTCCCCTTCTCCGCACCCAAACTGGATATATGGGTTGCCACAAAATCGGGGCAGGACCCTCCGTCCGGCATGAGTCATGTGCTGGCCTGGAGGTGTCGCAAAAGTGGCCAGACGCACTTCTGCGCCACTCCCGGGGAGAGCAGGCCAGTGCACAGACATGCGCCAGCCTCCCCACATCACCAGGCCAGGGCAGGGATGGAGACATGGGTGATTTACACAGACCCAAATGGGTTAGGATTGCACCCAGTGCCTGTAATCCTATATACGCTCTTGTGTGGGCCACTGTGAGATGGTTAGGATTGCATCCCGTGCCTGTAATCCTATATGCGCTCTTATGGTGGGCCACTATGAGAGGGTTAGGATTGCATCCCGTGCCTGTAATCCTATATGCGCTCTCATGGTGGGCCACTGTGAGATGGTTAGGATTGCACCCAGTGCCTGTAATCCTATATGTGCTCTTATGGTGGGCCACTGTGAGAGGGTTAGGATTGCACCCAGTGCCTGTAATCCTATATGTGCTCTTATGGTGGGCCACTGTGAGAGGGTTAGGATTGCACCCAGTGCCTGTAATCCTATATGTGCTCTTATGGTGGGCCACTGTGAGAGGGTTAGGATTGCACCCAGTGCCTGTAATCCTATATGTGCTCTTATGGTGGGCCACTGTGAGATGGTTAGGATTGCACCCAGTGCCTGTAATCCTATATGTGCTCTTATGGTGGGCCACTGTGAGAGGGTTAGGATTGTACCCAGTGCCTGTAATCCTATATGCGCTCTCATGGTGGGCCACTGTGAGATGGTTAGGATTGCACCCAGTGCCTGTAATCCTATATGTGCTCTTATGGTGGGCCACTGTGAGAGGGTTAGGATTGCACCCAGTGCCTGTAATCCTATATGTGCTCTTATGGTGGGCCACTGTGAGAGGGTTAGGATTGCACCCAGTGCCTGTAATCCTATATGTGCTCTTATGGTGGGCCACTGTGAGAGGGTTAGGATTGCACCCAGTGCCTGTAATCCTATATGTGCTCTTATGGTGGGCCACTGTGAGATGGTTAGGATTGCACCCAGTGCCTGTAATCCTATATGTGCTCTTATGGTGGGCCACTGTGAGAGGGTTAGGATTGCACCCAGTGCCTGTAATCCTATATGTGCTCTTATGGTGGGCCACTGTGAGATGGTTAGGATTGCACCCAGTGCCTGTAATCCTATATGCGCTCTTATGGTGGGCCACTGTGAGATGGTTAGGATTGCACCCAGTGCCTGTAATCCTATATGCGCTCTTATGGTGGGCCACTGTGAGATGGTTAGGATTGCACCCAGTGCCTGTAATCCTATATGCGCTCTTATGGTGGGCCACTGTGAGATGGTTAGGATTGCACCCAGTGCCTGTAATCCTATATGCGCTCTTATGGTGGGCCACTGTGAGATGGTTAGGATTGCACCCAGTGCCTGTAATCCTATATGCGCTCCTATGGTGGGCCACTGTGAGATGCAGGAAGCTCACCACAACGGGACTTACTTCTGAGTAGGCGTGTAATTGGTTTGCACTGGGATTTGGGTTTAGAGCAAGTTCAAAAGGACGTTTGCATGGTCTGAACCTAGCCTAATTTTGCGTGCAATCCTATTAGTGTCTACTCAGAAGTAAGTTTCATTGAGTTCAACGAGGCTTACTCCCAGGAAAGTGCTCTGAGGATTGCAGCTAATTGAGGATTTGAGGATCTAGATTAGATTTATTGGCCGAGTACGAACGCCATACCTGGAATTTGGCTTTGGCAACGGCTACATACATACCTGCTACATACATACAGCTAGTGATCTGTGCCTATAGGGTTGCCATATAACCCCGAAAACAGGGACTGACCCAGTTTTGGGGGATTGCGTTCACATACTGGAAAGTTTGATGGGGTGGGGTCCTAGCCTGGTTTTGTGGAAGAGATGGCAATCCTATGCGCGATCCTATGACTTGGAAGCTGTGGTTCTACTGAAGCAGGCAAGAATAGTATTGGCCTTCTTTGCAGACGCAGCACACCCCTGGCTCATGCTCATTACCACACTACTGACACCCAGGGTACTACTGGCGCTCAGTGCCCTACTACTGGCACCAAGTGAACTCCTGGCACCCAGTACTGGGAGAACCAATAAAGGAAACCATGCCAGGGACCCAGGGCTCTTCGGCACATGACCCATGCGCAACAGATCCTTGCATTGCAGAAAGTATTTAATCAATCTCTAAATTGAGATGGAGCCGTCGTTCCTTCCTGTCATCTGTCCATCTGCGTTCTCGTCCGGGATTCTGCCGTTCCTCCGCTGGGCTACGCCGTTCTCCGCGGATTCGTTTAGCGAGTGATGAGCTCCGAGTCGTATTTATGGGCCTTTGATTAATACGACACCGCCTCGTTCACTTAGGTTTTTAATTAAGAAGGGCTGATTTGGAGCCACCTGCACAGGACAGATGAAGTGGGGGGGGGGCCCTCTTTAAGCAGCCGTGGGTATGTCCCCTATAGAGGCTGGTGCAAACCCGCGAGAAAACCTCTGCATATGGATTTTAGATTAAAATCTAAATCCAAATTTAAATTGAAATTTGGATTAAAATCCAAATTTTGCAAAATCTTTGGATTTTAGAAACCATAGGTTGTTGCACTTCAGTTTTGATCCCACTGTTTTTTGGGATCATCATGCAGCCTGATGAGGATAGCGGGGCCCCTTAAGAGTGGGGCCCATTTGGCCCTATAAATGATAGGATTAACAGGCTTAATCATATTGGATTAATAGGATTAATAGCAGCCGTGATAGGATTGCGGATTTTTTTTTTTACAGTCGACCATTTTTGCCCCATTTATAGTTGGAAGGGACCCAGGAGGTCATCCAGTCCAACCCCCTACCTGTAGCAGGAAACCCTCCTACAGCATCTCCGACAGGTGTGCGTCGCTTTCGGTGTTATGTTTTAAGTGTTAATGGATGCAATCCTAAAGACACTTTCCTGGGAGTAAGACCCATTGAACATAATGGGGCTTACTTTTGAGTAGACATGGTTAGGATTGTGCTCGACATGTCCTTCAAATGCAGTGTTGCTACAAGTCCTGCATTTTCCCAGCTGCCGTGCACCCCCATGCCAGCCCCCCCTTTTCTCTCCTCCTCCTAGGTGTCACATTTGCAATGTTCTTGCTCCGGCTGCATCCTCCAAAGCTGAATTATCAGACTCCAAAGTGAGAGAGAGAGAGAGAGAGAGAGAGAGAGAGAGAGAGAGAACGAACTATTGGGTCTTTATAGGGGACACAAGCACACAAGTTAAAAACTAGAGGGATTTTTTGGGGTGGAGGTGATGTTGGAATAAGAGGGAAAGAAAACAGCAGGTATTTGTGTAGGAAGATGGGAAGAAGGGAGAGAAAATTATTTTCCCAGAATAAACCAGTTAGGACGTAACTGGGACCCTCTCCCAGACAGTGGGGTGGAAAGACCTACACCACAGGCCCCTCACGTTCCCACTGAGTCTAACCATCCATCTCACTGTCCAGGCTGATGGTTTGCCAGCTGACAGTTTTGCCTTGGAGGTATCAGGGCAAGCATTCATCCTTCCATATCCGTCCGTCTGTCCATCCGTCTACCTATCTATACCAGCGTTTCTCAAAGTGGGGGTTGGGACCCCTTGGGGGGTTGCCTAGAGCTTTCCTGGGGGTCGCCTAAAGACCCCTGGTGCAGGGGGCCAGGTCAGGCTTGCCAGACCTACTGTAGCTGTGCGCACATGGCTGACTGACAGCCACAGGGCCCCAATCCTATGCATGCCTACTCTGAAATAAATCCCATTCTGTTCAATGTGCACACAGAACACACATTTCATTTGAAACAAGAATATACATCCTGCGTACTGGATATTTACATTACAATTCATAACAGTAGCAAAATTACAGTTATAAAGTAGCAACGAAAATAATTTTATGGTTGGGGGTCCCCACTACATGAGGAACTTACAAAGGGGTCACAGCGTTAGGAAGTTTGAGAACCACTGATCTATACCATCCATCCATCTATTTGTCTAAACTCTTCTATCCATCCATCCAGCTATCTAATCTCTTTCATCCATCCCTTCCATATCCGTCTGTCTATCCCTCTATCCCTCCATCCATATCTGTCCATCCAACCATCGATCCCTTCCATATCCATCCATCCATCCATCTATCCATCCATCCATCCATCCATCCATCCATCCATCCATCCATCCATCCATCCATCCATCCATCCATCCAATCTCTTCCATACCCATCCATCTGTCCATCCATCCATCCATCCCTTCCATATCTGTCTGTCCATCCATCAAGGTGACTAGATGCCGAACCCCAAATTCCCTGCCAAATCCCCCAAAATTCCTGCCCCCCAAGTTAAAAATTCTTACCCGGTTAAAAAAATGTAGGACTCCCCTTCAGGCACGATTGGAAGCGCTGATTCCTCAGCAGAGCTGAGCCCCTAACTCCCCCGGAGTCAGTCAGTCAATCAGTCAATCAGTCAGTCAGTCAGTCATGGAGTTATATTGCTATACAACTATGTCACGGGCACCTATCACCCTATGTTGCCCTTCACAGTTGACCTGCGGGGCACCCCCCACCACCCACACCACCATCCTGGGAGCCGGTGGTTGCTTACACTTTGCTGGGAGTCGGTACCCGCAGCTGATCTTGGCTTTGCCGGTCGCACACCCGTTCAGGGTCCGGCATTCTTCCTTCAGCAGAGGCCCCGCAGCCCGGTGGATGCAGCCGTCCACTGCAAAAGGAACCGTAAAAGAAGTTGTTAAAGGGATGGCCAGGTTGGGATGTTAAGGGATGGCCTTTTTTGTTAAAGGGATGGCCAGGTTGGGATGTTAAATTAAATTAAATTAATTTAATTTAATTTTAATTTATTTCATTTCAGTATTTGGATCCCACCATCATATCATCTCTCTCTCTCTCTCTCTCTCTCTCTCTTTTTTTCTGGTGCTAGCATTACCGAATCCTGGATTTAACCTTGCTGCGGGTCAAATAAACGAGAGAGATTTGTTTTGCAAGTGCGCACCCTTTTTTTAATCACTACTGACATACGAGGAGGCGCATGAAAGTTAAACGCACGTCAAACGGACACGCGAGAGGTTTGATTCAAATGTGCACAAAGCTAACAGTCCACACAATTTAATCTGGCTGCAGGTTTAGCTGGATAGAAGTGGGTACGGCTGGGGAGAGAATAGCCGGGGTGCCACAACTAAGAAGGCCCCGTCGCTGGTCGTGCCCACTAAGCGGCCTCGTGCAAGGATCCAGGCATGGCGCAGGACCCTAAATCGGGTTAGCCCAGCGTCCCTGTTGCAACCCGTCCTTTACGTCTCCAGCTCTACTAGTGTTGCTGAGTGGGGAGGACCCTCCAGATCTGCTGCCAACATCTTGGCAACCTCTGGCTCAGAGGGGACCATCTCCGGAGATCTGGGTTCGGATTCTGCGGGGCCTTCATTGCACAAGCAATCCTTGCGCAAATGCCCCCAAAGCAGTTTGCAGCAACACAAGCCATGCAAGTGACTTCAACACACATGATCCTGACACATGTAAGACCCCTCAAAGCAGTTTGCAGCAACACAAGCCACGCAAGTGAGTTCAACACACATGATCCTGACACATGTAAGACCCCTCAAAGCAGTTTGCAGCAACACAAGCCACGCAAGTGACTTCAACACACATGATCTTGACACATGTAAAACCCCTCAAAGCAGTTTGCAGCAATACAAGCCACACAAGTGACTTCAACACACATGATCCTGACACATGTAAGACCCCTCAAAGCAGTTTGCAGCAACACAAGCCATGCAAGTGACTTCAACACACATGATCCTGACACATGTAAGACCCCTCAAAGCAGTTTGCAGCAACACAAGCCATGCAAGTGACTTCAACACACATGATCCTGACACATGTAAGACCCCTCAAAGCAGTTTGCAGCAACACAAGCCATGCAAGTGACTTCAGCACACATGATCTTGACACATGTAAAACCCCTCAAAGCAGGGGTTTGCAGCAACACAAGCCACGCAAGTGACTTCAACATGCATGATCCAGACACATACATGTAAGACGCCCTCTTTCTCGAGGATTGGGGGACTGGGACCAGTGGCATAGCTAGAGGGGGCTGAGCAGTCATTCATGGAGGGAGCCTCACCTCTCTACATTGAGGGGGAGCTGAAGGGAGTCATATGGATGGAGGGGTTGACTCTGAGGCTGCCTGCTTTGCCTCCCTCTAGCTATGCCACTGGCACTGAACCCCAAAAGGCAGGATTGGCAAGGAAAGGTCAACTGCTGGCAATCTCAATATAGGTTTGTATGGATCCCTGTGGACTCTTTGGCTTCTTCTAGGAAACCAACTGAAAGCCTCAAGGTGAGGTGTGCGAGAGCTAGTTTAATAACCAGGGCCGCTCTGGTCGGAGCCATGAACGGGGCACCCTAATCCCTTTATTGGGATCACACATCGCCATGATTTTTCAATCACTCCTTCCCGGCGCCGCCTGCGCTAGACTTAGGGCATGCTTAATACAGAGCGAGTCCACCTGAACATGGCAGGGCTTCCCCGACCTGATCAAACAGGCAGGGGATTGAGCTACAAATCCAGGAGAGAAAAATAAAATAAAAATAAAATTATAAGCCGGACCAGAGGTTTACAACGAGGAGAGATTTATAATGTCTCAGAACACGAGTGTTCGGCATCACCCTACAAATAGGGGTTTGGGAAGGCTAAAGGGAGCAGCATCCCACAGTTCACCTGCGGAACTCCCCGACAGAAGATGCACTAGATAAACTGAGGGTTTTTAAAAAGTTGTATGTTTTCAGAGGAGAAGAGAGATCCCAATGGAGTCTCAAAGCAGGGAGAGAGAGTTCCTGTTGGTGGTAATGGGACTCTTGCAAATGAACTCACTACTCACTCACCCACTCACTGAGAGCACAATCCTAACCATGTTGACTCATAAGTAAGCTTACTTACTTACTCACTTACTTACTAACTCTACTTTGTACAGTGCACTTTCTACGTTGTATTCAGATGGGCTTACTCCCAAGAAAGTGTCTTTAGGATTGCAGCCTAATTAACTAACTGACTGACTGACTGTGCAATCCTAAGCATGTCTACTCAGACGTACGTCCCATTGTGTTCAATAGGACTGGAAAGTGTGGTTAGGATTCCAGCCTTTCTTTCTTTCTTTCTTTCTTTCTTTCTTTCTTTCTTTCTTTCTTTCTTTCTTTCTTTCTTTCTTTCTTTCTTTCTTTCGTAGAAAGAAAGAAAGGTGGGTGAGGTTGAGAGTGAGTGATTGGCTCAAACCCTACAATCCAGAGTAACTACGGGAGCATGTAAGAGACATGACGTGCACCTGTAGTTACTGCACCACCTAGTGAAAACCTATGGGAAATTCATATTGCAATCCAGAGTAAGTTGTTCTTATGTCGGAGCAAGGACTCCCCGTAGTTACTCTGGATTGCAAGACATGACATGCACCTGTCGTTACTGCACCACATAGTGAAAACCTATGAGAAATTCATATTGCAATCCAGAGTAAATTGTTCTTACATCGGAGCAAGGACTCCCCGTAGTTACTCTGGATTGCAAGAGACATGACGTGCACCTGTCGTTACTGCACCACATAGTGAAAACCTATGAGAAATTCATATTGCAATCCAGAGTAAATTGTTCTTACATCGGAGCAAGGACTCCCCGTAGTTACTCTGGATTGCAAGAGACATGACGTGTACCTGTCGTTACTGCACCACATAGTGAAAACCTATGAGAAATTCATATTGCAATCCAGAGTAAATTGTTCTTACATCGGAGCAAGGACTCCCCGTAGTTACTCTGGATTGCAAGAGACATGACGTGCACCTGTCGTTACTGCACCACATAGTGAAAACCTATGAGAATTTCATATTGCAATCCAGAGTAAATTGTTCTTACATCGGAGCAAGGACTCCCCATAGTTACTCTGGATTGCAAGAGACATGACGTGCACCTGTAGTTACTGCACCACATAGTGAAAACCTATGAGAATTTCATATTGCAATCCAGAGTAAATTGTTCTTATGTGGGAGCAAGGACTCCCCGTAGTTACTCTGGATTGCAAGAGACATGACGTGCACCTGTAGTTACTGCACCACATAGTGAAAACCAATGAGAAATTCATATTGCAATCCAGAGTAAATTGTTCTTATGCTGGAGCAAGGACTCCCCGTAGTTACTCTGGATTGCAAGAGACATGACGTGCACCTGTAGTTACTGCACCACATAGTGAAAACCAATGAGAAATTCATATTGCAATCCAGAGTAAATTGTTCTTATGTCGGAGCAAGGACTCCCCGTAGTTACTCGGGATTGCAAGAGACATGACGTGCACCTGTAGTTACTGCACCACATAGTGAAAACCTATGAGAAATTCATATTGCAATCCAGAGTAAATTGTTCTTATGTCGGAGCAAGGACTCCCCGTAGTTACTCTGGATTGCAAGAGACATATGTGCACCTGTAGTTACTGCACCACATAGTGAAAACCAATGAGAAATTCATATTGCAATCCAGAGTAAATTGTTCTTATGTCGGAGCAAGGACTCCCCGTAGTTACTCGGGATTGCAAGAGACATGACGTGCACCTGTAGTTACTGCACCACATAGTGAAAACCAATGAGAAATTCATATTGCAATCCAGAGTAAATTGTTCTTATGTCGGAGCAAGGACTCCCCGTAGTTACTCGGGATTGCAAGAGACATATGTGCACCTGTAGTTACTGCACCACATAGTGAAAACCAATGAGAAATTCATATTGCAATCCAGAGTAAATTGTTCTTACGTCAGAGCAAGGACTCCCCGTAGTTACTCTGGATTGCGCCCATGGTCATGCAGGAAGCTTCATGGCCAAAGGGGATTCGAACCTGGATCTTCTAGGTCTCATTCCAATGCTATTCTGGCTCTCCCCAGATATATTTGCTCGGGGTTTGGAGATCCCCCCAGGTAGATCCCCCCAAATAGAGATCCCAAGTAGAGATCCCCCCAAGTAGAAACTTGGGGTGCACCAAGACAGCCATCAGAGATTCTGCTGAGCTAGACGGACAGGCATAGGGTAGCTTCTTATCAACCAAAGGGAAATAGAGCCTCCATGTTCAAAGGCAGTCAATCTCACTAATAAGATGAGGGTTTCCCTGGGTCTTTCCAAGGAAAACCACTCTGGACTTCTCAATTCTGAACCAGCAGGTATTGGGGGAAGCATGGGGGGGGGGGCGGCAAAGCGCAGGCTGCAGTCCTCCAGGGCTGAAGGGGACAGGCGAGTTGCTGCCCGTTTGCCAGTCCATTAGAGAGAGGCATTGATCCCGAAGGTCCATTATTAGCTCGTTCTCAGTCCATCTCCTAATCCATAAAACAATATTTTATCAGCTGTACTCCGAGGGGAGTCGATAAAAACCACGGAGAATTTTTCCTGGACCACACACAGCTCATCTGGTTGTGTGTTCTTGTGACAGTGTGCGATCCTCAACCCTGGTTAGGCAGCGCAATCCTAAATGACAGCACAATCCTAAACCCTGGTTAGGGCGACGTAAGTCCTGGCACAAGTCCTGTGCTGGCTATGGGGGTGCCGCAAAAATGTTGTTAGGCACTTGTGTGCCACTCATTGGGGGTTAGGCCGGTGCACAGACATATATCTGTCTGTCTGTCCATTCCATCCATCCATCCTTTATCTGTCTGTCTGTCTGTCTGTCTCTTCCATCCATCCTTTGTCTGTCTGTCCCATCCATCCATCCCTTACCTTTCTGTCTGTCTGTCCCATCCATCCATCCCTTACCTTTCTGTCTGTCTGTCCCATCCATCCATCCCTTATCTGTCTGTCCCTGCGATCCATCTACCCCTTATCTGTCTGTCTGTCCCTTCCAACCATCCATCCCTTACCTGTCTGTATGTCTGTTCCATCCATCCATCCATCCATCCATCCATCCATCTCTTATCTGTCTGTCCTTTCCATCCATCCACCCGTCCTTGTCTGTCTGTCTGTCCTTTCCATCCATCTACCCCTTATTTGTCTGTCTGTCCCTTCCATCCATCCCTTATCTGTCTGTCTGTCCCTTCCACCCATCCATCCATCTACCCCTTATTTGTCTTTCTGTCCTTTCCATCCATCCATCCATCCCTTATCTGTGTGTCTGTCCATTCCATCCATCCATCCATCCCTTATCTGTCTGTCTGTCCCGTCCATCCATCTACCCCTTATTTGTCTGTTTGTCCCTTCCATCCATCTACCCCTTATTTGTCTGTCAGTCCTTTCCATCCATCCATCCATCCCTTATCTGTCTGTCTGTCCCTTCCATCCATCCACCCCTTATCTGTCTGTCTGTCCCTTCCATCCATCCACCCCTTATTTGTCTGTCTGTCCCTTCCATCCATCTACCCCTTATTTGTCTGTCTGTCCTTTCCATCCATCCATCCATCCCTTATCTGTCTGTCTGTCCCTTCCATCCATCCATCCCTTATCTGTCTGTCTGTCCCTTCCATCCATCTACCCCTTATTTGTCTGTCTGTCCCTTCCATCCATCCCTTATCTGTCTGTCTGTCCCTTCCATCCATTCATCCATCCATCCACTATCTATCCATCTTTTATCTGTCTGTCCTTCCCATCCATCCATCCATCCTTTACCTGTCTGTTTGTCTGTCTGTCTGTCCCATCCATCCATCCCTTATCTGTCTGTCTGTCCCTTCCATCCATCCCTATCTGTCTGTCTGTCCCTTCCATCCGTCCATCCATCCCTATCTGTCTGTCCCTTCCATTCATCCATCCATCCCATATCTGTCTGCCTGTCCCTTCCATCCATCCCTATCTGTTTGTCTGTCCCATCCATCCCTTATCTGTCTGTCTGTCCCTTCCATCCATCCCTATCTGTCTGTCTGTCCCTTCCATCCATCCATCCATCCCTATCTGTCTGTCTGTCCCTTCCATTCATCCATCCATCCCATATCTGTCTGCCTGTCCCTTCCATCCATCCCTATCTGTTTGTCTGTCCCTTCCATCCATCCCTTATCTGTCTGCCTGTCCCTTCCATCCATCCCTATCTGTTTGTCTGTCCCTTCCATCCATCCCTTATTTGTCTGTGTGTTTGTCTGTCTGTCCCTTCCATCCATCCCTATCTGTTTGTCTGTCCCTTCCATCCATCCCTTATCTGTCTGCCTGTCCCTTCCATCCATCCCTATCTGTTTGTCTGTCCCTTCCATCCATCCCTTATCTGTCTGCCTGTCCCTTCCATCCATCCCTATCTGTTTGTCTGTCCCTTCCATCCATCCCTTATTTGTCTGTGTGTTTGTCTGTCTGTCCCTTCCATCCATCCCTATCTGTTTGTCTGTCCCTTCCATCCATCCCTTATTTGTCTGTGTGTTTGTCTGTCTGTCCCTTCCATCCATCCCTATCTGTTTGTCTGTCCCTTCCATCCATCCCTTATCTGTCTGCCTGTCCCTTCCATCCATCCCTATCTGTTTGTCTGTCCCTTCCATCCATCCCTTATCTGTCTGCCTGTCCCTTCCATCCATCCCTATCTGTTTGTCTGTCCCTTCCATCCATCCCTTATTTGTCTGTGTGTTTGTCTGTCTGTCCCTTCCATCCATCCATCCGTCCTTCCATCCATCTTGCCACAGTCCGGCTGCTGCTGGCATGGAGAGGGACCCTTCTGAATGGCGACAAAGGGGCTACGATGGGCATGTGGAGGGCCGGCAACGTCTGCTCCTTGGATCCCCTGCCCAGAAGTCCTGGGGCTGCCGGCCTGTCAACCCCCGTGCCAGAGTAAGCTCGGAAAGAGAGGAATCTGGGGAGGGGGAAGAGAGGGGAGCAGCTAACCTTGGACTCCGGCTCCTTCCTGGTGAACGGAGCAGACAGGAGTCTCCCCGGAGGCTCCAGCCTTTGTGCACTGCCAGAAATAGCCCAGACGCCCGTCCTCCCTCCCTCCCAGCATCAGGACTGTTTGCCGGAGCAGTTTCCGTAGATTTTGGCGTTCCACTGGTGTGTCGCAGCATGGCGTCCGAGGCCCAATGGTCACAGCCGGGCTTCTGGGTGTCGCATCAGCATCCTCGCTATATAAAATAACATTGACTTTTGGAATTCAAGCCCTTCGGTGTTGAAAGCAGACATTCCTTCGCTGCGTCGCAGCCTCCGGTGGCATAGCTAGAGGCGGGGCAGAGAAGTCAGTCTTGCACGGTGTGCAAGGGGGTCCCTCTTCTACGGATCCACATTCTTGATCGTGCTTCTCGGAAATGGATTTTGCCCAACCCACATCTCTGGGAACCACATCCGGGAACCACAATCTCTCGGGTTGGTTCCAGCGGACTAGACCTACCAGGTCTGGCCACACCAAACCGCAGGGTAAACCTGTTGGAAGTGTGGTGGACAGGGAGGAAGAGTGTGCATCACTACCCAACCTCTTACCACATTTACTCGAATCTAACGCACCATCGCATCTAATGCGCACCCGACACTTATAAGAAAAGACACTTTCAAATCTAACCATCGAATCTAACGCGCACCCTGATTTTGGAGACTTAGGGCACAATCCAGAGTAACTACGGGAAGTCCTTGCTCCAGTGCAAGAACAATTTACTCTGGATTGCAATATGAATTCCCCATAGGTTTTCAATAGGTGGTGCAGTAACTACGGGTGCACGTAATGTCTCCTACGTGCTCCCGTAGTTACTCTGGATTGTAGGGTATATTCATCTGAAAAAGGTGAGCGTTAGATTTGAGTAAATACAGTATATTCCAGGGATGAGGATCTTATTTTCCTCTTGTCCGGGCCCTGCAAGACACGCGGCTCTCATTCCCCACCCCAACCCCGTACTGTGCCGCCTCAGCAGTTTTTCCGCCCTGACACCCAGCTCAGAAACACAAATGACTTTTGCCACCGCACATGGCTCCCCGTCCTTTTCTGGCGCATGTACGCCCACGCAGAGACGCTGCAGCGGGATGGAGACCAGAAGTGACACATTTCAAGGAGAACATGAAAGGGCAGAGTATGGCGGAGTAGTGGGGTGGGGAAAGGGGGAAGAATTTTTTTAAAACCCACCCAGGCAGGGTTGCCATATAACGTGGAAAACCGGACTATACCGGAAAACTGGGACTGTCCCAGTTTTGGAGGGGGGGTTGCATTCACATACTGGCATGTCCCAGTTGCATTCACATACTGGCATGTTTGACATGGGGTCCTGTCCCGGTATTGTGGAAGAGAATTATGGCAATCAGGAATCAGCTGTGGCACCACAGTGCCAACCAAGAGGCCGCTTATCAATAACCATTCCTAGGATTGGGGCCCCATTATGGTCTCTTATCAATAACCATTCCCAGGTTTGTGGCCCCATTAAGGTCTTTGGCTGGTGTGGATTTGATGGATTTGATCCATACATCCAGCATACACTTGCACCTGGATCGCCGAGACTATAGGAACATGTGGTGTTTGGTGGATGCCGGCATCTATAGCCGCCTCGGCATTCCCATATAGATTGGGAATTAATCCATCGAGAGTATAATCCTAAACATGTCTATTCAGAAGTACGTCTCATTGAATTCAATGGAACCTACTCCCAGGAAAGTATGTATAGGATGCAGCCTTACGGTATAATCCCTATACATGTCTACACACAAGTCCTAAGAATCTGACTTGTTTTAATTTTTTTAAATCCACCCAGTACTGGAAAATTGACTGCATTTTAAACTTATCCTAAATGCATTATGTGTGTGTATATATATATATATATATATATATAGAGAGAGAGAGAGAGAGAGAGAGAGAGAGAGAGAGAGAGAGAGAGAGAGAGAGAGAAATCCTTATATATAACTATCGGGTTTTAATTGTAGTTTACTTTTGTGGGGTTTTTTTTATTGAGAGCCACATTGGTGCCATATGGAGAGAAGAGCAGAGTACAAATCTAATAAATAAATAAATAAATAAATAAATAAATAAATAAATAAATAAATAAGTCAGTCAGTCAGTCAGTCAGTCAGTCAGTAAGTAATGAGGGAATGATGAAGTAATCGGGAAATGTAAGTAAGT
This sequence comes from Cryptoblepharus egeriae, assembly GCA_030015325.1. Lineage (NCBI taxonomy): Eukaryota > Metazoa > Chordata > Lepidosauria > Squamata > Scincidae > Cryptoblepharus > Cryptoblepharus egeriae. The sequence continues at coordinate 3,652,977 of JAREYC010000018.1, read as the reverse complement.
AATGGGGAATGTTGGGGGAATGATGCACATGGGGGAATGATGCGCATGGGGGTTGATGCACATGGGGGGTTGATGCGCACGGGGAGATGATGCGCACGGGGATTTGCGCATGGGGAGAAGAACATGGGGAACATTGCGCATGGGGGGTTGTTGTGCATGGAGGATTTGCGCATAGGGTTGATGTGCATAGGGGGGATGATGCGCATAGGGGGGATGAACATAGGGAATGTTGCACATGGGGGAATGCACATGGGGGGTTGATGTGCGTGGGGGATTGATGCGCAGTGGGGGGATGGCGTATGGGGGAATTTTACTCCCGCAATGCGGGTACACTTTTAGGTAGTAAATAAATAAGTAAGTAAATAAATAAATAATCTCGAATCCCGAGATTCGAATCTAACGCTCGAATCTAACGCTCACCGTTTCCTGCCAAATTCAGTCTCCAAAATCAGGGTGCGCCTTAGATTCAGACGTGACTAAATCCAGACATCAGGATCATCCTGACTCACGTTGGCGGACAAGCCAGGAATGCCATATTTACTCGAATCTAATGCGCTGTCGAATCTAACTAGACACATTAGATTCGATGGCACGTTAGATTTGAGTAAATACGGTCAAATATAAATAGAATATGCAACCCCCACCCCGTCCGCAAGAACCAGCCCCTCCACCACTGCTGATCGTCCTCTCCAAGAATCAGACTTATACTGATCTCAAGCTGCCGGCCGTGGAGGACAGATGTAGCCCTATTTGCTGAACTAACAGCGCCAGATGCCTTTGGTATGGGCGCCAAACTCCATCATGCGCAGGAAGTCGAGAGCGAGGAACGTCCACGTTGTTGGGTTGCCATATGACCGAAAAATCCCGTTAGCGGGGGATTGTTTCCACATACTGGCAAATGGGACAGAGGGTCCTGTCCCGATTTTGCGGAAGAGAATTATGGCAACCCTACACATTATGTGTCATTGGGTATCCCTTCCCCACATCTCTGGTCCTTTATGTCACTTTTCCCCACTATCCCCACAATCCGGAGTAACTACAGGAGCACGTAAGAGACATTTACGTTGACGTAGTTACGGCACCATCTAGTGAAAACCTATAGGAAATTCATATTGCAACCCAGAGTAAGTTGTTCTTACGTCGGAGCAAGAAACACAGAATTGTAGAGCTGGAGGGGCTATTCAAGGTCATCTAGTCCAACCCTCTGCTTGAAGTTCTTGATGACGCTGAACCAGAGTTTTCTATATCCTCAGCAGCGACGCAGCGCCCCAGCAGGAGTCCTCCTCCTTTTCCCCCCACCAGTCCCCCACCCCCCAACCACCACTGTAAGCCAGCCTGATGAAGGCAAGCTGCTCCCTGACCCTCTCTCCAGCCCCCCTTTCTCTAATCCCTTCTCAAGGGCAACGCAATGGGATAGCACTGTAATCCACTTTCACCGAGATCTCCTTACATAAAGGGGGGCACCCCCCAAGCCCATCTGTCGAGGCCTGGGAATTATCCCCTCCAATCTCATCAGGGGCGTTTGCTACTCTCTTTCTCTGGTAGCCGACGAGGCCGTGCAGCTCCAGGGGTGCCGTCGGAGTTAGGATCAGCGCTCTCAACCCCGAAACCTACCCCCCCCCAACAACGCCTTTCGCTCGACGCTTAAGGGGCCACTGCGGACATTTCCCGTCACACGACCCCAAAGAGACCCCAAAGCAGATGTTCCCTTTTTCTCCCCATATGTTGACGGCACTACATTAGATTAGAGACGGGGCCTTCGCCGCCATCGGGGTAGGGTAGGGGGAATGAGGATGGATATGGTTAATGGCTGGATCCCATGTGGCGGGTCCCATGTGGGTCCCATGTGGTCCCACGTGGCAAGCAAGCCCCTCTTCTCATCTCTGGTCAAACAGGTTCAGCGGGTTTTTTTTTCACCAGGATCTCCGGGAAACCTGATGAATTTTGTGGAAGAGAATGACGACAACCCTCGATTCAAGTAAATACAGTATTAATTAAAAATAAATTACAATTAAAAATTAATTAAAATAAAATTAATTAAGTAATTTCGACATATGGAGGTGTCAAAAAATGTGTGGGGTGCCAAATGACCAGGATACACCATAGCTCCTTAGCAAGAGCCAAATGGGGCATGGATTGTACCCCCTAACCCAGCGCTTGGCGTGCCAAGGATTTCTGAAGGGCAGCATCCCCTGCTTGGTACACGACAGGGACTCTCCGACTGTTGCGCCAGGCCTTGGCGTCTGAATCGGCTCACTACCATTTTGTTTCCCATCCTCGACACCCGAAATTAGCACAGCAACTGGCCCGCTTTCCCCTCCCCGGATCGCTAATTAACGATCAAAGTCGGCGCGCTAAGTGCGAGCACTCCCTGGTGACGCTCGCGCGTTTGTATCTCCTAATAGCCGTGCGCGAGCTGTAGGCAAAACCAGTTAGTAGCGGAGTCTCTAGGCAAGGGCCTTCGCCGCCATTGGGGTGGGGAAGGGGGAACGAGGACGGTCGCGGTTAATGGCCGGGTCCCATTTGCGGCACATGGAGATGCTAATCAGCCCGTCGACCCGACGCCCTTGCTTTTTCTATGGTGCATTCATTACGCCATGAAGGCTGCATCCGCCGCCCGCATGCCACGGCGCAGATCTGGCGCACGATCAATATGGGCTTTTTGGAGATGGCGAGGAGGCGGCAGTGATTGAGACAAGCCGCTCCAGGAAAGCGGCCTGAATGATTCATTCCAAGATGGCAGCACCCAGTGCCGGATTCCAAGACGGCAGCACCCAGCTTTCTCCAACAACCCCTTAAACGAAGTCACAATCCCCTAAAAGGTGTCCCGAAGCCCCACTTTGAGAACCACTGCTTGACCCTACAGTCCAGAGAATCTTACACTCCATGCTTAGGAGGCACTTACTCTGGATTGCTCTATGCATTTCCCATAGGTGGCACCGTAACTACGTCGGTGTAAAAGGTCCCGTAGCTACTCTGGATTGTAGCCATAGAAAGTGAACAAACGGGGATTCTGTGTTTTTGTAACACATCCTTCTTCATCCAAGGAGCTCAGGGCGATGTGCAAAGTTTGTTACCACCCTTTGTCATCACAACAACCCAGCGAGGTAGGAGAGGCTGAAAGTTACTGGCCCAAGGTCAGATTGCTGCTATAATCCACGATCATATTATATTAAATTATATATAATCTACGGGTTATCTTTGGTCTATTTCCTCCACCTTGTCCCCATTTCTGGGTTCCTGATACGGGGTCAGCCTGCTATGATATGATATGACCCGATACGATATGATATGGGATCGTATTATATTATATATAATCCACGGGTTTGTCTGCTGCAGAAAGATCAATAAAGATCTTGTCGCCATTTAAACTTATAAAATCATAAAATAGGATCATAGCGTTGGACGTTCCAATTCATAAAATTGAAAGGGATCTTCGAGGTCATCTAGTCCACCCCCCTGCTTGGAGCAGGGAACCCCCTCCTTGTGATTCCCGGTGGGGGGGAGTCCATCACATCGCTTGGCAATCTGTTATCGATATTTTCTTGATATCAATATTTAAATATTGATCTGTTATCAATATTTTCCTGATATCCAAATGGAATCTCTTTTTTGTTTTTTCCCCAGTTTGTACCTGTTGAAACCCAGTCAAACTGGGTTCTTCCCTCATCAGCTTTCAGGGACAACTGAGTCCAGCTCCCCTGGAGGGTGCAGGCACCCGGCACCCAGGCAGCACCCAGGCGGATGCAGGACCAGACAGTTCAGGGGTCGCAGCCCTCCAGGATCACATTTTCTGCGTGTTGCGACAACATCTGCCCGCCCTTGCGAGGAAATAAATTGGCCGGCTTCGCGCTCCAACGCAGGAGAACCGAGATAGGCTCGCGGCCTCCAAACAATTACTTAAGACGGAGAGGGGAGACAAATGAAACCGAAATGGAATGGAAGCTTTACCGGTTGGCAAGGGAGCGAAGAACTGCGTCACCAGCCATTAGCGCCATCGCAAGAGCCATAAACGCCCGGCTTTTAAACGCACCCAATAATGGTGACTCTATGCTTGGCCCGTGACACCAATTCCAGAATGGAAGGCATCAAGGCAAAGCGGTTCTTGCTTTTATGTGCTTCTGTTTTCGACAAGTTGGACAACCGTGTCATGCTTCTGGAAGGGTTTGGACTGGGCGCTCCGTGACACCAATTCCAGAATGGAAGGCATGATGGCAAAGCGGTTCTTGCTTTTACGTGCTTCTATTTTCAAGAAGTTGGACAACCATGTGATGCTTCTGGAAGGGTTTGGACTGGGCGCTCGTCGTCCCCTTAGTGGAAAAGGGCAACCGTGGTCAGTGCTGGAGGCCCAGCCTGGAGCTACAAGGCAGAGTCATGCATTTGTCATGCCCTGGTGGTTTCGTGAAAGAACTGAATAATAGATAATAAATAATCGTTAATAAATCATGGAGTCGGAGGAAAGCTTATATAATCGCTCGGAAGAGGGAAAGAAAGTGCAAGGCGGGATGTGAGTTGACAGGAAGGATTGAGGACTTGGGGGTGTCAGAAAAAAGTGTATTCGTGTGTACAGGAGCCCACTCTGCTGGGGTGGCGTCCATGGTCGGGCACTGGTTGAGCACCCAGGCTGTCAGGGAGCCCGCCTGGCTAGGCTGATCCTGTATCAGGAACCCAGAAATGGGGACAAGGTGGACGAAGTAGATTGAAGAAGGGGTATTCTTTTGGAGTACGGCCTGGCTCTGTACCAAGGGCACCCCTGAAGCGACATCCATGACCCCTATTCCGGCCTGAGGATGTTGCTGTGCATGTAATCCAAGGATGGGGGTTTCCGCTGGTGGACCCCATACACAGGGGCGACAACACACTACAAAGGGGCAAACCTGGTACTAGTAATATGGTCCAAACTGGTGAGTTCCATTTTTCCAAACGACGCAAGCCCACCCCAAACAGTTTGGGACTTTGTCACTGGATGAAATGGTGTAGGATGGTGTAGTGGTTACAGCATCGGTGCGAGGTCCTCACCTTGCACCGATGCTGTAACCACTACACTATCCTATACCATCCTGCCAGGTGGGTGGCCCTGAGGTGCCCACAATTTTTCCCACATAGCCCAACCTATGGCTAGACTAGATAGCGCAATAAAGGTGTTGCGTTGTAAGGAACGGATTCTGACGGGACCATGGTGGACGCACAGTGATGCGGCAAGGGTTAATTCTTTGTGAGGGTCATCTAATGAGATCCTGGTGCAAGTGCGGACAAAAAGAGGGCCATCTTCATCATCCTCTCAAAATCCTCAAAAGTACAAGCTTTCGGCATTCCCCACACGCCACCGATGTGGCGAGAGGCGCCAGGAGAACATGGTGTTCAGGCTAAGCTGGAGGGGTTTGGCTCTTGGAGAAGCGCCGATCTTGGGCACATTAATGCAGAATACATGAGCGGGTGAGAAAAATGCATGCGACGCCTATTAAAACAGGCTCGTTCGGAGGGTCTGCCAGAAGAAACTTGGGGTGCGCCGCAATGCGCGGCTCTCCAATCGGCTGCAGGGCAGCCACCACTGACTAGGGGAGTGAGATGTTGCGGCGAGGGGGTGTTGTGGCGGCTTCTCTGTGCTCCCCACATCCTGTGAAAGTGGCCCCCGCATCCCTTTCCACAGCTGATTCCCCGCTTGTGCCGGCTTGGCGTTCACACTTCGAGAGCGACCTCGGCAGAATCAATTTCCAAGTGAAAATAGATTCCGTGCAACGGCTCAAAACTTTTGCACGGTACGGCAGGCGGGGTGTGCGATGTGGGAAAGGCCGCCTCAGAACGGGAAGGCGTCGCATGTAGGATGCGGCGCGTGCCCCACTGGCGCAGCTCTGCCAGTGCTGGAAATTTGGTTAGGGGTGAAATCCAGAGTAACTACGGGGAGTCCTTGCTCTGGAGTAAGAACAAGTTACTCTGGATTGCAATATGAATTTCCCATAGGTTTTCACTAGGTGGTGCAGTAACTACGTGTGCACGTATGATCTCTTACGTGCTCCTGTAGTTACTCTGGATTGTGCCATAGGATTTGGGCCTGAGTCTGGCCTTGGTTAGTGCATTTGGAATAAATCATTGTGGATTTGGAATAAATCGTTCCCAGCCATATTTGGAGACCCTCTCAGGATCTGGATATGGGGCTTCCTGCTTGCAAAAATGGGGTACTACCATTCCCCCACATCCCCTTCTCGAGCATCTTTGCGGTGGTGTCACTGGGTTCGGCGTTACTCGTTGTGCCCCCATAATGGTCCTAACTATTCTATTTGATAGACTAGAGCAGGGGTCTCCAAACCCCTACCTGGGGGCTAGATGTGGCCCACAAATACATGGTATTTGGGCAAGTTTCTTACCCAACGGTGGCCAACCTCTTGTCCCGTAAGAGACTCTGACCCAGTTGATCCGACACAACTGGGGGCGCAATCCAGAGTAACTACGGGGAGTCCTTGTTCCGGAGCAAGAACAAGTTACTCTGGATTTCAATATGAATTTCCCATAGGTTTTCACGAGGTGGTACAGTAACTAGGGTGCATGTAATGTCTCTTATGTGCTCCCGTAGTTACTCTGGATTGTACCCTGGATCAGTAATGGTGGTATGGGGGGGGGAAAATGGGAGTCCATTTAAGTGTGTGCTTTCTTTCCTTGCTCCATGCTGGGGTTTGCAGAAATCCTCCGCAATTAGAGTCCATTTATTCATTAATTTCATTAATCATTATTCATTAATCTCTAATCTGTTTGATGTCAGTATCAAGGTCCAGAAAAATATTTTAAATAAACACATTCCTAACCATTTCTACTCAGAAGTAAGCCCCATTATGTTCAATGGATCTTACTCCCAGGAAAGTGTCTTTAGGATTGCAGCCTTAGTGTCTTGTCAGTGTGCCATATAATGAAAAATATTGAAAATCTCCGGAATAGACAGACTGTATTTACTCAAATCTAATGCTCACCCTTTTCAGCACAATCTAGGGCACAATCCAGAGTAACTACGGGGAGTCCTTGCTCCGACGTAAGAACAATTTACTCTGGATTGCAATATGAATTTCCCATAGGTTTTCTCTATGTGGTGCCGTAACTACGTCGATGTAAATGTCTCTTACGTGCTCCCGTAGTTATTCTGGATTGTAGGGATAATCTCCAAAATCAGGGTGCGCATTAGATTCGATGGTTAATTAGATTTGAGTAAACTTACTTTGATTATAAGTATTAGGTGCGCATTAGATTTGATGGTTAATTAGATTTGCGTATAAGTATTTCGATTATAAGTATAGGGTTTGCATTAAATTCCATAGTGCATTAGATTCGAGTGAATACGGTATTTTGATTATAAGTATAGGGTGTGTGTCAGATTTGACTGCGCATTAGATTCGAGTGAATACAATATTTTGATTATACGTATAGGGTGTGCGTTAAATTCAATAGCGCATTAGATTAGAGTGAATACAGTGTTTTGATTATATGTATCACGTGTGCGTTAAATTCGATAGTGCATTAGATTCAAGTGAATACAGCATGTTGTGTATAAGTATCGGGTGTGTGTCAGATTTGGCAGCGCATTAGATTCGAGTGAATACAATATTTTGATTATACGTATAGGGTGTGGGTTAAATTCAATAGCGCATTAGATTCGAGTGAATGCAGTGTTTTGATTATAAGTTCCGGGTGCGCGTTAAACTCGATAGCGTATTAGATTCAAGTGAATACAGTATTTTGATTATACGTATCAGGTGTGCCTTAGATTTGATTATGAGTATAGGCTGCACATTAGATTTGATGGTACATTATAGTAAATGCATTTCAGTGTAGTTTGTTTCAGTGTAGGATTTCAGTGTAGTTTGTTCTATGGAAAAATGCCTTGAATGGTATTATACAAAAAAATCCAGATTTAAAAAATGTGGACCAGTGGGGGTGTCACCCCCCTCATGCGCACCACCCCACGTGGCCCGCGCACTGCATCTCTGCCCGATATTTGGCTAGCGTGTGTGTCAACAACACCTGTTTCCCATTCCAACCTTGGCATTTCATTCTCCGTGTGGAACCCAAGCATCTAAACCGCTTCCAAGTATCTGAACGGGTTATGGGCCCCCGTTTAAAAGTAGCGTCTCAGCCGCTCGAAAAAACGGCGGCGAACGCAGAACGTGCATATTTTAATGGGTCCGACGCACTTTGTCATAAATAAACAAAATAATATTATTTTTTTTTCCCTGCGCCAAAGTCGAGGAGACTTCTGCGGACCCCGTACAGAAATGCAATTTAAGAGTCGGCAGCCAACCTTTGAAAATTAAGCAAACCGCCAATCTGTCGCTCCTGCGCTAATGTATATTCCATGCGCTCTTTCTTTTTTTCTTTCAGCCTCCTTTGCTTTTTTATATATAAATATATAGCTGTGGATATTCTGGTTCCAATTATGGCAAGACAGCCTTCGAACCCTGCCAGCCCCGTGCCCTGCTTGCGTTGCGTTTCGGTCTCACCCGCCCCAACCTCACCGCGGTGCCCTCTGGTCCAGAGCTACTTAAACCCCAGCCCAGTTCGGGGCTTGTTATCTCTGGCACAGGTTAATTAAAGCTTGTTTATCCACAACCTCGGATCAGACCCCTGGGAGACGGGGAGGCAAAGCTGGGAAGCCCCAGGGAAGAGGAGGACCTACAAAAACAAGTTTCTATCTTCTACCTCCTCATAAGAAATGCTTTCTTTCATTCTCTACCTATACGTTCCTTTCTTCCTTCCCTTCCTTCCATCCACCCCTTCCATCTCTTACATACTTCTTTCCACCCATCCTTCCTCCACTTCGATACCTACCTACCTACCTACCTACCTACCTACCTACCTACCTACCTACCTACCTATCTATCTATCTATCTATCTATCTATCTATCTATCTATCTATCTATCTATCTCTTCTCTTCCATATCTATTTATCCTTCCACCCATCTTTCCTCTCCCTCAGTACCTACCTACCTACCCATCCATCCATCTACTCACCTGCCCACCCACCTACCTACCTACATATATCCACCCTACTCTTCCATATCTATCCATCCTTCCTTCCATCCATCCTACCTTCCATCCATCCTTCCTCACCCTCAATACCTACCTACCTATCTCCATTCTTCTCTTCCATATCTATCTATCCATCCTTCCTTCCATCCATCCATCCTCCCCCTCAGTACCTACCTATCCACCCACCCACCTATATCCATCCTTCTCTTCCATATTTATCCATCCTTCCTTCCTAACTTCCATCCATCCCTCCTCCCCCTCAATACCTACCTACCCACCCATCTATCTATCCATCCATCCATCCTTCCTCCCCCTCAGTACCTACCTACCTACCTATCCACCCATCCACCTATATCCATCCTTCTCTTCCATATCTATCCATCTTTCCTTCCTTCCATCCATCCTACCTTCCATCCATCCTTCCTCCCCTCAATATCTATCTATCTATCTATCTATCTATCTATCTATCTATCTATCTATCTATCTATCTATCTATCTATCTATCTATCTATCTATCCTTCCTCCCCCTCAGTACCTACCTACCTACCTATCCACCCACCCACCTATATCCATCCTTCTCTTCCATATCTATCCATCTTTCCTTCCTTCCATCCATCCTACCTTCCATCCATCCTTCCTCCCCTCAATATCTATCTATCTATCTATCTATCTATCTATCTATCTATCTATCTATCTATCTATCTATCTATCCTTCCTCCCCCTCAGTACCTACCTACCTACCTATCCACCCACCCACCTATATCCATCCTTCTCTTCCATATCTATCCATCTTTCCTTCCTTCCATCCATCCTACCTTCCATCCATCCTTCCTCCCCTCAATATCTATCTATCTATCTATCTATCTATCTATCTATCTATCTATCTATCTATCTATCTATCTATCTATCTATCTACCTAAACATCTTTGTCCTTCCTAGCTTGAACTCTGAGATAGACTTCCTCTGTCCATGGAGGCTCCATTCCTAAGAGAAACACCAGAATCTTGGTGCATCGGTCCATTGATTCCCACAGCGATCCACTGGTTGCTACTGGGAGGCCCTCAAATCGACTGATTCCCAAGACCTTGGAAAGTTGGAAACTCCAAGCGTGGCATGCAAAGGGTGGAATGTTATCCTTATCCCTGAGCTATGGGTCCCTCCCCATGGCTAATAGAGTCATCCTTGCCCCCCCAGACCCCCACTCTCCCCCCCCAGCCCCCTACACTCAGCCCCTTCTCCATTGTAAAGGAACTTTTAAAATGCCCTCGTATTCCAGAAGTCTCCGGCGGGAGCGATTTTAATAAAAACCGCTTTAGCAATCTGTTCCGGAGATATTTAAGGTCCTTGTAATATTCATGAAGGGGAGATTAAATATTGAAATTTATGCCAATAATAAAGAAAAAAAATTAAACAAATGAAGGGAGGGGGGACTGGCGGGGTGTGAAGGCGCCACACGTCAGTCGGTGCTAAACAAGTGCGCCAGCGTGCATGCTGGTTAATAATTTATGAGAGCAACCCAAAAAAGGGGGGAGGAAAAGGCTTTATAAAAGTCCTTAATATCTAGAAAAACAGGCAGGAAAGATGAAACACATGAGATCTCTGAGCATAGGGATCTGTGTTGTCCCATATGCATGGGTCTACTTGAGGTCATCTAGTGGGGTCGTGGAAGGGCACAGGGTGACCACCTTTGCCCATCTTCACATCGTCCCAGATCTGTAAAGGGAACAGAGGGTCTTCCGTGTCACTGACATCTCCCCATTTGGAAAATGGTCACAGGCAATGGGAGGTCTTGGGTCAGCTGTATACTGGTGGCATAGCCAGAGTGGGGCAGAGCAGTGGGTCTTGGAGGGACCCTCACCCCTTCAGAGACACTCCAGGCAGGGACAGCAAAATGGAGCTTTCCCTGAGACATCTGGTGATCCAGGAAGCTGGACTAGATGTCTCTTTAGCCTGATCCAGCAGGGCTCTTCTTATGTCATTAGTCTGAGGAACTCCCTGCCACAGGAAGCATTGTGCCATTGTGAGATCCAAGAAGCTGGACTAGATGGGCCTTGATCCAGCAGAGATGTTCCTATCTTGTCAGTCTGTGGAACACCCTGTCCTTCCTTCCTCACTTCCATCAATCCTTCCTTCTCCAATCCGAACCCACCCACCCACCCACCTATCTATCTATCTATCTATCTATCTATCTATCTATCTATCTATCTATCTATCTATCTATCTATCTATCTATCTATCTATCTATCTATCCATCCATCCATCCATCCATCCTTCCTCTCCCTCAGTACCTACCTACCTATATACACCCACCCACCTATATACCTCCTTCTCTTTCATATCTATCTATCTATCTATCTATCTATCTATCTATCTATCTATCTATCTATCTATCTATCTATCTATCTATCCATCCATCCATCCATCCATCCATCCATCCATCCATCCATCCATCCATCCTTCCTTCCTTCCTTCCTTCCTTCCTTCCTTTCTAACTTCCACCCATTCTTCCTACCTACCTACCTATCCATCCATCTACCTACACACCCACCCACATACCTAGTGGACCTGGAGGACCACTATGAGATCCAGGAAGCTGGACTAGATGGGCCTTGATCCAGCAGAGCTGTTTCTATCTCATCAATCTGTGGAACTCCCTGCCACATGATGCACCTGGTGGACCACTATGAGCCGAATTTAGTCTCCAAAATCAGGGTGCGCATTAGATTCAATCTCACCAGATAGGAACAGCTCTGCTGGATCAAGGCCCATCTAGTCCAGCTTCCTGGATCTCATAATAGTCCACAAGGTGCATCCTGTAGCAGGGAGTTCCACAGACTGATGAGACAGGAACAGCTCTGCTGGATCAAGGCCCATCTAGTCCAGCTTCCAGGATCTCATAATGGTCCACAAGGCGCATCCTGTAGCAGGGAGTTCCACAGACTGATGAGACAGGAACAGCTCTGCTGGATCAAGGCCCATCTAGTCCAACTTCTTGGAACTCACAGTGGCCCACCAGATGCATCCTGATGGACCAGCGCAAAGCCGCATTCACATGTGCAACCAGTGGGTAGTGTGGCAAATGCTGCCGACGCGGCTCTTTGAAGACCTGTATCATTGGGGTGTGGGGGGGAGCAATGGGGATGCCCATCTTGTGCCAGTTAATCAATACCCCCCATTAGAAGCCGGACTTTTCTGTGGCTCCGATTACAGACCCGGGGGGGGGGGGACTTTTCTCTTGGGGATTATTGGATTTTTTCCTCCCCAATTAAGATTAACCCGGTTTGCAAAGGGATTAAGTTTAACTCAGAAAGGGGATTTAATGTGTATTAAGAGTGCCTAAGGCTAGTTGGGGGGGCAGAGAGAGAGCGGAGAGTTAATCAGTACAGCCTTGGCCCTATTAAACTCACCCTCCCCATTATAATAGATTAAGGTGCTGACCTGGAATGCACTTACAAGTGAGTAAATCCCATGGATTTTCAATCAGATTTACCCATCAATAAGTGCACTTAGGCCTGGCCTATATTTCCGCTCCGTCTGATGTGAATCTGTGATATCGGACTTTATCCTATCAAGTGTGATGGCAGGAAGACGCCCCCCCCCCCGGCCCCCTATGGAAAGAAAGAGGGTCTTGCTAGCAATTCTCGAACAACCTGAGCTCCCGTCCCGCCCTGCAACATACGGCTGGGGATCGGTTGCACCTGAAGAGTGCATCAATCTTGCAATCGAGCTTGTTTTGGGTTGTTCAATCGGTGGAACTCCCTGCCACAGGATGCACCTGGTGGACCCCACAAACTATATGTGTGAAGCATATAAGATAACCGACCCATTTCAACTAAGTTAGGCTGCAAACCTAAAGAACACTTTCCTGGGAGTAAGACCCACTGAACACAATGGAGCTTACTTTTGTGTAGACGTAGTTAGGATTGCACTGTAAGTTTTATATAGGGCAACCCAATCCAGAGCAACACCCGCAACACGCCCCTGTTACAGCCTCTGAAAATGGCCTGGGGAGACGCAGTAAAGTCAATGGAGTCTCCGTCGTAGTTGTGTTGACGCAAAAGCCACTTGCGTCGACGCAACTCTCCCTCCGTCCCTCTCCCCACAGGTACTCCAACCAGGTAAGGGGGGCTGCCTTGGGGGGGAAGCGCTTCTTGCTCAAACGTCCTTCAAATTAATTTAGCCTTGCATGTCTACTCTAAAGTAAGTCCTATCATACTCAATGGGGCTTTCCCCGGGGTAAGGGGGGCTTGCTTCACCAGGGAAGGGGCTTGCCCACTTGTTGGAAACTGCTGTGAGTTCTCTCTGCAGGTTTGCCTTCCCACCCAACAGGTCCCCTAGGTAAGGGGGGGGGGCAATGGGGTGGGGGGGATAGATCCCACACAAAGACCCACCAAGAAACAAGAAGGGCACCCACTCCTCAAAGGTGTGTGGTATCCTCTGCTCCCTCCTCGCAGCCCCTCATCTGCTCCAGCTTGGTGGGTCAGTGGGGGAAAAACCCTTCTGCACCCAGCCACGGGGTGGGGGGTAGCTGTGGGTGCCGCCCTACACAGTGGGACCCCCTCTGCCTACCAGATCCCCAGCCAGCAACTGCAGCCTCTGAGCAGGTGCTGCCCATCCCACCCACACCCACACTGGTGCCCATTCCACCCACACTGGTGGCTAGTGGTATCCCAGGGCAGGTGCATTCCATTTTGCACGCCATTCCACTTTGCACACCTACTCCTGAGTAGGCCCTATACAGCTGCAGGAGCCTTCAAAGGAGTAGAGTGCAACCACTGCCTCTGATGCTCCGTGACCCCTCTTCTCTCTTTGCAGGCTGCCATTCCACTGGGAAAGAGAAAGTGAGGCAGGAGCCCTGCCAGGGCCATGTTACACAAGCACAATCCCCACCACGCCATTTACACGTGTGTTGCACAAACACCACCATTCATCTACACATTAAATAATAAAGTTTATACCGTTACTCTTATTTTTATACCCGGTTTCTGAAACCGTTTTCAATAAGCGGGACGGAGTCCAGATGCGGTCCTTAGTGCGCTCTTTAGAGCACGCCTAAACTCTGGACTATATCGGTACGCGTGAAACTGCCGTGTTGGGTCATTGATTGGTTCATGGATTATATATATGGCCAATACATATTATCAATATATATTATTGATTCATTGATTATATCATATATTGGTTCAAATGGTTCACTGATATGGCCGGGCACTGACTGGCAGTTTCTGGAGAGGGATCGACTCTTCCCGGAGCGACGTGAAGATGTTTCGGGGAACCGAACACCCACCGTCCCCTCGCCGCACCCTATAATATGAGAAACCGCCGGGCACGGAGAGCGGGAATTGGAATGTGCGCCACGTCAAGTGAAAACGCCTCCGTTTAATAACTCCTCCTGTGCGCACTTATTCATCGCTCCAGCTTGGAGTGTTATTTGGAAACACGGTTTAATGGCAGTGGCCAGCCCTTGACGTCTCCCCCCCCCCATTTGGCACCATGGGCTGCCACCCTGCCAGCCCTCCATAGCTGCCTCCCCTCCGTCTCTGGCCCGGCTTTCCAACGGCTGTTTGTTTTGTTCAAGGAAATGTGTTCTAAATGCCAGGCTCGGCAGTTTGGAGTCCATGAATCATCAGCACATGTCAGGCCTCGGAGCGGCACTATATCAGCTGTGGGGGGAAAAAGGGGGGGAAAGGGGAAAAGAGAGGCAGTGTGATGGAAATTAACGGGCTCCGTATCGATCGATTGCAGCGGCGCGTGTGCGAGAGCATGGAGGTGGCGCTTTTTGAGCCCGGGCACCGTCCAAACGGAGCTGAGGTTGCCAAGTACACCGTCATCACCCTCCCTTGATGAGTGCAAACTCTGCAAAGTAGAGTAACCCCAAAAGATTTCCGAGTGTGTAACCTCGAAATAGGCACAATATGGTGGCGCAATAGAAATAATCCTCGCGAGCACATACGAAAGCCTAAATCGGTGCGCGGTGACATCCTCACCAATTTAGGCCAGCACAACTCACTTGCTCCCCATTTCCGTGGTGGTGTGGAGAGGTTGGCGCATGTGAGGTTGGTGCATGTGAGAGGTTGGCGCATGCAGAGGTTGGCGCATGGAGAGGTTGGCGCATGTGAGAGGTTGGCGCATGGCGCACTGACCTAATGTCAGTAATGCCACTTCTGTGACACTCCCAGGCCAGTACAGGACTTGTGCCAGGACTTACACCAGCCTAACTACGGGAATTAGGATTACATACTTTTAAGCACCAGTACCCGTTTTCGGGACCCACCATAAATGATCGCCAGAATCTGAAAGTGATGTTCTAGCCAGAAGTGTGACATTGGATGCAATCCTAAACATGTCTACTCAGAAGTAAGCCCCATTGTGTTCAATGGGTCTTACTCCCAGGAAAGTGTGTTTAGGATTGCAGCCACCGCCAAGTAGGGAAATTTCTGACACCTCCACATAACAATATCAAATCAATTATTGATATCTATAAAAGTTTGCCATAAGTTAAAAAAGGATTGTAATTATGGAAATTCCAGGCAGTTGCTGAAAAAAATCCCGAAAGGTGCAATCCTATCCACACTTACTCAGGAGGAAGCCCATTGACCATAATAGCTAAAAGTATATACATTGCAGACTGTTATATGTACAGATCTCTCACATTTCCCCGAACACAGCTACATCAAGTCTAATAATAAGTATAAGGTGCGCATTAGATTCGATGGTTAATTAGATTTGAGTAAATACAGTATTTTGATAAGTATAGTGTGCACATTAGATTCAATGGATAATTATATTTGAGTAAATACAGTAATTTGATTATAAGTAGAGGGTGCACATTAGATTCAATGGATAATTATATTTGAGTAAATACGGTATTTTGATTATAAGTATAGGGTGCACATTAGATTCAATGGATAATTATATTTGAGTAAATACGGTATTTTGATTATGAGTATAGGGTGTGCATTAGATTTGATAGATAGTTAGATTTGAGTAAATATGGTATTTTGATTATAAATATAGGGTATGCATTAGATTTGATGGTTAATTATATTAGAGGAAATATGGTATTTTGATTATATGTACTGGGTGCGCATTAGATTCAATGGATAATTACATTTGAGTAAATACAGTATTTTGATTATAAGTATAGGGTGCGCATTAGATTCAATGGATAATTATATTTGAGTAAATACAGTAATTTGATTATAAGTATAGGGTGCACATTAGATTCAATGGATAATTATATTAGAGTAAATATGGTATTTTGATTATATGTACTGGGTGCGCATTAGATTCAATGGATAATTACATTTGAGTAAATACAGTATTTTGATTATAAGTATAGGGTGCACATTAGATTCAATGGATAATTACATTTGAGTAAATACAGTATTTTGATTATGAGTATAGTGTGCGCATTAGATTCAATGGATAATTATATTTGAGTAAATACAGTAATTTGATTATAAGTATAGGGTGCACATTAGATTCAATGGATAATTACATTTGAGTAAATACGGTATTTTGATTATGAGTATAGGGCGTGCATTAGATTTGATAGTTAGATTTGAGTAAATATGGTATTTTGATTATAAATATAGGGTATGCATTAGATTTGATGGTTAATTATATTAGAGTAAATATGGTATTTTGATTATATGTATTGGGTGCGCATTAGATTCAATGGATAATTACATTTGAGTAAATACAGTATTTTGATTATGACTATAGGGTGCGCATTAGATTCGATAGATGGATTTCAGTAAATACAGTATTTTGATTATAAGTATAGGGTGAGCATTAGATTTAATGGATAATTAGATATTAGTAAATAGGGTATTTTGATTTTAAGTATAGGATGCGCATTAGATTTGATGACGTGTTAGATTCGATTAAATGCAGTATTTAGTTTTTTACATATAATTTATGAATTACAAGAAGGTTACACGCTGCCTGCTCACAAGGAGAAGGAGGTGAATGAATCACCATAAGGTAATAAGCCAGACCTTGACAGTCTACAGGACCGAAGCATCCTACGCCAATCCTAATACCGCCATCCTTTTAATTTGCCTTACAAACTTGTTTTGAAATGTCGTTCTGTTCCGGGGATAGCGGCCTGAAATTCTCAAGGTCTGAACGAGCGCCAAAGGGGCAAGACCGGTGCATGGATTGGGTGAGATTGCCCCCCACCCTAGATATCTGAAGCGGAAGCGGGATAAGCGCGGCCGTTCATCGAGATGCCATTCTGGGCCCATTATTGAGAGCGATCAACTTCCTCGATTGATATTTGAAAACATTAAGCTCCGTAATGGAGGCAGAAGCGACAACTCCGTATCCATCATCGCAGACAATAATTTCCTTTATGGGTCCCTCCTTCCCGTCGCAAATCCTGCACGCTTGCCGCTAATCGGGATGGGGAGGGGGGTCCTTGCCATTGCCAGGCAAAGAAAGAGGGTCCTATTCATTCATACCCAGATGGGGGGTATGGGGGAGGTTGGGCCTGCTTAGGGTCAGGGGGGCAGAGCAGCATTGGGTTTTCCAGGAATTTACAGGCGAGGACCTCTACAAGAAGGGGACCTTTCAGAGGGGTAAAACAAGGGGTAAAACATGGGGTAAAACAAGAACTTCCAAAGGACAAGACCCTATAGAGCCCGAGGCTGGGAATCTAAATTTCCCGGGAGGTCAACCTCCATCCTCTGTGCTGGAGCTGGGAAAGAGAAACCCCCTCCTCGCCCGTTCCTTGCTCCGCATAGGAAGCTGCCTGCAGAGTAAGGGTCTCGATCCAAACAGGTCAGCATCCTCTGATCGGCAGAAGCCTGTAGGATTTCAGATGGGACTCTTCACCTGCCCTACTTGGCCATAGCCCCGAGGCTGAAATGGGGGGTCACCAACCACTCATCCTGAAAAGAGTTGCACACTTTGAGCACCATCCTAATCATGTCTACTCAAAAGAAAGCAGCACTGTGTTCAATGGGTCCTACACCCAGGAAAGTGTCTTTAGGGTTGCAGCTTTAAAGCACAATTCTATGTCTACTCAAACGAAAGCCCCACTATGTTCAATGGATCTTACTCCCAGGAAAGTGTCTTTAGGATTGCAGCCTTAGAGCACAATTCTATGTCTACTCAAAGAAAGCCGCATTGTGTTCAATGGGTCTTACTCCCAGGAAAGTGTCTTTAGGATTGCAGCTTTAAAGCACAATTCTAATTATGTCTACTCAAAAGAAAGCCACATTGTGTTCAATGGGTCTTACTTTCTGGAAATTGTATGTAGGATTGCAGCCTTAGAGCACAATTCTATGTCTACTCAAAAGAAAGCTGCATTGTGTTCAGTGGGTCTTACTCCCAGGAAAATGTCCTTAGGATTGCAGCTTTAGAGCACAATCCTAACCATGCCTACTCAAAAGAAAGCCGGATTGTGTTCAATGGTTCTTACTCCCAGGAAAGTGTCTTTAGCATTGCAGCCTTAGAGCACAATTCTAACAATGTCTACTCAAAAGAAAGCCCCATTGTGTTCAATGGGTCTTACTCCCTGGAAAGTATGTCTAGGATTGTTTAAATTAACCACGTGAAAGCAATATATTTTTTAACTTTTTATTTTCTTTTATTTAACTATTTTATTTATTTTAACTGTTTTATTTAATATTAAATATTTATTTAATATTTTTAATATTTATTTAATATTAATATTATTTCATTTAATATTGTGTCCCCGATTTTGGAGACATCCTAAAAACACACTTTCTTGGGAGTTAGACCTATTGAACCCAGAGAGTCCAGACCCCCAAAACACAGAGTCCTGACCCCCAACTCCGTCCTTGCAACCCCCAAAATTCCCACGCCACCGAGATATGGGGTCTGATCTCCTTTGTGTTTTGGAGGTGCCCATAGAAAGAGAGTCTTGCTCTGCCAGATCCTTGGGAGAAACAGACGCGGCCTGGCCATGAATGCCACCCATTCATGCTCAGCAGGCGCCGCTCCCCCAGCGCATGGGATGGGATTGCTGGCGCACCAAGGGACCCTTGTCCCAGGTCAGGGTGCCGCCGGAGGCAGCTGCAGTGCAGTGCTTGCCTCGGGGACAGATCGGGTCTGTTCCTTGGTTGTGGGCACCCCTGGCTGGGTGGCAGTGGCCAAAATGTCACAGGTCAGAGGTCCGAAGGAGCCAGGAAGGCGGTAACGGCCTGTATTGTGGGGCAGCCCCCCATAGGATACCAGCAGATTGCATTCAGGGTTGACCTTCTCCCCACCGCTGGCTGTTAATTTCAACTTGTCCATAGTAAAAATGTGAACAGATGGGGATAAGGCTCCCCCCCCAAATGTAGGAACACCCAAGAAAAATGTAGGACACGACAAAATAAAAGCTAAAAAACAGTCATATATATTGCTTTCACGTGGTTATTTTAGACACTGTGGCTGCTATCCTAAGAGCACTTTCCTGGGAGTAACCCCCATTGAACTCAGTGGAACTTACTTCTCAGTAGACTCAGTAGAGAAACCCGAATCTTTCTGCCAAGGGCACCGGCAAGGCACAAATAAGATATTGCACTAGGTTACTTATTACATTTAAAACTATTATATATGTTTTATTTTATATATATATATATATATATATATATATATATATATATATATATATATATATATATAAAACTATTATATATGTTTTATATATATATAAAACGATATATATGTTATATATATAAGTTGTAGATATAATCTACAACTTATATATATATATAACATATTATACATATATATATATGTATATATATACATATATTTATACAACTACTATATATATATATATATATATATATATATATATATATATATATATATATATATATATATATATATATATATATATATATATAATCTACAACTTATCTATATATATAGAAGGCACCAAGCTACCTGCTCATAAGGAAAAAAAGTATAATGAAGATTTTTTTTGAGGACACAAGGCTAAAAAAGAGGACATGTCCTGGAAAAGGAGAATATATGGTTACCCTGCAAGAATGCTTCATTACCTTTTTGTCCGCGATCTAGTAATAGGTTGAAAATTGGGGAGAGAGGTGAGGAGCAGGAGGGGGAGAGAGAGAGAGAGAGAGAGAGAGAGAGAGAGAGAGAGAGAGAGAGAGAGAAAGAAAGAAAGAAAGAAAGAAAGAAAGAAAGAACATTTGGGGTTGCTAATAACTGCCCTTCACCTTAATTTAAGAGTGAATGAGAGAAAGAGAGAAGGAGAGAAGAAAGAGAGAGTGAAAGAAAGAGAGAGAGTGAAAGAGAAAGGGAGAAAGAAAGTGAAAGTGGAATAAGACAGACAGAAAGAGAGAGTGAAAGAGAAAGAAAGAATGAGAGTGAAAGAGAGAGAAAGAGGGTGATAGAAAAAGAGTGAAAGAAAGAGAGAAAGTAAAAGACAGACAGAAAGAGAAAGAAAGAACAAGAGAGTGAAAGAGAGAGAAAGAGAGTGAAAGAAAAGGAGTGAAAAAGAAAGAGGGAGACAAAGATAAAGAGAGAGGGAAAGAAAAAGAGTGAAAAAGAGAGAGGGAGTAAAAGAGTGAAAGAAAGAGTGAAAGAAAAAGGGAGTGAAAGAGAAAAAGAAGATTGTGAGAAAGAGAAAGACAGACAGAAAGAGTGAAAGAATGAGAGAGTGAAAGAGAGAAAGAGAGTGAAAGAAAGAGAGAGAAATAAAGAAAAAGAAAGTCTATTTAAAAGCCAAGAGAAGGAGTGGGAAAGCCCGTCTCTTTCCCTTTGCAGAACAAAGGAGCAGTGCTTCAGGTAAAGGGGGAGATTATGCTCAGTATTGGGGGGGCACAACCCCAGGGTGAGGAGGGGATTAGCCCCCCTCCCCAGACTCCTGGGGTCACTTTATTAGTCTATTATCTAACCTCTCCCCCCGCCACATGCTCTGAAATAATTGTCTTCTTTGCTGCCTGGGCTCTGGCTCCCCCCACCCGAACCCCCCAACCTGCTAATCTTACGATGAATAGCCTTTAAATCCCTTGAAAAACCCACAGGGTCTTAGGCGGGTTAATGCTGATTGAGAGAAGGGAACTCTGCAATCATGGACCTGGGGTTGGAAGGGGGGCTGGGGGGGGGGAGAAAAATGGGAAGGGGGAAGACAACCCCCTGAGATAAACCCTTCCGAATCCTTCTGCCAAGGGCACCGGCAAGCCCTTCCTTCCAGGACTTCCTCCAACTAGGATAGGGTTGCCATACATCCGGAAATACACGGACAATCCCGTTCACATACTGGCAAACGGGACCGATTTTGTAACCCTGACTTTTTTTGGGCACGACAATTATGGCAACCCTAACCCTTATGGTTAAAGGTACAGGCACTCTGAACTATATGGTCACCCCAGGGGTGTGTGGACAGGGAGGTGGAGATAGGAACTGGCAGTAGCGCTGTTCCTGGGCAGCACGGAGTAACTTCAGGCCACTCCGTTCTGCACGGATCCGCACTGCCTTGTTGGGTGAGTATACCCATTGGGGCTGCTGCACTCCCCCTGGGGAAAGGGGAAGTTTACCCTGCTGGCTGTAAACTTGCTCTGGATACAGCACAGGATTACCTGCTTGTTAGGAATGGAGGAAAGTAAAGTGGTTAGCTAGAGTGTCTCTGCTTCAGGCATTGGGAGGACTTGAGCTGGGAGGAATGTAGAGTGGTGGGCTAGAGAGTCTAGAGCTCCCTGGCATTGGGAGGTCTTGGACTCAGAGGAAAGTAGAATGGTGGGCTAGAGCCTTGAGCATTGGGAGGTCTTGGTCCAGGAGGAAAGTAGAGCAGTGGGCTAGAGCATCTCTGCCTCAGGCATTGGGAGGTCTCAGATTGGGAGGAAAGTAGAGTGGTGGGCTAGAGTGTCTCTGCCTCAGGAATTGGGAGGTCTTTGACTCAGAGGAAAGTAGAGTGGTGGGCTAGAGCATTTCTGCCTTGAGCATAGGGAGGTCTCAGGCCAAGAGGAAAGGACAGCGGTGAGCTAGAGCATCTCTACCGCAGGCATTGAGACGCCTCTGGTTGGGAGGAAAGTAGAGTGGTGAGCTGGAGTGTCTCTGCCTCAGGAATTGGGAGGGCCTTGGATTTGGAGGAAAGTAGAGTGGTTTCTGCCTTGAGCATTTCTCTACCTCAGAAATTGGGATGTCTTGGACTCGGAGGAAAGTAGAGTGGTGGGCTAGAGTGTCTCTGCCTCAGGAATTGGGAGGTCTTGGACTCGGAGGAAAGAGCGATGGGCTAGGGTGTCTCTGCCTCAGAAATTGGGATGTCTTGGACTCGGAGGAAAGTAAAGTGGTGGGCTAGAGTGTCTCTGCCTCAGGAATTGGGAGGTCTTGGACTCGGAGGAAAGAGCGATGGGCTAGGGTGTCTCTGCCTCAGAAATTGGGAGGTCTTGGACTCGGAGGAAAGTAGAGTGATGGGCTAGAGTGTCTCTGCCTCAGGAATTGGGATGTCTTGGACTCGGAGGAAAGTAGAGTGATGGGCTAGAGTGTCTCTGCCTCAGGAATTGGGAGGTCTTGGACTCGGAGGAAAGAGCGATGGGCTAGGGTGTCTCTGCCTCAGAAATTGGGATGTCTTGGACTCGGAGGAAAGTAGAGTGATGGGCTAGAGTGTCTCTGCCTCAGGAATTGGGATGTCTTGGACTCGGAGGAAAGTAGAGTGATGGGCTAGAGTGTCTCTGCCTCAGGAATTGGGAGGTCTTGGACCAGGAGGAAAGTAGAGCAGTGTGCTCAAGCATTGGGAGGTCTCAGGGCTGGAGGAAAGTAGAGCGGTGGGCTAGAGCGTCTCTGCTGGGTGGTCTTAGGCTGGCCTTTTCCTGAATGGTAGAAAAAGACGGGATGGAAAGAAAACTCAACAACAACAACAACAAAGTATTGAATTAAACTGTCAATAGTCGGCCGTGGCGAGCAGCGGCCGTGCCGCGGCCATGATTTAGATGAATAATTGAAACGCTCCGATACATTTATTATCCCTTTAGTGCAAAAGTGGCAGAGAAAGACGAGTGGTAATTGAAAAAGAGAACACAAATCTCCCGGTGAAAGCCCCCGTTTCTTATCGCAGAGTAAACATGTCAGGCCTAATAAACAAGAGGGGGATGTGGTGCGGTCCGGGGGGAGGGTGTGCGCTGATCCGGCTACTGATTTAAGACCCCGACCCCCAGTTTCTTAGCCTGTGATGAGAAAAAATGGGCCGGTGTCACTTTTATCGGTTTGGGGTGTGGGGCTTATAATCATAATATTGCCCGTGAAAAACAGAAGGCTTGACTCTCTCGCTTTTATCGAGCTAGTAAAAAACCTTTTACGGGTCGGCCTGGAAGAATTTTCCATGCACAGGTCTTTGGCGATGCCCGTTATTCAGCGCTGCGATTCATGGGCGGCAAAGCGTGCGCCCAGCAGTGGCGCGCCTGTCTGCGGAAGGGGAGAGGTCTTGAAAAGGTACATAGTTGACATGGGCGGACACGCTATTGGTGTGCCATCCACCGACTATGGGGTGGATTCAGCGAGCCTATCTGTGGGGTGGGGGAAATGGGGGTCCATTAAAGTGTGTGCTTTATTTCTATTTATATTATATATTTATTAAAAATATATAATATTATATATTTATTAAAATATTATATATTTATTAAAAAGGATCTAAAGATCACAGAAATAAAGCACACACTTTAATGGACCCCCATTTCCCCCACCCCACAGATATGCTGACTGAATCCGCCACATAGTTGGTGGATGGCTATGTATTTAGTTGTAATCACTGTATTAGTAAATGTATAATAAATAATACTAAATGTATTAATTAATGTGCAATAACTGTATTAATAAATGTATAATAATTAATAATAAATGTATTAATCAATATGCCATACTAATATGCCATACTAATACGCCAATATGCCATACTAATAATGTATAATAAATAATAAATATATTAATGCAATAACCATATTAATAAAGGTATAATTAACAATAATACATGTATTAACTAATGTGCAATAACTGTATTAATAAATGTATAATAATTAATAATAAATGTATTAATCAATATGCAATAACCATACTAATAATGTATAATAAATAATAAATATATTAATTAATGCAATAACCGTATTAATAAATGTATAATTAACAATAATAAATGTATTAATTAATGTGCAATAACCGTATTAATAAATGTATAATAAATAATAAATGTATTAATTTATGTGCAATAATCATACTAATAAGTGTATAAGAACTAATAAATAATAAATGTATTCATTAATGTGCAATAACCGTATTAATAAATGTATAATTAACAATAATAAATGTATTAATTAATGTGCAATAACCGTATTAATAAATGTATAATTAATAATAAATAATAAATGTATTAATTAATGTGCAATAACCATATTAATAAATATGTAATATTTATTAGTATAGTAATAATAAATAATAAATGTACTAATGTGTAATAAATGTAAAAATTAATGTGTAAAAAATGTAATAATGTATGAAATGTAACATGTAAAGAGTAATATGTTTAAATGAACCACGTGAAAGCAAAATCCATGTGTGCTTTTGGCGGCAAACCTAAAGGCACTTTCCTGGGAATAAGTCCCATTGAACTCAATGGATCTTACTTTTGAGTAGGCATGGTTAGTATTGTGCTCTTTAGCTTTTAACCTTGTCCTACATTTTTGGGGGTGTCCTACATTTCATGCGTGACCTCTTTTGTGGTTCCGACATCTGGTTACGCTGTATTGACAGGCCTTGAATTCCGCTCCCCGGATCTGCCCCGCTGTTGACGGAGCTCACCCCATTGGAAACAGAAGGGAGAAAACACGCGTTACACGAGAGTAACGGCTTGGTGGTTATTCCCGTTGGTGTGAACGAACACGCCGTGGCCTGTGCCTACGGAAGGAACCTATGCGCCTATGGAAGGAACACGCCGTGGCCTGCGCCTATGGCATGGATGTGGCCTCCGCCTGGCTGGGCTTTGGAGTGATGCTCGCCGTTCTCAGCGCATCATGCGAAGGAAGCAATTTCTGTTTTCGGCAAAGAAAAAGGAAAATCTCTTCTTGCCGCCGACCCCCCCGCCCCGCACTCGAACCCAGGGGAAAGCACTGGAGCAGAAATTCTTAAAGTAACTGATTATTTTCCCCCCTGGGGGAAAGTGGCAAAGCAGGGAAGGCTTAAGAAGCTGGCGCTTTCTGAAGTGGTTGCAGAAATAAAGGCCAGGGATGCCTTCCTCGCTGCCGAGATGCCAAGTCCCTCCGGGGAGATGGAGGCCTGGGCCGCGCATACGCCGCGCTTGTTTATGCCTGGCTCCGGCTGCTGCGAGGACGGCAAAACAAACAGCAGACAGAACATGCAAAAATGAACACATTAATCCCCCACCCCGCGCATGGAGTGCGCACACTTCCTCCCTTCGCTGGCATTTCAAACAGGAGCCAAGGAGGGGTGGGATTCACTTGGCAGCGCACACGTATGCACACGCATGCTCTCCCGGTAGTGCGCAAATGCCTGGTGGCAAGACAAATATAGGACCCTGCATTTGCTGGGACTGGGATGGTGGAGTGCAAGCCTCTGAGTTCTCCTGAACTGACCTTTGGGCAGGATCTGAGCATCTTCTGGTCGATGAGGCGCATGGTGCACCAGCTTGAAGGCACACCTGGTCAGAGGTCCCTCCCGTACAGTAATCTGTGTCCTGAGAACACCCAAAGAATTGACTCCTACTGTTGCGTGTTGTAGACGGGGCTATCATTCATCTGTCTGTCTGTCCATCCTTCGGTCTGTCCATCCATTCATCCATATGTCCGTTAATCTATCCATCCAGATATCCATTCATCCACATCTATCTGTCTGTCTGTCTGTCTGTCTGTCTGTCTCCATCCATCCATCCATCCATCCATCCATCCTTCCATCCCTTCTCCATCCCCTATCTATCTCTCTGTCTGTCCATCCGTACAGATATCCATCCATCCACATCTATCTATCTGTCTGTCTGTCCGTCCGTCCGTCCATCCCTGTCCATCCCCCCCCTCTCTATTTATCTATCTATCTATTGAATCTATCTATCCATCCATCCATATATACATATATCCACTTATACAAATCTGTCTGTCCATCCATCCATATATCCATTCATCCATCCATTCAGATGTCCATCCATCCACATCTATCTATCTATCTATCTATCTATCTATCTATCTATCTATCTATCTATCTATCTATCTATCTATCTATCTGTCTGTCTGTCTGTCTGTCTGTCTGTCTGTCTGTCTGTCTCCATCCATCCATCCATCCATCCATCCATCCATCCATCCATCCCCTATCTATCTCTCTGTCTGTCCATCCGTCCAGATATCCATCCATCCACATCTATCTATCTATCTATCTATCTATCTATCTATCTATCTATCTATCTATCTATCTATCTATCTATCTATCTGTCTGTCTGTCTGTCTGTCTGTCTGTCTGTCTGTCTGTCTGTCTGTCTCCATCCATCCATCCATCCATCCATCCATCCATCCCCTATCTATCTCTCTGTCTGTCCATCCGTCCAGATATCCATCCATCCACATCTATCTATCTATCTATCTATCTATCTATCTATCTATCTATCTATCTATCTATCTATCTATCTATCTATCTATCTATCTATCTATCTATCTATCCCTTCTCCATTCCCTATCTATCTCTCTCTGTCCGTCCGTCTGTCCGCCATCTGTCCGTCCGTCCGCACAGCTAGTGCACAGCGGTCCACACCCAGTTCTCAGCAAATTTCTGCCTCTGCAGCGCATGGAGTGGGGGGGGGGGGAGAAGAGAAGGAGCAAAGCACCTTCCTGTGTCCTGGCAGCGCACTGAGCTTCAGATCTACCTCTCTGGCCCTTGGATGCTCCTGCCATAATGGAAAGGCTACTTGTGGGGGGGGGGGGTTGTGCATGAAAGCAATTTGGCCCCATGCCTTTCATCCAAGCGCACTCCTGTGTCATCCAGAGTGAGACTGGATAGGGGGACATGGGGGGGGGGGGGCTCTGGAAGCTTCTCCTATTGACAGTTTGTTGTTCTGTTCATTAGTCCGGCTTGACAGAGATTTATAGGGGAATTTTTGTGAAAGAGCCGAGTTCCGAGGTCCAGCTTTTTAACGCCACCATGAGATTTATGGCACTTAGCGGTGCGGGGAGTGCATTAGCGGAGAAGGGCCCTGTCCGCCCCCCTCCACCCCTGGCTTTCTTCCCTCTCTTCTTAATTTGATAGCAAAACAACTTTTAAAGGCAGGAAAATAAAATCTAAGGTAATGGTGCTTAATTGTGCTTTGGAACAAGGACATCTGGGGAGTGACACTGGAGTGCTGTGGATGGGGTGGGGGGGAAGGAGCCCTGGGTGACGCATGCACGCCATGCGCGGTATCAGGTTTTAGTCCACACTTACGCTGGCACACTTATGCTGCGATCCTAAAGACACTTTCCTGGGAGTACGTCCCATCGCACACAGTGGGGCTTTCTTTTGAGTAGGCATGGTAAGGATTCTGCTTTGAGTGGCAGGGCCAATGCATTAAGCAGTGCCGGTGACGGGGATGCGTTTGCCGTCATAAACACCCTAAAACACACACACACACTTCGTCGTACATCTCAAAGAAAGAAATATTGCCCATGCTCAGCACAGGCTACCTGGGATAGAATCAGTGGTTCCCGGAGGCTGCAGGGTTTGCCACCCTTCCTATACATTTTATAGGGTTGTTGGCTGGTTTCCACAGATCTGAAAGGGCCATGACTCACAACTGGACTCACAACTGACTAAGGGCAAAACCCAGAATAACTACAGGAAGTCCTTATGGGAAGAACAACTTACTCTGGATTGCGATATGAATTTCCCTTAGGTTTTCACTAGGGGGTGCAGTAACTAGGGGGGCATGTAATGTATCTTACGTGCTCACGTAACTACTCTGGATTTGGCTGCTAGGAGGTTACATGGGGAGAAATCTCCCCCTTACCGCAGGAATGACTGTATGGGGAGTTTGCTATCCCTGGAGGCGGTGTGTAGTGTGTGTGTGTGTGTAAAAGTCCTGCTTATAGTGACATGAATGTATACAGTGCATCACACAGAATAAAACAACCAGATTCTGCCCCAAAGTAACACGCAATAAAGGAACTGGTTTCTGCCCCAAAGTGCATACAATCCAGACCTTTTGTCCCCCTGTTTCTATCACCCTTTGCTCAGGTTTGGCAGGGACAAAAGCGGTGAACTTCACCTTTCAGTGAGAATATTCGGCTGTGACACTGACTCACAATAAAATCTAAGGTACTCACACACTCACACACTCACACAGACACTCACTCACACACACACACACTCACACACTCTCATTCATTCTCACACACACTCACACTCACACACACATTCACTCACACACACTCTCACACACTCAAACACACTCACTCACACACTCTCTCTCACACACACTTACACACAAACTCACACACACTCACTCTCTCTCACACACACACTCATACACACACACACTCACTCACACACTCACACACACTCTCATACACTCACTCTCACACACACTCACACTCACACACTCATTCATTCTCTCACACACACTCACTCACACTCACTCATACACACACACATTCACTCACTCTCACACTCACACACTCTCACTCTCTCACACACACTCACACACAAACACACACACTCACTCACACACACACACACTCACTCACACACACACTCACACACTCTCATTCATTCTCACACACACTCACACTCACACAAACACACTCATACACTCACACACATTCACTCACACACACTCACACACACAAACACACTCACTCACACACACACACTCACACACTCACACACTCACTCACTCACACACTCTCATACACTCACTCTCACACACACTCACACTCACTCACACACTCATTCATTCTCTCACACACACACACTCACACACACACACTAACTCATACACACACACATTCACTCACTCTCACACTCACTCACACGCTCTCACTCTCACACACACTCACACACAAACACACACACTCATTCATTCTCATACACACTCACTTACACTCACACACACACACTCATACACTCACACACACATTCACTCACACACACTCACACACAAACACACTCACTCACACACACTCACTCACACACTCTCTCTCTCTCTCACACACTCACACACACTCTCATACACTCACTCTCACACACACTCACACTCACTCACACACTCATTCATTCTCTCACACACACTCACACACAAACACACACACTCATTCATTCTCTCACACACACTCATTCACACACACACTCACTGATACACTCACACACACATTCACTCACACACACTCTCACACACTCACACACACACTCACACACTCTCTCATACATTCACTCACTCACACACACACTCACATTCACTCACACACACACACAATCTCTCTCACACACTCACTCGCACACTCACACTTTCACTCACTCACTCATACACTCACACACTCTCTACTCTACTCACATATTCACTCACACACACACACTCATTCACACTCACTCACTCACAGTCACACACTCACTCACACACACACACTCTCTCTCTTTCACACACACACACCCCCTTGGAGCGTCCCCAAATCCCACCAGCTTTCTCCCCAGGGGAGAGCAAAACCAAAGCATACCGGTGTATCGAGGCCCGGCCACTTTCCAGGTGCGAGGCAAACATCTGGCTGCGCACTCACCTGCGCAGATGTGCCCCGACACCAGCCCTTCTTTGCGAGAGCTATTTTTAGTGCCCCTCCGGTGGGAGCGGAAAAAATGTGTCCCTCGGTTGTCAGGAGTGTCGGTCTCGGCGGCATCAATCTTTGCCGAGGCTTTAAGTGAACACTGTCACTTCCCATTTAGGGGGAGATCTACACTTATCCTCCTGGAGATGCAGGAATTGATTTTGTTCCTTCCTCGTTCTTTTTTTTATGTGCCAGGCTATTTTGCTGATTAGGAATTAAATCCCCCCCCCTACTGTGGACTATTCAAGGCTGGCAAAGGCTGCAGGAATGGGGAGCTCTCGGCCTGATTTTTCCTCCACTGACACAGGCCGTGGTGCCATGAAAGCCCCATAGATGGACGGGTGGCAGTGGGGATGACCCACTGCTTGGGGCATCCGTAATTAACTGGGCAGAACTATCTGTGTATATGGGGCTCGACGGCAGTATCCAGATCTCCGGCATTACCCATCTGACTCAGCAGCAGATGAGCCAGTCGGGAGAGGAAATCCAGAAGAGCAGATGGTGGAGAGAGACCTTGACGGTGGATCGGGACCTTGACGGTGGATCGGGACCTTGACGGTGGATCGGGACCTTGACGGTGGATCGGGACCTTGACGGTGACCCTGCGGACCTAAGGATCCCCTGAGCCTGAAACAGCCCATGCCCACCCACTCATATACATATTCTACATATTCAGAGTAACATATACATACTCATACTCATATACATACTCATATACATATACATATTCAGAGTAACCATCGGAGCACGTAAGATACGTTTACATCGACGTAGTTACGGCACCACCTGGTGAAAACCTATGGGAAATTCATATTGCAATCCAGAGTAAATTGTTCTTACGTTGGACCAAGGACTCCCCATAGTTACTCTGGATTGCGCCCATAGAATCCTAGAGTTGGAAGGGACCCAGTAGGTCATCTAGTCCAACCCCCTGCCTGTGGCAGGAAATTCTCCTAGAGCATCAGGGTCTGAGTCAGTGTCTGGGTGATGCCAGAGATCTGGATACTGCCATCGAGCCCCATATACATGGATATATGTATACATGGATACATTCCCATATATATTCCCATGGATATACATGGATATATTCCCATAGGATCTTGCATAGGTTCTTGTACTGATTCAAGATAGTGAAGGTGCCAAGATCCAGGTCAGAAGATCGGTTTCCATTCTCCAGCCAAAGCAGGGTGACCAGATGACCGGAAATTTCCGTAGTTGTCCTCTTTTCCGGATGTCCTCCAACAGGGCTTCATTCTTGAACTTTGCAGTGGTACAAAGGACCCCATCATGTCATATGTCGTTGGATTCGTATTGAAGAGCAGAATCCAAGGCAAAAATCCGTTTTGAAATATCCTCTTCCTATCAAACGTTATGGCCAAAAAACTAAAAATCAAAAATATGCATTGAGCTCTATGGGAAAGTGAAAGTGCCCAATATTGTGGATTTACTCGTGAGTAGGCGAATTGTCCACCGGAAAGGCCAGGCTGAGAGGAATCCAAGACCTTGTTCTCCTTTTGAGGTTTGGGCATCTGGTCACCTTAGCCCAGGGGCAAGAACTGTCTAGGGGCTACTGACTATCAGATCCAAGGAGGATCACAGTGGCTTCCCCCATGGACACTGCCCCACCTGGGTGGGGCACAGTCACAACGGTGGCATAGCTATGGGGGTGCTCGGAGTAGCAAAAGCACCGGGCAGCCAGACATCGGTGCAGAATGCCTGGCTCTCAAAATACATGGCAATGGAACACTAACATCTGATTTATCCTAAATCCATGTATCAGTCAGTCAATCGATCAATCAATCAATCAATCAATCAAAGAAACTAGCTAAACTATAGATAACTATATCGAACCCTATATCCTGATTTCTGGACATCCTGATTTCTAGATGCAGGTCTCCCAGAGGAGAGCAGAGCATTCCTTTCTTCGGACCCACAATCAGTCAGTCAGTCAGTCAGTCAATCAATCAAGCAATCAAAGGAACTAGTTATCCTATAGATAACCCTATATCGAACCCTGTATCCTGATTTCTAGATATCCTGATTTCTAGATGCAGGTCTCCCAGTGGAGAACAGAGCATTCCTTTCTCCAGACCCACAATCAGTCAGTCAGTCAGTCAGTCAGTCATTCAATCAATCAATCAGTCAATCAATCAAAGGAACTAGTTATCCTATAGATAACCCTATATCAAACCCTATATCCTGATTTCAAGATATCCTGATTTCTAGATGCCAGTGGATCCCAGTGGAGAGCAGAGCATTCCTTTCTCTGGACTAAAAATCAATCAATCAATCAATCAATCAATCAATCAATCAATCAATCAAAGGAACTAGATAAACTATAGATAACTATATCGAACCCTATATCCTGATTTCTAGAAATCCTGATTTCTAGATGCAGGTCTCCCAGCGGAGAGCAGAGCATTCCTTTCTCTGGACCCACAATCAGTCAGTCAGTCAGTCAGTCAATCAATCAAGCAATCAAAGGAACTAGTTATCCTATAGATAACCCTATATCGAATCCTATATCCTGATTTCAAGATATCCTGATTTCTAGATGCAGGTCTCCCACTGGAGAGCAGAGCATTCCTTTCTCCAGACTCACAATCAATCAATCAATCAATCAATCAATCAATCAATCAATCAATCAATCAATCAATCAAAGGAACTAGTTATCCTATAGATAACCTTATATCGAACCCTATATCCTGATTTCTAGGTATCCTGATTTCTAGATGCAAGTCTCCCAATGGAGAGCAGAGCGTTCCTTTCTCCGGACCCACAGTTCCCCCACTATGCTGCAGAACGGAGAAGCAGGAGATGTGGGGTTTTTGGGGGGTGGGGGGAATTTACCATTACAGAGCCTGCAACTTCAGCTCTATTTGCGAGGCACGAGATCACAGGTTAATGGACGGGAGGATAAATTCCCGTGGATTCTTGTTTATCAACGTACAAACACCGGTGACAAGTCCAGGGCTTTAAAGGAGTGGAAATAAAATGGGATCACTTCGGGTCAGGCATAAATAAGGGAGCCATTAAGGCTGGCACTGATGCCGGGATAGGGTGGCCTGTTGGGGAGGGACATGTTTGTTGGCCCGACTCCGCCGTCAATCTGTCCTCCTGGGGTCGGCACGTCTCCAGCCACCTTGGGCTTTGACTTTGCCGAATCTTTGCAGCGCAAGGTCTGTGCTTGCAGGGGAAACACC